>CANTUR010000447.1:637500-1110364 GCA_947683625.1 Mallotus nudiflorus
TTCGGTAGAGGTATGTCCATTTTACAGATAAAACTCTGTTGAATTTTCGGTAGATTTCTCGTAAAACGTGACACCAGGTCAATCCTAAGATTTTTATTCTGAATTTGAATCGAGTCTTCTTTAGAAACTCTAGAAGTTAGGTTTCTAATTTCTAATTGTCATTTCCTTTTTCTGTCTTCTAGCTGCCCCTCCAGTCGCGTCTACCAGTCGAGGTCGGACACGATGTGCTAGAAGAGCACCTTTACCTTGTAAGTTAATGTTTAATTTGAGTGTCGAATTTTTAATTTTAATTATATTAAATTCTTATGAATTTAATTTTATGAGATTTTAGTCGGAATTCTTCATATGATTTTGCATGATTTAATTTATAGTTGATTTATTTTTTTATTTTATTCATTGTAATTTTCATTGTTTTATTTATTTTCTTTTATCTTTAAATAAATCACGGTAGAACAGACTACCTGATGGGTTTCATCAGGACTGTGTGTGCACCGATAAAATATGTGATTATTTAATTATATTACTGGGGCAGATGGTATAGTGATGCTTTGCTCTCGGACATCGCTAGTAGTATAATATTTACTTATTTAATAAATACTAGGGCCGAAGGTCTGGTGATACTTTGCTCTCTGACACCGCCAGTATAAATTTTAATTTATATTTGTTAAATCACTAGAGCCGATGGTCTGATGATGCTTTACTCTCGGACACCGCCAGTGATATTGAATTAAGAGATATGACTGCGGCTGTATATCCTAGTGATGTCTTGCTCTCTGGATCCGGCAGTCTTGGATATAAGTAAGTCATATGACTGTTAAAAATTTATAAATTGGGTTCTACCAAATTTTTATACTGAAACGATTTAAAAGACATTTAAATATTTATTTCTTCTCTTTTAAAAATGGATTTATTATATGTATACCGAATGGTTGAAATAAAATTTTATTATATTATATTTCCATAAAATTTATTTTAATGAGGTTTTCAAATTGTATTCATTTCTTTATTAACTTACTCAGTGAGATTTGACTCCCCTCAACTTATTTTTTTTTCAGGAGTTTGGGAGTTTTTTGTTAGGCCTACTTCTCTTCGCCATGTAGCTTCGTCACCGGCTATTCTGCGTAGATCTATTTAGTTGTGTTTTATTTACTTTCGCATACTGTAGTAAAGAAAATTGTATAACTGCATACTTTATTTGGAATTTCATGTATTTATAATTTTATGTACAAAGATACTATTTGTATAATCGAAGTTTAATTATTTTATTCTATGCACTGATATTATGGTTTAAATTATATTGAAAAAAAATCAGTTTGATAATGTGTATTGTCATTTTATTATTTATTGTAAGGTTTTAAAGTTCAATATTCCGCGATTTTTCTTTTAAGGCTTACTTTGGGTTTTAGTAGCTTTATGTTTTTTCATTCTCTAGTGTCGATCATGTGCTCCTGGGTTCGGGTCGTGTTTTCATAAAAGAAGTTTAATTTATTTTATTTTCTTTGCATTTGGTACTATTTGGAAATTTTTCTAATGATGTTCGTTTATTCAACCATAATTAATTTGTGGTTACATTTATAGAGTAAATATGATTTTTTTCGTTTTTTTAATTTGATAATTAGGAATAAGAAGTGGTTTTTTTTATGTAGCCAATCCAAATTCAATTTTTTTAATAAATTAAGATTTAAGGTCTCTCTGAAATTTTATTTTACACATACCATTGAAATTAATTAATTAATTATCAATTAAAAAAGAAGTATTTCGTCACAAGTTATTGAAAGAATAAATTAAAATAAACCAATTTAATAAACAGCATGTGAAAAACATTTCAGCCTACTTCTTGGTTTTGGTTGCTTTCACATGTAACCAGCCCTAATACATTTTAAACTCTATTAGCTTAATTTTTTTTGTGATTTTTTTTAACTTATAAATTAATTATTATGGTACTTTTATTTATTATAAACTAAATTTATGGGGACTTTCAATATGATTTAAAATGTCTAAATACTATTTTATAATTTAAAATAAAATTATTTAGATACATTAAATAATTAAAAAATGTGCAAAAGTCAAATGTTAACGTGCAATTATTATAATAATGTTCTTTTTAGGTTAAAAGGAATAAATTATTTAATCCTATGTTCGTTTTGAAACTAGCTATTAGTAAGTACATTGGGACATTATCGATAACTATATATAAATAAATGACTTTGGTATCAACATCATCCCCACTCCAGCCTTTTCTTAAGACAAACAAATTAATCAATTCTGTGGGTTATAGAAAATAAGTACTTGAATATGGCTTTTCACCACCACACCTTCAATGGGGAACTTAACCAGGTACTAACCTCTATACGCCAATCTTTCGGTTTTGCAGCCAGTTTTTGCATTGTTTTTTATGTTTATATAATTTATGATTTACCTTCATTAAGCATAATTTTCTTATTTATTTATTTATTTATGTGGAGAAATTTACCTTGTTGGTGTATACCTCAATTCTCACTCGATTTTTGTTATCATATTATTTTCATTTATTGAACTATAACACCCTATAACAATTATGATTATGGTTATGGAGCAACTCGGGACTCCGTATATAGAAGCACATAGCTGAACAAATAATTTGTTTTGTGGATTATGGCATTAAGAAATCGTATTTCTAAAAATTAGCTATAGAATTTACGCGTAATTTCATAATTATATATATATATATATATATATATATATATATATATATATATATATATATATAGCTACATAAATTATAATAATGAAACTAAGTCAAAAGAATATTAAAATTGCTGCTATGAAATTAATAAGTTTTATAGCAAAAAAAATTAAATTATTAGCCACAAAGATATAAGTTTGTCGTAATTTTAACATTTTAGTCATGAATACAACTTTATTGTAACGAAAAGATAAAACTTGTTATAAATAAACATAAATGTTGCAAATTGATATTACAATTAGCTACAAATCTTTTAATCCTTTAGTTAAATGGACTTTAATCTGATTTTTTCAATTTAAATTTTGTATTATAAGCCACTTAATTATTTGCTCTTTTATCTTAATTTAATTTTTAAATTATTATCCTTTTAAATTAAAGTGAACTAGTAATTTCTACGTAATGGTAAAAAGTAAAACTTTCTAATTTTATATTTGCATTTCATTTTTTTTAATACTTGCTAGAAATTTACTTTGTAACTAATATTATTAATTAATTAGCGACAACTTCAATTTTTATGTTTAAAATTTTAAGTAATTAATTAAATAAGTTAACAATTTTCACTTAGTGATATAAATAAATGTCACGACCCAAACTAGAAGTCATGATCGGCGCTAGGGAACGGGAATTCTTTCGAATCCGGAACCCATAGCAAGCCTAAGAAAATAAAATCATACACTAAATAAATAAAAAAAGTATGATATAATTAAAATTTTTCAAATCAATATATAAAATAAATTCTCCAAATCATTTCATTAATGTATACATATTCATACAGTGTTCAAATACAATTTTTCAGAATATACAATATCAAAACAATACAATACTCTTTTGATTCAATAACACAACTACTGCAGTTTCTAGAATACAAATCAGAGTTCAGAATATATATTTGCATAAAATAGCCAGGACTGAAGAACACCGGCGAGGAACTCTACAATTAAGATCTGACGATATGGGATCTCCTAAAAAAAATAATTGAGGGGGATCATACCTCACTGAATAAATTATTATACTATATATACATGCAAACTAAACCATAGCAATCAGACATTCTTATATATATATGTATATACACACATTTCACACGAATGCCAAACTCTGCCTTTATAAATATACTAAATGCAGAAAACTTTTGTTTTAATTCATGAAGGATCCATAGAACCCTAATAATAGCAATCTCCAATCAACCCCATCATCACTCTAGCCATACAGGTTCACTTGATTCCAAATAGAACACTTATTCCAAATTGGACAGCAGACTGACCCCGAGATACTAAGTCGATCGAGCTCCAGCAGTCTGGCTGTCAGTGTAATAGGAAAATATTATTAAAATAAATTTTATGGAAATATAATATAATATAATTTTATTTAACCATTTGGTATACATATAATAAATCCATTTTTTTACAAGAGAAGAAATAAATATTTAAATATCTTTTAAAATCATTTTAGTATAAAAATTTGGTAGAACCCAATTTATAAATTTTTAACAGTCATATGACTCACTTATATCCAAGACTGCCGGATCCTGAGAGCAAGGCATTATCAAGATACACAGCCGCAGTCATATCTCTTAATCCAATATCTCTGGCGGTGTCCAAGAGCAAAGCATCACCAGACCATCGGTCCCAGTGATTTAATAAATATAAATTAAAATTATACTGGCGGTGTCTGAGAGCAAAACATCACCAGACCTTCGGCCCCAATATTTTAATAAACAAATATTATACTACTGGCAGTGTCCGAGAGCAAAGCATCACCAGACCTTCGGCCCCATTAATATAATTAAATAATTACATATTTTACCGGTGAGCACACGGACCTGATGAAACCCATCAGGTAGCCCGTTCTACTGTGGTTTATTTAAAAATAAAAGAAAATAAATAAAACAATGAAAATTATAATAAATAAAATAGATAAATAAATAAAATACAATAAAACAACTATAAATTAAATCATGCAAGATTATATGAATAATGCTGACTAGAATCTCATAAAATTAAATTCATAAGAATTTAATATAATTTAAATTAAAAATTCGACACTCAAATCAAATATTAACTTACTGTTTAAACATATAATGAAAATGAAAAATCCTAAGTCATGCATCTTATATGCAATGCATATATATACAGTATAATAACCCATATATTAGCGTTCCACGAGACAAACTCGACGGGTCTGGTCCGTTAGACCTAGGTTTCGGTGCAACTAAACAAACAAATGACAACATGAAATCAGAATAAATTTAACGAAAATTCTAAAGACTTGATCTAGAATTTTAGACACAGAATTAGAATATGGATTTGACCGGACATCACGTTTTACGAGAATTCTACCGAAAATCCGGCATAACCTCCCCTATAAAACGGACATCTCTACACTCAAAGAGTAGAGCCGGTCTTGCAAAGAAAACACACTTCAGAATAACACCAAATTCACAACCATAATCCGTCGATCAGACTCCAAACTACAATTCACCGATCGAGGTTCACAATTCACAGAATATTACTGAAATACCGAAAATACCCTTATATAATAAAAATACATTTTATAAATCCAAATTACATAATTAACCCTAAAACACATTAAAAACCGATAAAAACTCATTTATTTAGAAAAATCGTATATTATATATATAATTTGAAAATAATTTACAAAAAATAGTTTTAATTAGTTAAAAATACTAAATAATTTGTAGAAATCATTTTTATACCCTAAATAACTATTAAAACCAATTTAATTACATTTTTAGCCAATTTAGTGTAAAATTACCAAAATACTCCTACGTATATATATTCACTATAAATGTTCAAAAATTCACCAAAAATTATATAATTACTCAAAAGTTAATTTATCAGCATATAATTCAATAATATCAATAAATATACTCAATTTACCAATTTATTTCAATTAAACACATAATTAACCCTATTTTTCAAAATTACATAAACTTAATAAATCCCAAATAAATATATAAAAATTCACAAAAATTACAAATAAATTTCTATAATTCATTTAAACTCCTATAATTACCATAAAACACAATTTCATAATTTAATTAATTAATTTTCAAAAATTAGAAAATTTTAATAAAATAATAAAAAATTCACAAAATTAAAATAAATTCCAAAAATTCTAAAAAAATTACAGCATGTAGATTAAGCTTCCAGGAACAAAGTTTGTGAAGGAAGTTTTCATGAATCAATCAAATTGAAGCTAAAAAAAATTTGAAACCCAAAATGGCTGAAATGAAGAAATTGAAACCTAAGCAATTCTAAACCAAATCAAGTGAAAAAAAGCTTGGAATCACACTCACCATATCTCAAGGAGAAGATAGAGATTGACGATGTCAAAAATGGTGACTGAAAATGGCTTGATCGGAGTTGAGATGAAATTTGGCCTCTACTTGATTTTTCGTCCAAAACACACTGAAAATGGGAGCTTTAGGTGGTGGAAATGACTGGAGGTGGAGGAGGAAGGGTGAGGGGTACAGTGACAGCAAAGAAAACCAGCTTGAAAATGGTTGGAAATGGAAGAAATATGGTGTCGGGCATTTGGAGAAGAAGAGTGACAATTTTGTAAATAAAGGAAACTTTTAGTTTTTGATTAAAAAATTATGTATATATGTATATATATATATTCACACTATATATTATAATAATATAAAATCTCACACACATTAAATATACGCCATACACATATTTTAATATATTTAATAATTTATGCACTTAAAATTAATTAATTAATATTAAAACTAAATAATAAAAATTAAGGTATTTAATTAAATCCTAATTAATTTAAATAAATACATATATATACATTTTATTTTAGCACTTAAAAATTATATATGAGTTCATGCAAATTCATAAAACTAATCAAAGTAAATAGTATTAAATTATTTACGTGTCAATTTCTCCGAAAATGAAATTCTCGAAATTTTTTTACATAAAGTACTTAAAATAATGTAAAATAATTAAAATTAGCTTTAAACAAATAACAACTCTTAAAAATGTCATAAATATATATAAAAATTATTAACACTGCATATCCCGATGCAGTATAAAAATATTTAAAAACTCGGGATATTACAATAAAACTTTTAATTATTCATTTTAGATGTATAATTTAGGATTTTTTTTAATTCCATATTTGTGTTTAATTGTACAAAACACATACAACACACTAGCTACAAGTTTTTTTCATAGCTAACATTATAAAATAGTCACAATTTTAATCACTATACTTAAATTCCATATATAAGTAGTTATATATATCTTAACTACATAATTTTTAATTTGTATAGCTAAATAAAAATCAGCTAATTTTTGTCTCTGTGAATGCAAGTTAGTATATTTTAGCTAGCTACAATTTGTATGATTGTCTTACAAAACTTTTATTTTGTAATAAGTTTTGTTATAACATGTAATCATAGTTTATTGGTTTTTATTAAATGACAGGATTAATTATTTTAGATAAAATTTACCTACTTTAGATATGAAGATAAATAAATATAGCTGTATATGCATTTTTTGAATATTTTATACTTGAATATTGAGTATTTGATATGTTATTTTTTTTAAATCAATTATATAGCTTATACAATATCTCATATTTTTCAAATAAGGTTAATAATAAAACTATTACACCTTTACCTATTGCTCTCTTAATAGTTATACATGTAACTGTTATTTTTCATTTCTTTAAGCCCACCCTAATACTAATAAACATGTGTTATTCATTTATCATTATATATTAAATAATAAAATACGTGTATCTGTAATAATAGACAATAGTTTTCTATCATTTTATTATTGACTTAAAAAAACTGCATATGTAAATGATATGGGGTTTTTAAAATTAATTTTCACCTATTTTTAAGTTATGCAATTATAGAAACTTTTGTGTCTTGCAAAATTCAATATTAGGTATTATTTGAAGGAGAGTCATGTTTCAGAAAGGTGATATTAAACAGACCAGAGAAGTTAAATAGCCTCAATTATGAGATGGTAAGTAAACCAATTATTTTTTTCACTTTATTTATTTATTTATTCACTTTATTAATATTGAGTTTGAAAATCTCAAAAAAAAAATAAATAGCCTGATTTTAATATCAAGAAATCAAACTATTTTTTAAATAGATAAATTATATATTATTTGATCTTCAAACCTTCTTAAAAATAGTTGATTAATTAATGATTTTAATTGTTAGACTATAGACATTAATATCAATTCTTTATTATTATTTTTAATTGCTTTGCAGATTATTCAAATGTTAAAGAATTTAAAAGCCTTTGAGACTGATTCTAGTGTGAAATTTGTGATTTTAAAGGTAGCAAAAAGAATGCATATTTACTCTGAATTATTTTAACATTTTATTTTGACATTTAACTTTCATTATTAATATTCTCATGATTATATATATATATATATATATATATTCACTTTGTTAGGCAAATGGAAAGGCATTTTGTGCTGGAGGTGATGTTGTCTCAATAGTTGGTTCAATGATGACAGGTAAAATTAATGCATAAATTTATATGCTTGTCATGAGATAATTACTAATTATAAATGAAGATTCGTAATTAAAATTTTCATTTTTTTCTATAATTTTGTAATCATGTAACATTTTTTTTAATTAATTATGGACCATTTTATTATAAAAAAAAATGGTCTAACCAATTCTTTTTTGTACTTGAAATTTATTCAGGACATTGGTGTTTTGGAGCAAGATTTTATAAGAAACAATTGAACTTGGACTATTTAATTGCT
The DNA here is from genome assembly GCA_947683625.1 of Mallotus nudiflorus. Lineage (NCBI taxonomy): Eukaryota > Viridiplantae > Streptophyta > Magnoliopsida > Malpighiales > Euphorbiaceae > Mallotus > Mallotus nudiflorus. Next base: position 645,998 of record CANTUR010000447.1, read on the forward strand.
ACTTATAACAAACCTTTGGTAAGCCTATTAATTATTTAACATGTTTCACCTCTCAAACCATAATTTGAAGCTTTTTTTTTTTTTTTTTTTTTGGGCAAGTGAAGATTCCACTTATTGATGGTATTGTAATGGGAGGTGGTGCTGGATTGTCATTACATGGAAGGTTTAAGATTGTTACTGAAAGAGCTGTAAGTTTTTTCATATATAATTTAAATGTCAAGTACTTTAACAATATAAATAGTTTTAACAAAATAAAATAATTATATAAAATAATTACAATATAATTTAAATCCGGCATCTTATAACGTTTTTAAAGATAAAGAAAATTTGCCATTATAGTACTCTGTCGTTGATTCAATTATTTGACATTAATATGTGTTTGTAGATATTTGCCATGCCAGAAGCAGCCATAGGACTTTTTCCAGATGTTGGGGCATCACATTTTCTGTCTAGACTTCCAGGACATTTTGGTAGCATTATTGTTTTTTTTGTTAATTTATAACAAAAGGGATTGGTGTTATATTTTGCTCCGTTCTTTTTTAATTGGATTTATATTAATTCTCTTAATAAATTATTAGTTTTATATATTTCTAAAAGTAGCATATTTCTAAAAGTAGCATATGTATTAATAATGGTATAATAAGAAAAAAAATAATTAAAATGTATTAATAATTAAAAATATCAAATAAATAAAAATAAAAAATTTAATTTAAAATGAAAATTGAAAGAAATATTATTATAATTGATCTAACAAATTTTGTTAATTTTATTTTCCTGATGTTAAATAGGAGAATATTTGGGGCTTACAGGAGCAAGATTAGATGGAGCAGAAATGCTTGCATGCGGCTTGGCTACACATTTCATGCACTCCAAAGTAATTACATTAAAATAATTTGACTTTGTTACAGATATGGAAACATACTTTTTTTTTTTTTGTCTATTTTTTGCACCGGTCGTTGATATCTGACTGAAAATGTTTTATATGTGCTGTGTAGGATTTGCCTTTGTTGGAAAATGCACTCCAAAATCTGTCTCCATCACAGAAAACTTCAATTCATGAAGTTGTTACTAAATTTTCACAAAAACCTAGAATTAAACAAGGCAGTGTTTATAACAGGTTATTTATTATTTTATTTTTCAATTGTTTGTTTGCTCTTGTATATTATGAGGATTAATTATTAGTGTTAGTAAATAAAAAAATCATATAAATTTTTAGAATATTACAAATATGAGTTTTATCCGTTAAATTAATTTAATATTATCATGAAAAGAAATAAAAGATTTAAATTTAAATTTTAAATATCTCGCCTAAATCAATTTGTGCTATCTCATCCATGATCTACTGACAATATTACTCCTTGATACAATTAAATTTATTGATTTGTTATGTTGATTTTTAGAACCTGCTATGCTCTTTTTTTAATTTATTGATTATTTTGTGATGTTAATTAGGTTGGAGATGATCAACAAATGTTTCTCCAAAGATACAGTTGAAGAAATCTTAATTGCTCTTGTAAGGATTTATAACAGTGTTTTATTATAGCATAATAATAATAATAATAATAATAATAATAATAATAATAATAATGTTTTATTTTATTCTTTCCTCTTAATTTGGCTTGCCTAAAAAACTTAGGCTTGCTTGAGGGATAATGTCCCAAAGTTCTTTCGGTCTTTCAAATAAGTATTCACTTTTCAGGTTAAGTTTTCAATTTAGATGGTCATGTGAAAACTCGTACCATGCAGCCCACTTAAAGTGCATATATATATATATATATGTGTATGTATGTATGTATGGCATTGCAAAAAAGTTTCATAGTTTATATTATTATTAATTGAATTTGCGATTTCTTATGTCTTCAAGGCAGTTTTTGCCTGTCGCTTACTTAACGTTCGACTTAAACTAATTTGTGTGTGTTTATGCATATGAGCTCATCCTTCCACACATTAAAAATAAAAATTCTTAATTAGAAGGTTTTTTAGGAACTTAGTGATAAGTTTGTGCTATAAATAACATTTTTCAGTAATCTCTTAATTAGTCCTCCCTTTGTATTCTAGTTAGGGACAGTCATGTTTCAGTGAACTGCTAGTTTTAGTTTGGAACCCACAATTTATAGTTCTACCTTTGGTGAAATTGGATCAGACCTAACCCCACTCCGATTCAAAGCCAATTTCAGTTTGATTAGTTTTGGTTAAATTTTGATTCGAAAAGTCGGTTCGACTAGTTTGACAAGTTGATTTAAAAAAATAATAATAATAATTTAAAACTGGAACAATTGCTTCAAAATTGGAAATAGCAATTTTGATCATAGGGGATTCCCAGTTTCAAGTTTGACCAATTCTAGTCCTGAACTAGATTGGCTCGTGGCTAGCCCTAAATTTAATGGTTTAGATGATAGACATTATAAGATTGAGGTTATAGGTTCGATTCCCTCTCATTGACCTTTCAGTTGTTAAGAAAAATTAATATCATAATTGTAATTTACCTGCATAAACTTTTTTTTTTTTTTTTGAGTTTTTATAGGAAGAAACGGCCAAAAACAATGAGGAAAAATGGATCACTGTGGCAATGAATTCTATAAGAGGAGCTAGTCCAACAAGCCTTAAGATTACTTTAAGATCGGTAATAAATTTTTATAATCAAGTTGAATACTATTGTAAGGAATTTAACTATAAACCTTGAAATTATTAACACATACAAAAAATTTTATATTTTTAGATTAGAGAAGGCCGAATGCAAAATCTAAAGCAATGTTTGGTTCGTGAATATACAATTTGTTGCCATGTTGTCCGAGCAACCGTTAGCAATGATCTTTATGAGGTACACATATTTCTTTGTTTATATATATATAAAGCTAAAGTTTCCCACTTCCCACTATTAATAGTAATACCCCTAAAAATACAGGGTTCAAGAGCAATGCTATTTGATAAAGACAAAAAACCAAAGGTGTATAAACTCATATTTTATTTTTATTTTCTCTATTCTATTTCCATTTTATTCAAAAAGGTAGGAGTATTATTTCTCAATAATGATGTTTTTTTCTTTTTTTTTTTTAATTATTTAACAGTGGGAGCCCTCAAAATTAGAATTGGTCAGCAAAGATATGGTTGATCGTTATTTTGGTGTTATTGATGATGATGACTGGAAATGTTTGGAACTTCCACATGGAAGATCTAACACATTACAGATGTTAAAGCCGAAGCTCTAAGTGATAATATAAATCATCAATTGATATTGTTTTACACTATGATATCTGTTTTTAGTTGTACTATAATAAAATAAGCAACCAAATAAATCTATGTCGGGCTGTAATGGTAATCTATTTGGTGATGTAATGGTAGGATAAATTCTATAAATGGTGATTAAACTTTGTCTTTGATTATAAAATTTTAATTTGTATTTTTTTAATTATTAAATTTTTATTTAGATTTTACATATAGCCTTTAATTTTTTTTGGTTCATAAGCAATTTAGGATTATCATTTTAATCTAAAATAAAAAATTATATACAAGTAAGTTAATATTTTCCATATTAATATAGAAATTAATGGAAAAATGAAAAATTAATGTTAACTTCTCTTTAACACCCCCAAAATTATAGTTATAAATTATTGAAATATAATATAATATAATATATAAATATTTTATTATTAATATATAGTTTATTATATATAAAAAATTAAAATAATATTTCAAAAAAAATATTAAATTATTAAATATAATATACTATATAAGTTTTTTTATTAATTTATAGTTTATTATAAAAATAATTAAAAATGAAATATTATTTTTTCTTTTGTTCTCTAATTGAATAATATTTTTAAATTATTCCAAGAATAAGGTAATTATCCCTCAAGATAGTTTTTACCTTTTCATTAACTTTATATGGATATATTAAATACATACTTATTTATATGTTACTTTTAAATATTGGACTTAAATGATAATGTTGGATTGTGTATGGAGTAAAAGAATATTATTAAGAATTTGGTAACTAAAAGTTTTATAATGAAATTGTAATAAAGTACAAAATTTAGTAATTTAAAGTAAAAATGCTGTTTAAAATTCTAGGCTGCTTAAGATTCATATACATATGCATATACGACCCTTGTTGCAGTACAATTATTGTTCTCATCCATTCTTCGCAGTTATCAGCCATACATCATACATCATACATTGACATCTCTTTATAGTCTAGTGGCTTAGCCGATAGATATTGTAATATTAAGTCATGAGTTTGATTTTCCACTCCTATTTGACCTTTTAGTTGTTCCAAAAAAAAAAAAAAAAACAAAAAAGCTATATATCATACATTAAGTTAAGGGAATAGTCAGGTTAAATGCATCAATGATCACTCAATTTTCAGTTTGTTTCATTTTAGGTACCAAACCTTAATTTGTATTTTTTTGATATCCAAACTTCAATTTAAGTATCAACCACTAGTCACCAGTAGAATATTTTCCATGTCAATTTTCACGTCATTTTCAACCTTAAATGCACATATGGTCACCAAACTTTAATTTTGTTTCAATTCGGATACTCAATTTCAATTTGTACCTTTCAATACCAAAATATTTTATTTAAATTAAAATTTTATCTTAATCTATTCTAATTCTATCTAGTAAATTATTCTTATCGTATTAATATTTAACTTTTTAATATTTTAATACACATACAATTTAGATATATTGTTATAATCTGAATTTTTATTAATTATTAATTTAAATGTGAGATTATTTAATGTTAATTATCATTTAATTATTTATGAGATTTTAATTATTTTTATAGTTTTATTTAAATTATTAATTGTTTAGTGTATAATTAATTTGGGAGAAATTTAGATTTAAAAAATATTAAAATATTATTATTATTTTATATAAAAAAATAAAAAAAAAACTTTTTTTTCTTTTTTTTCTTTCCTTCTATCTATCTTTCTTTTTTTCTTTCTTTCTTTCTTCCTTCCTTTCTTTCCTTCCTCGTCTCCCCTGCACACTCGACACCTACACCAGCCACCGCTAGCTACTACCAACTTGCCGCCACCTCCACCTGATAGCACCACCACCATCAACAGCTTCTCCCCTCCCTAATGATGTCATCTTCTTCCTCTTAGTTTCTCTATTATGACCAATTGATCTTGGACTTGCCGGTGACGTTTCAAACCACCCCTGGATGTGTCACTTGTCTTGATTAGAAGCTCATCCTCTGAGTTTCATTTCCCCTCAATCAATTTGTCTGGGTAACTCTGATAGCAACTCCAATTTTATGAATTTGTGTTTACGTTAATTTTGAGTATTTTGTGAAATTAAGCTTGAATTTGATTTAATTAGATATAGTTGCTTTGAGATTATATGTAATTGAGGTTGAGATCTAGTTAATGGTGATTTTTATTTTTTTTTTTTAAATTTTTTGAATTTTTCGGGTTCGGGGTTATTGTTCACATAACTGTTCTGGTCCGAAAAATTTTATATTTTTATTAAATTCTATTAATTATGTAGAGTAAACCTTGTTAATGAATTTTTGTGAAATTATGTGTAAAATTTTAATTGTGAATTTTTAAAGATTATGTATAATTATGTATTTTTGGAAATATATTAGAAAATGGTGAATTATTTGATTTTAATTGAAATTGTTGTTAATTATGCTATTTTAGACTATTTTTTTTATTAATAAAAGTGTAAAAGTAATTTTTTTAATTATTTCCCAATTTTTAATTATTTAGTAGTTATTTTGAGGAATATATGAAAAATCAATTTTATTATTATTATTGAGCCTAAATGAACATTTTATTATTTTTATGATAATAATAAGTGATTTTATTAATTATTTACAATTTTTGCTAATTTAATTGTAAAATGGGAATTTTATACTATTCATGGATTTTATTAGCAAAATATTATTTAATAATTAGAATTTTATTATTTATTTAGAAAATAAATTTCTTTAAAATTTTTATAATATATTTTGATAATTTGAGAAATTATATTAATTTATTTTATAATTTGTGATGTTGGTTCTCGGTTGGGCGTTAATTGTAGTTCGGGAGCCCAACTTGAGATGTTTAGTTTTGGGAATATTTGAAGTGTATTTTCATGCAAGAATGACTCTACTTTTAGTAGAGAGATGTCTGTTTTACAAAGAAGATTCTGCCAAATTTTAGTAGATTTCTCATAAAACGTGACATCGGGTATGTATTTGATTTTGAGTCGAGTTTTAGATCGACTTTTCTCTAGAAATCTATAATATTTAAGATTAGGATTTTATTCTAATTACTTTATTATTGTTTTTCTATAGCTGCACCGAGATCGAAATCTACAAGACTGGGATAGTCGAGTCATTTTAAAGGAGTGCATTCCACCTGTGAGTTATTATTATATATATGCATTATATGTAGAAATATTATTGGCATCCACAATTTTTAATTAATACGAATTTTATTATGCTATATATATATATATATATATATATATATATATATATATATATATATATATATATATATATATATATATATATATATATATAAAAGTGAATATTTATTTGTATAAAATTGGATGTTGTTCATATTTAATATATGATTTTATAATTTTATTTATAAAATATTATTTTGGAGCATAGTTGTAGAATGTGCCACATAGTGGATTACATTAGGGCTATTGTGCAACAATACATTAGATACTAGGCTATGAAATTTTATTTATTTGAGATATGATTAAATTGATTATTGATATTTGTGGTGAGAGAGTGGTGTGATTGTGGGAGCTCGGTTGATATAGTGTTTCGGGGTTAATCATGCTGGTAGTGAGACTGCGGGAGCTCGGTTGACTTAGTGTCTCAAGGTCAGTCTATTGTCAAAAATTGAGAAGAGAAATAATTTTGGAATTGAATGAGCTTGTTGGCTAGTGAGATTCATTAATCGAGGTTACGAAATATTTTAGGGTTCTGCTCCGGTCCTCCACCTAAATCTTACTGCATTTATTTGTTTGTTGAACATATGATTTTGAACATTTGTATGAAGTGCGTGTATAAATTATATAAATATGTACATTTTATATTGTTGCTTGATTGTTTGTATGCCTAGGTTGCACGTATATATATATAATAATGATTCACTTAGTGAAATCTAACCCCCCTGAATTATTTTTCAAGACTTATCTCGTCAGATTTCTCATAATAGTTCTTTTCACTGAACTCTTTCTTATTCAGTTGATTTATGTAAATTTTAAAGTACTTTTCTCTTGTATTATTAGATGTTGCAGTAGTAATATGTTTTGTTGTAGTATTTTATATTGGTATTGTGAGAGGCTTCGTATTGGAATAATTGTATGAACATATTTTATTGTGATATAATATGAAGGTTTCCTTTTGATTTAAAAAGTTTTAATTCTGAGGTATATTTATGTTATGTTTGTTGAGTTTTTTTTATTTGAAGACTTGCTATGGGTTTCGGATTCTCGCAAATTCCTATTCTTTAGCACTGGTCATGACTCATAGATTTGGGTCGTGACAATTTTAATTAAAATTAAATTGTATGCTATTTAAATTATATACAAACTAATTTATTTAAATTAAAAATATAACTTAATTAAAACTAATTATATAAGTAAATTATTCTTATCATAATAATATTTAACTTCGTAATATTTTAATATGCATGTGTCACGACCCAAAACAGGGGCCATGACTGGCGCTAGGGAACGTGAATTCTTTCGAATCCGGAACCCGTAGCAAGCCTAAAATAAAATAAAACATGCAATAGTAATAATAATTAACACAATTAAATAAAATACTGTGCAGCGGAATAAAATCATAAATATCAAAATAATAATCCACCACGGGATTTAAATTAAATCCACATCTCATATATATAAATAAACTCTTTAATACAAGTTTCAGTTCAAATTCTTAAAATACATAACTCACACAAATATAATACATAAAACCCATAATTTATTTACAACTACTGCAGTGTCTAGATTATAAAAATAAAACTTAAGTTAACAGTTTACATAGAGAAGCTAGGGTGTAAGAAATCTGGCGTACATGCCTGCTACTGAGGTCTGGAGATGATGAATCTCCTGAAAAATATCAACGGAGGGGAGTCAGACCTCACTGAGTGAATTACTATAATATATATATACATGCATACTAAATGACAATGCACACAGTCAATAGTATATATATAATAAGCATATATACAAGCAAATACACACATATGCAATAAAATCATTTTATATATTTTTATTAAAAATCACAGTTCATGAAGGATCAAATAGAACCTTAGAAAATCGCAACCTCAAAACAGTGTTAGACAATACTCTAGCCATACAGGCTCACTTATTCCAATATATATTCATTTGTTCCATTTGGACAGTAGACTGGCCCCGAGACACTAAGTCAACCGAGCTCCAGCAGTCCAACTATCAGTGTGATTGGCCCCGAGACACTTGGTCAACCGAGGTCCAGCAATCACACTCCCAAATCCTTTCTTACACATCAATTAATCAAATTCAATCAATATCCTCAAATAGGTTAGTAATATAGCCTAAATGCTATAAGCGTACCGGTACGTACTCGGTCCTAGTGCTGCCCACTAGGTAGCACGTTCTATTGATATCCTTCATTAAAATATAAAGCATACATTCATAAAAGTAAATGATGCATGAATTGAATAAAATAGCAACATAAACCATATAAATACTAAAAATATACCAAAAGTAAACCATGTATATTTCGAGTATATATACATCAAATAAATCCAATATAATTGTAAAATAAACTAAATATATATTTAAAAACATTTTGAACATAAATGTCTAATAAAGCATGCATATGATTCAAAATATATCAAAAATAAACTAAAAATAAACTTAAGTACTGATTAAATTATTTATGCATATTTAATCCAAATAAAACATACATTTCTAAATCATGCACCCTAAAGCATATATATATATAATAGTAACTCACACTTAATGCGCTCCTCGAGATGGGTTCGACGGGCCTGGTCCACTAGACCTCGGTCTCAGTGCAACTAAACATACAAAAATAGCAGACATCAGAATAAACCTAACAAAAAATCCTAGAAACTCGATCTAGAATATTAGACACAGAATCAGAATTAGGGTTTGACCGGACATCACGTTTTATGAGAATTCTACCGAAAATCCGGCAGAACCTCCTCTGTAAAATGGACATCTCTCTACTCAAAGAGTAGAGCCGGCCCTGTAAAGAAACACACTTCGAAAAATAGACACAGAAACACATCCACAACCCCTCGATCGGACTCCAAACTACAGTTTACCGACCGGGATCCACAATTCACAGAATAATATAGAAATATCAAAAATACCCTTATATCATAGAAATAAATTTTATAAGTAGAAATTACATAATTAACCTTAAAACACAGTAAAAACCAATACAACTAATTTATTTAGAAAAATCGTATATTATATATATAATTGAAAATTATTTATGAAAAATAGTTTTAATTAGTTAAAAATACTAAATAATTTGTAGAAATCATTTTTATACCTTAAATAGCTATTAAAACTAATTTAATTACATTTTTAGCCAATTTAGGGTAAAATTACCAAAATACCCCTATATATATAAATATACTAAAATTACTCCAAAAATTCACCAAAAATAATTTAATTGCACAAAATTTATTTTCTCAATATATTTATCAATAATATCAATAAATAAACTCAATTAACCAATTAATTTCAATTAAAAACACAATTAACCCTATTTTCTCAAAATTACATAAACTAATTAAATTCAAAATAAATACATAGAAATTCATATAAATTCCAAATAAATTTATATAATTCATTTCAACACCTATATTTATCATAAAGCACAATTTCATAATTTATTTAATTAATTTTCGAAAATTAGAAAATAATAATAAAATATTCAAAAATACCCAAAAATCAAAATAATTCCCAAAAATTCTAAAAAAATTCAAAAATTAAGATTAAGCTAAGGGGAACAACATTTGTGAAGGAATTTCTCATGAATCAATCAATTAGAAGTTCAAAAAAATCAAGAACCCTAAAATGGCTGAATTACCAAAATCAAAACCTAAGCAAATCAAGACCATTTTAAGTGAAACAAAGCTTGGAATCACACTCACCGGAGCTCAAGGAGAAGAAAGAGACTGGCGGTGTCAAAAATGGTGGCCGGAAACGCCGTGAACGATGGTGAGAATGAATTTTGGCTTTCCGGCGATATCAAGCTCCTCCAACGCCGGAAATGGACTCTGCTGGCAGTGGAACAGCTGGAGGAAGGAGGTGGCACACCGGGAGGCACACTGATGGTGAGAAAATGGGATGGAAGGCGGTGGAACGGTGATGGGAGCGATCGGGAATGAGGGAGGAGGACAAATGGCAAAACCGTAATTAAATCAAACTTTATTTTTTTGTTTAATATTAAATGTATATGTATATATATATACTTTTACACTATATATTAAAATAATATAAAATCACACACATTAAATATACACCACAAACATATAATTTAATATTTTTAATAATTTATACACTAAAAATAATTAAATAATATTAAAACTAATTAATAAATAGTAAAATATTAGGGTAATTAATTAAACTCTAGTTAAATAAATAAATACACATATATACGTTATTTAGTACTTTAAAAATATATATGAGTTCATGCAAGTCCGTAAAATTGTTTAAAATATTTAATAATAAATAATTTACGTGTTAATTTCCCTGAAAATGCAAGTTCTGGAAAAATTTTACGTAAAGTGCTTAAAATAATATAAAACAATTAAAATCAATTTTAATTAAATAGAAATTCATGAAATATCATAAATATGTACAAAAATTATTAACACTGCATATTCTGATATAGTATTAAAATATTTAAAAACACGGAATATTACAGCATGCAATTTAAATTATTTTATATCTTGAAAATTATAATATTAATATACAATTTTATAAAAATCTAATTTTTAAAATCTAATTAAATGAATAAACTTATTAAATTTTTTGTCAATATAATATTAATAATATTCTATCATATTGATATTTAACTTTCTAATATTTTTAAATTCTTTTCTTTAACATGTTTTACTTTTAAAATAAAAAAAGTTATATATATATATATATATATATATATATATATATATATATATATATATATATATATATATATTGTAAAATATTTTTTACTTTTTATTAATTTAATTAAGGAATTAAATTTTTTTAAAAATTATATATATATATATTAATATTATAAATTTTTAATATATAAAATATATTTAAATTGTATGTATATTAAAAATATTAAATATTTAAATATTAATATGATAAGAATAATTTACTTATAGAATTAGGTTAATTAAGTTGTAATTGTAATTTAAATAAAATATTTACATAAAATTTAATTTAAACATATCTAAATTGCATGTATATTAAAATATTAAAAGTTTAAAAATTAATATGATGAGAATAATTTATTGATTAAGTTATAATTTTAATTTAAATAAAATATATATTTGATATTAAAAAAAATACAAATTGAAATTGAGTATTCAAATTGAAACAAAATAAAATTTTGGGTGACCATATGTGCATTTAAGGTCGATGATGACGTAGAAGCTGACATGAAAAATATTCGATGAATATTCTTCAACTAGTGATCAAATCAATGTTTTACCACTAAATTACTGGTAGTTGATACTGAAATTGAAGTTTGAGTACTAAAAAGACACAAATTGAAATTTGATATACAAAATGAAACAAACTGAAAGTTGATTAACCATGGGTGCATTTAACCTGGGATTAGTCACTTGCTCTTCAAACTCTCAACTCCATCCTTGATAATTTGCTAAATGGGAATAAATTATAAAGGCAAGTCCATCAACTTTTTAGCTCCATCCTTTTCCCTTAACAACCCTGGCTTTGTATCCCTTAGTAACTTGTAAAAAAGAAAAAATGTTTTCATAATTTTAAGCAAGCATACGAAATAGGATTATGCTTATAAGTAGGTAGGTTTCCATGAAAATAAATAGTGCGATAAAAACTACATTTCAAGCGTGTTAAGTTTGTGATATGAATTTTATGGAGAATTTAATGGTTTTGAGGTTTTGGGTCATACCAGGACCGTGTTTATGCCATGTTGAGGTGTACCTTATGTCTAGTAGGAAGCACGGCCTAAGCATGGGCGTGTTGGTGCCTATGTTAAAATATGTCATTGACATGATCCAAACCGGAGAGTCATGATCGGTGCTAGGAAATGGAAATTCTCATGAATCCGGAATCTGTAGCAAGCCTTAAAATTAAAACTCTTGCATAATCATATCACAAAAATACATCATAATTAAAAATTTAATCAATAAAAGAAATATCCATATCATAACATAATAAAATATATTCATACAACTCTTTAAATACAAAATTACTATCTAAAACAATATCAGGTACTACAATAAGAAGCACTACTGCTGCAGTGTTTACTATAATACAAGAAAAGTAACGGTTCAATATTTACATAAGTCAGTCGAGGAGGAAAGAGTTTGGCGAATAGGTCTAAAATGAGGTATGAAGAGTAAGATTCTGAAAAAATATTGAGAGGTCAGACCTCACTGAGTGAATTATTATTATATATACACACGTAACCTAAAGACATAAACACTTAAGCATCAGTATAATAATATATTTATTTTTATTTAATATATATATGCATTTCATACAAATGCTCAAAATCCATTTTTATTATATAATAATAAATGCAGAAGAATTTTAGGTGGAGGATCGGAGCAGAATCCCTAAATTTTTTCGCAACCTCGATCATTGAAATTTACTAGCCAATAGGCTTTCCATGACTCCAAAAATATCTTTTATCCAACTTTTGGCAGTGAACTAGCCCTAAGTACACATAGGGTCAATCGAGGATTCGCAGTTCCACTACCGGTTCTAACTAACCTTGAGTACCCTATAGGTTAACCGAGGATCCACAATGACACCCCTTATCCACAATTCATAACAATCATAATTTCCATATATAAAATCAATCAATGTTTAAAGCCTAATTCTAACGTACTATTGCGTAACAGTCCTAGCATGACCTGCTATGTGGCACATTCTACAACTATCCTCCAAAATGTTATTTCATAATAAAATAATGAAAATTCATAATAAAATATGACAGCATGCAATATTCTTAATTATATATATGAAAGCATATATATAAATATTAACAATAATAAATATCATTTAATGAAATAAAGCATAATTAAATCCATATTTATTAAAAATATATGGATGCTCACAATATTTTATCTACATGTCATGTATACATACAATAATAACTCATAATTCAAGTGTGCTCCTCTACCCTGACTTGGCTGGCCCGATTCGATAGGCCTAGCACACGGAGTAACTAAGGAAAATAATAAAAACAATAATATATTAGAATCGAAATCCTAATTTATAGTTCTAGAATTTCTAGAGAATGACTTAATCTAGGATACGACTCGACAAAAATTCAAAACTCAGGATTGACCCAATATCACGTTTTATGAGAATTCTATTGAAAATTCGGTAGAGTCTGCTCTGTAAAACGGACATCTCTTTACTAAAAGTAAAGTCGATCCTGCATGCAAACACACTTCAAATACTCAAAATTCTCAACTTCTCGGGTTGGACCCCCGAACTACAATTATTGCTCAATTGAGAATTGACATAATCAAAATCAATAAAATAATAGTAAATACCAATAATTCACCAAAACTCATAAAAATCATAAATTACCACAATTCAATTTATTTAAATAATAAAAGTATCGAAGATATTTATTTTCAAAATAAATAATAAAATCCCAAATATAATTAAATAATATTAATAAAAATTCATTTCTCAAATATTCGAAATCAAATAGCATAAATAATTATTATTAATTAGTTAAAAATAGTAAATAATTCATAAAAATTATTTTAATACTATTTATTACTCAAAAATTATCAAAAACATAATAATTAACAATAATTTCAATTAAAATATAAAATTTACTAATTTCTACTAATTTTTTCTAAAATCTAATTTTCACATACACATTCAAAAATTCATAATAAATATTAGGAGCATAATTTCAATAAACTTCCTTAATGAGATATGCTTAAAATAATTAGTAAAATTTATTAAAAATAAAACACATCTTTGAGTTGGGAATAGCACTCATAAATAGTAACTGAGCTTCGAATAGTGCCGAAATTGCAACTATCTCCAAAATTGAATTTAAACACATTTTTGGAAAGCTTACAACTTAAGTTTCAATAATCTAAAGTCAATTAACATGAATCAAACTAATTAGACACAAAATCAATAAATGAAGCTAAGAACCTTAGAATAAATTAGCCAAAATTGGAGTTGAATTCAAAGTTAATCGGGTGAATTACCTTAGGGGGAATGAAGCCTACAAAATCAGCTTTCAAACGAGACTGGTGGGAGCCCCAACCACCACCGAAAATGTCATTGGTGGCCTCCAAAAGTTAACGGTACTAAGAAGGAAGAAGAGAGGAGAGGGAAGAGAAGATGACAGGAAGAAGAGGAAAGGAAAGGCAGGTGGTGGCGGTGAGTAGAGGAGAAGCAGCGACCGCGATAGTGGCACTGTCTAGTTCAACAGTGTAGGGGGAGGGGATGGTTCACGCTGTTTTTTTCGCAGAGAAGAAGGAAGAAGAGGGAAAGGAAGGGAAGAAGAAAGGAAAGAAAAAGAAAATTGGAGGGAAGGAACATTCTTTTGTGTGTATATATATTTATTTATTTATCTAACAAAAAGTAGAAAAGGAAAAATAAAAATAATATCTTTAATTTAAATATTTTCTTTTCTAATTAAACTCACCACATAATGGTAAAATATATTAAAATACACTATATTAACATAATTTGTAAATAATAATAATATTAAATAATATATAACACTAAATTTAAGTTTTAAATTTCAATTTAATATAAATTCCATAATATAATAAAATAAATAATAACACTTGAATTTAATTTAATTTCACAAAATAACCATAATATAAAAAATTAATAAAATATTTATTAACATTGTAAATCCTAAAAATTTAATTTAATAATTTATAAAAATTTGGGTTATAACAATCTTCCCCCTTACAAAAATTCATCCTTGAATTTTCAATAAAAATAACTAAATACAAGAATTCATCGAGGAAAAAGGTAAGGGTAAGCCACCGCATCTTAGCCTCGGTCTCTCATGTGTGTTCCTTCACGTTGTTGCTCCTCCATAACACCTTAACCATGGAGATCTGCTTTGAATACAACTGACGAACTTGATAATCTACAATCACAACTTGCTCTTCCTCTTACGTCAGATATTCATTAACTTACACACTCTGGGGCTACAACATGTGTGAAGGGTCTGAAATGTACTTCCTCAGCATTGAGACATGGAACACTGGATGCACTTGAGACAAATTTAGAGACAAAGTCAACCGCTATGCAACCATGCCCACTCTCTCTAGAATCTTAAAAGGTCCAATGTATCTCAGTGCTAGCTTCTCTTTCATGCCAAATCTCATCACACCCTTCATTGGTGACACCTTTAGAAATACATAGTCCCCAACCTGAAACTCCATATCTTTGTGCTTCGGATCTGTATAGCTCTTATGTCTACTAGTTGCAGTTTCCAATCTTCTTCTGATCAAAGCAACCTTCTCAACTACATCTTGGATAATCTCCGGTCCAATCAACTCTCTTTCTCCAATCTTATCCTAACACAAAGGGAATCTACACTTCCTTCCGTACAGAGCTTTATATGGTGCCATTTTAATATTGCTATGGTAGCTGTTATTGTAAGCAAACTCTACCAGTGACAAATGATCATCTTAACTACCTACAAGATCCATTACACACATTCTCAACATATCCTCAAGTGTCTAGATCATCCTCTCAGATTAACCATCTGTATGAGGGTGAAAAGTAATACTGAAATCAAGCCTGGTGCCCATTGCTTCTTACAACTTCTACCAAAATTGAGAGGTAAACATAGAACCTTTATAAGATATAATGGAAATAGGCACACAATATGCTTAATATATAGCTTAGCTAACTTGGCTATAAAATAAGTAGCTTTAACTAGTAAAAAGTGAGCTAATTTGGTTAACCTGTCCACTATCACCCAGATAGAATCATATCCATCCTTTGAACGAGGTAACCTTATCACAAAATCCATAGCAATTCTCTCCCATTTCCACTTAGGGATTAAAAAAGGCTAAAGCTTCCTAGAAGGCTTTTGATGTTCAACTTTTACTTATTGACAAGTCAAGCACTTAGAAACAAAATTAGCTACATCCTTCTTTAATCCATCCCACCAGTACATATCCTTGATGTTATGGTACATCTTAGTAACACTTAATGTACACTATAAGCTATAGAATGCGCTTCTTCTAGGATCTCTTCTCTCAAATTATCCATATCTGGAACACATAATCTACCATTGATCCATAAAACACCTTCATCATCAAGTGTAAAATCAATGAACTTTTCTTTACAAACATTCACAAACATATCCCTCAACACTAATTTGACTCTGAACTGAGCTAACAATCCTCCTAATCTGCTAATCTTCATCATCAAACCTTGCTCTACTAACTTATGCCACTCTTGGATCAAAAGTCTCCTCTCCACATTAATGTGGGCAAGACTACCTGAGGACTTCCTAATCAAGGCATCTGCTACCACATTAGCCTTGCCTGGATGGTATAAGATATCACAATCATAATCCTTTAACAATTCTAACCATCTTCTTTACCTCAAGTTCATATCTCTCTGCTGGAAAATATACTTCAAGCTCTTGTGATATGTAAAAATCTCATAAGTCACTCCATATAAATAGTGTCTCCAAATCTTGAGAGCAAAGATCACTGCAACCATATATAGGTCGTGAGTAGGATAATTCTGTTCATGCTTCTTCAACTGTTTGGAAGCATAAGCTATCATCCTACCATTCTACATCAACATACAACCTAGGGCAACTTTGGAAGCATCATAATACACAGTGAACTTGTCTTCTCCATTTGGCAAAGTTAGAACCGGAGATGTGGTCAACTTCTCCTTCAATAACTGAAAACTATTCTCATAAGCATCTGACCACATGAACTTTACATTCTTCTGAGTAAGGTGAGTCATAGGTGCTATAATTCTCGAGAAATTCTACAAAAATCTCATATAGTACTCAGTCAAACCCAGGAAACTTTGAATCTCAATGACTGATGTCAATTTGGGCTATTCAAACACTGCTTCAATCTTTTATGGATTAACCTAAACACTATCTTTAGACACTACACGTCCAAGAAATGCAATACTCTCTATCTAGAAATCACACTTTGAGAATTTAGCATAAAGTTAATGTTCTCTCAATGTCTGTAGTACTATCCTCAAGTGATATAAGTGCTCCTCCATACTTTTTGAATACACTAGTATATCATCAATAAAAACTACTACAAATTGATCCATAAATGGTCTGAACACCCTATTCATCAGATCCATAAAAGCAGCTGGTGCATTAGTTAACTCAGAGGACATCATCAAAAACTCATAATGACCATATAGTGCGGAATGCCATTTTAGGAACATCGACTTCACTAATTTGCAACTAATGATAGCCCGACCTCAAGTTAATCTTGGAAAAGTGCTATGCACCCTGAAGTTGATAAAAAAAATCATCTATCCTCGAAAGAGGATACTTTTTCTTCACTATCACCTGATTTAGCTCTTTAAAATCAATGCGCATTCTTATTGTATCATACTTTTTCTTCACAAATAGGACTAATGCACCCTAAGGAGAAACACTAGGTCTAATAAAATCCTTGTCCAACAAATCTTACAACTACTCCTTTAACTCCTTCAACTTTTCATGAACCATTCTGTAAGGCATCATCGACATAGGAGCTATGCCTGGGACCACATCTATACAGAATTAAATCTCTTTATGATGTGGTAAACCTAGCAACTCATTAAGAAAGACATCTAGAAACTCACAAGCTATTGGAACATCTAAAATAAATATCTTCTTAATTGAAGTATCCTTCACTAGTGCTAAGTATCCATGACAACCTTTTCTTAGTATCTTCCTAGCCATAATAGTGGATAATATTATGAGGTGTAGAACTCTTGTCACCTATAAACCTAAATGCTTCATCATTTGAAATTTTAAAATCACCTTTTACTTTGAAAATCAACTATGGTATAGTGTTAGGATAACCAATTCATACTAAGAATCACATCAAACTCTATCATATCCAAAAACTCTAATTCCATTAATAATTCTCTACCTTCTACTAGCACTGGACAACCAAAAAGAACAACATTGGTGTCCAATGAATCACTTAGAATAAATAAGGAAATGCCATCCTCGAAGCTTGCCAACACGACTTCAAAGCAAAAACAGGGGACATGAAAGAATGTGTGGCACTCAAATTAATCAAGACTGTAGCATCTAAGTAAAAAACTGGGAGTATACCTGCAACAATGACATTGGATGCCTGAGCATCCTACTGTATGAGTGTGAAGACTCTGGACTATCCTTAGCCTATTTGCTGGCCAGTGGAAGCCTGACCAAAGCCTCTAGCACTACCTTTATATCCTCTACCATGCCCTTACTAGGCTACAAACTATGACATACTAGGATACTGAGCTGGAGGCAACTGATGGGGAGTTAAGGCTGTAATGGCAATAGACTGTTATAGAAACTACTACTGATAACTAGAATAGGGACATGCTATGGTAAAGTGCCCTATATGTCCATATTGGAAACATGTCAAATAGGGTCCTTGATGGACTCTCCCATATGTTTAGCAAGCATAGGCTGTAGATTTTGTGCTACCATATCCAAAACTCTGTCCATTACTGCTACTAGTAGCACCAATACCAAATCTGATAGGCCTGCAAACTCCACCATGACCATGTCTCCTACCTCGATGATATATGTATTATTGTCTCTAGTCCTACTAATCAGAGCTTCTCTACTAACTGCTAGGACCTATATGAAATGTTTGAAATGATATGCTTTGAGATCCTCCTATTTGAACACCTCCCATCTAATAATAGTCAGACATGACTCCTCACTTGATCAGTTTGAGCTCTATCTCCTTGGCCAATTTTATCATGGACTCTAAAGTATGGTCTGTAGTAGGCATCCTAATGAATGCAAAACCCAAACTAGTGACATAAGTGGTGACTACAAAGTACTTGTCTCTCAGTAAATCCTTTATATATCGGCCCAATTTGAGAAACTCTTTGTTGTAGTCCTCCACTTACCTGTTGCCTCTACTAATGTTGGTCAGTCAGAGTCTGAAACTCATCCCATAGGCTCTGGGCAAAAACATCTCATAAATCTCTCTTGAAACTAAGCCTAAGTGAGTGTCGTCATATGCGACTGAATGACTTATATAAACCAATCCAGAGTTGGCCCCTCAATAGATAACTCAACGATCATAATCCTCTAGTACTCGGAGTGAGCAGTCTGAGTCCTCCTCTCTATAGCATGTAAGAAATCTAGAGGTTTTTAGTTCCATCGAACAATATCTTGCTAATTCTAGCATAAAACAAGACTGCCTCTAACTCAGACATGCCCTGTTGATACACAGGTTGCATCTATGGTACAATCAGAGGTATAACAACTTCCTCATATTTCTGCTCTATAGATTTCTCATCCTATAGCTCTCTCTGCCTATAGCAATATATCGCTCCTCTAGGTCTACCTCTATGCCTAACTGGCAGCTCAAGGGGTTGAACCTCATCCTAAAAAGACTCATCATCTTCGACCTCAATGACTGATGGAGCGACACATGCTTGCCTCCTCATTTTGAAAAACTAAAAACTAATGAAATTCAAAAAAAATAAACAACAAACAGATGACAAATAGACATCTTAATGGTTATGCAAAAAACTATAATAAGAAAAACTTATCGAAGACATAGTCGAACCTAATTCATTATAATAGTTTCAAAGAAAACACAAACTCTACTAACCTTGGTCCACAACACTAAAACCTAGACCTTGATACCAACTTTTTCATGACCCAAACCAAGGAGTCATAACTGGCACTAGGGAATGAGAATTCTCACAAATTCGGAACCCGTAGCAAGCCTTAAAATAAAAACTCATGCATAATCATATCACAAAAAACTATCAAAATTAAAACTTTAATCAATAAAAGAAACATCCATATCATAACATAATAAAATATATTCATACAACTCTTTAAATAAAGAATCACTATCTAAAACAATAGTCCTACAACAAGAAGCACTACTACTGTAACATTTACTAAAATACAAGAAAAGTAATGGTTTAATATTTATATAAGTCAGTTAGGGAGGAGAGATTTTGGTGAATAGGTTTAATATGGAGGTCTAAAGTAGAAGATCTTAAAAAAATATTGAGAGGGTCAGACCTCACTAAGTGAATTATTATTATATATATACACACAACCTAAAGCCATAGACACTCAAGCATCGTTATAATAATATATTTATATTTATTTAATATATACATGCATTTCATACAGATGCTCAAAATCCATTTTTATTATAATAATAAATGCAGAAGAATTTTGGTTGAAGGATCAGAGCGGAATCCCTAAATTTTTTTGCAATCTCGATCATTAAAATTTACTAGCCAACATGCTTTCCATAACTTTAAAATATCTTGTATCCAACTTTTGGTAGTTAACTGGCCTCGAGTACACAAAGGGTTAACTAAGGATCCGTAGTTCCACTACCGGTGCTAACTGGTCCCAAGTACCCTACAGGTCAACCGAGGATCCATAATCATACCCTTTATCCATAATTCACAACAATCATAATTTTTATATCCGAAATCAATCAAAGTTCAAAGCCTAATTATAGCGTACTATTGCACAACAGCCCTAACGTCATCCACTAGGTGGCATGTTCTATAACTATCCTCTAAAATATTGTTTCATAATAAAATATGACAACATACATTATTCAAAATAAATATTCTCAATTATATATATGAAAGCATATATATAAATGTTAACAATAATAAATATCATTTAATGAAATAATGCATAATTCAATCCATATTTATTAAAATTATGTGGATGCTCACAATATTTTATCTACATGCAATGTATATATATAATAATAACTCACACTTCAAGTGTGCTCCTCTTCATTGGTTCAACTGTTCTAGTCCGATATGCTTAGTATGTAGAGCAACTAAGGAAAATAATAAAAACAATAATATATTGGAACCGAAATCCTAATTTATACTTTTAGAATTTCTAGAGAACGACTTAATTTAGGACACGACTCGATAAAAATTCAAAACTTAGGACCAACCCGATGTCACAGTTTATGAGAATTCTACTGAAAATTCAACAGAGTGTCCTCTATAAAATGGATGTCTCTCTACTAAAAGTAGAGTCGATCTTGCACACAAACACTCTTCAAATACTTAAAAATCTCAACTTCTCAGGTTTGGACCCTGAACTACAATTATTGCCCAACTGAGAACCAACATAATCAAAATCAATAAAATAATAGTAAATACCAATAATTCACCAAAACTCATAAAAATCATAAATTACCACAATTCAATTTATTTAAATAATAAAAGCATCAAAGATACTTATTTTCAAAATATATAATAAAATCCCAAATATAATTAAATAATATTAATAAAAATCAATTTTTTAAATATTAGAAATCAAATAGCGTAAATTGCAAATAATTATTTAAATTGTCCAAATATATAATACAAATAGCTAAAAATTCATTTAATCATAAAAATAATAGGTAAAATTATTATTAGAATATATTTTTGGAATTTATTATTAATTAGCTAAAAATAGTAAATAATTCATAAAAATTATTTTAATACTATTTATTACTCAAAATTATCCAAAAGATAATAATTAACAATAATTTCAATTAAAATATAAAATTTACTAATTTGTACTAATTTTTCCAAAAATCTAATTTTCACATGAACTTTAAAAAATTCATAATAATTATTCGAAGCTCAATAAACTTCCTTCATGAGATATGCTTAAAATAATTAGTAGAATTTATTAAAAATAAAATACATTTTCAAGCCGGGAATAGTACCCATGAATAGTAATCAAGCTCGGAATAGTGCTTAAATTGCAATTATCTCCAAAATCAAATTTAAATACATTTTTTGAAAGCTTACAACTTCAATTTCAATAATGTATAGTGAATTTAAAATGAGTCAAAGTAATTAGATACAAAATCAATAAATGAAGTTAAGAACCCTAGAATCAATTATCCAAAATTGAAATTGAATTCGAAGTTAATCGAATGAATTACCTTAAGGGAAATGAAGCCCCACAAAACCAACTTTCAAACGAGACCGGTGGGAGCTCCAACCACCACCAGAAATGTCATCGGTAGCCTCCAGAAGCTAACTATGCCAAGAAGGAAGAAGAGAGGAGAGGGAAGAGAAGACGGTAGGAGTAAGAGGAAAGGAAAAGCAGGTGGTGGTGGTGAGTAGAGGAGAGGCGATGACGGTGATGGTGGCAATGTCTGGTTCAGTAGGGCAAGGGGAGGGGATGGTTCACATTGTTTCTGTCACAAAGAAGAAGGAAGAAGAGGGATTAGGAAGGCAAAGGGGAAGGAAGAAAAATAAAATAGTATATATATATATATATATATATATATATATATATATATATATATATATTAAAAAGTAGAAAATGACAAATAAAAATAATATCTTTAATTTAAATATTTTCTTTTCTAATTAAACTCACCACATAATATTAAAATATATTAAAAATACACTACATTAATATAATTCACAAATAATAATAATATTAAATAATATATAACAATATATTTAAATTTTAAAGTTCAATTTAATATTAATGCCATAATAAAATAAAATAAATAATAACACTTGAATTTAATTTAATTTCACAAAATAATCATAATATAAAAAATTAATAAAATATTTATTAACATTGTAAATCCCATAAATTTAATTTAACAATTTAAAAAAATTCGGGTTATAATAGTCATTTTGTCCAAAAAGTGACACGACTTGAGACACGGTTTTGCTGGGATATGCCATTTAGCTTAAAAAGCAACGTGACTTGAAGCACGAGCATGACAGGCCATGTCATGAGCAATATTATTAATCTTAATTTAGGAAGCTATTTTTCTTCTTATTTTGACTCCACTTTTACCCTATTTGTATAAATACATATTTTTAGGTTTTGGCAAATGGTGTTCTAAATTTTGTTAGTTGTCCTAACACTCCTTTATATGCACTTTTACAATATGGTGAAATCCTCTTCTCTGCCCATGGTTTTTCCCCATCTTAGGGTTTACTACGTAAATTCTTGTGTATTGTTTCTCTACTTCTTTATTTTACCATTATTCTTTCATGTTTAATTGTTTGTTTATGCACTTTGATTGCTTCCGATGTGCAATAAACTAGTATCAGAGCTAAGATTTTATTGGGCCTATTAATCTTGGCATTTTTTATTTAAATAATGGCTTCCATGAAGTATACCATTCCACTCTTAGATTGTAGCACAAGATTTTTGCTATAGTAGGTAAAGATGTGCATTATACTCATGCAAATGGATTGGGATGATGCTATTTTGGGGGTTGATCATATGCCTGCCTCATGGATGAGGGATGAAAAGTAGCGTAGAGATCATAAAGCCTTGGCTTAAATACATTTGCATTTGTCTAATAATATTTTGCAAGATGTATTGAAAGAGAAGACCACCACTTCATTAGGGGCGAAGCTTGAGTTATTATGCATAAAGAAGACCGTCACCAATAAACTGCATTTGAAGTAGCATTTATACTCTTTTCATATGACAGAAGGTACATCCTCTAAGTATCATTTAACTATTTTTAAGGAGATAGTTTCTGACCTAAAAACTATAGAGATGAAGGTGGAGAATAAGGATTTGGCATTAATTCTTCTTTGTTCCTTACCTCCATCTTATGTAACTTTTATTGATACTTTATTGTATAGTCACAATAAGATTTCCCTTGATAAGGTGTATGATGCTTCGTTTTCTAAGGAGAAAATTAAATAGTTAGTGGTTAATCCTAATACTCAGGTAGAGAGTTTTGTGGTTCATGGTAGGATGTTTGAGAGAGACACTAGTGATGATAGAAAGGGAGATCAAAGTCTGGGAACATGACTTTAAAGTGTTACTATTGCAATAAAAAAAGGGTCATGTCAAGATTGAGTGTTTGAAGTTGAAGAATAAAATTAGGAGAGGTAATAAAAAAGGTGGTGAGGCTAGTGTTATTTTTTTAAATGACACTAATATTGTTGAAAATGTAGAAGATCTTGATAATCAAGGGGATTTTCTCATTATTGCTAATAGTAAGGTTAATTTAATAAATGATTGGATTTTGGATACAGCCTGCACATTCCACATGACAAGCAATTGGGAATGGTTTACAACCTATGAAGCGATAGATATGGGGACCATTTTGATTTGGAATAATGCTCCTTATAAAAGTATCAACATTGGTTCAGTCAGTATTAAGATGCATAATAGGATCATTAGGATAGTTAAATGTGTTTGAGATATTCCTAATTTGAAATCTTACTTTTGTTCTACCTTTAATAGTGAAGGTTACAGTTACTTAAGTGGAGGTTGAGTTTTGAAGATTATTAAGGGCTCTCTCGTTATAATGAAGGGGTGTTTGAGACATATCAAGTTGTACATCTTGGAGGGTTCAACCATCCTAGGTGATGCAATTGTCACTTCCTTCGAGTTAGATAATACTACACTTTGGCATTTATGCCTGGGCCATATGAGTGAGAATGGCTTGGCAAAGTTGAGCAAAAGAGGACTAATAAATGGTTAGATTAGGAAATTAGAGTTTTTATGAGCACTATGTATTTGGGAAACAGAAAGGGGTGAGTTTTGGTAAGGACATTTATAACACTAAAGGGACACTTGAATATGTTCATTAAGACCTTTGGGGGCCATCTAAAGTTCCTACTAAGGGTGGTATCAGTTATATATTGACAGTCATTGATGATTTCTTAAGAAACTTTTGGGTGTTCTTTTTGAAGCAAAAGAGTGATGTATTTACTACTTTCAAGTAGTTAAAGACCATGATTGAGAAATAAACTTGGAAGTAGGTGAAGTGTCTCTATACGTACAATGGTTTAGATTTTTATTTGGATGAGTTTAACTCATACTGTAAGTTCGAAGGGATTGTTAGACATTTGATAGTTTGGGGTACTCCACAGGATAATGGTATGGCTGAGTGCATGAATAGAACACTGATGGAGAAAGTCGGGTGCTTGCTTTCAAATTCTAGGTTGTTGAAGTCATTTTAGGATGAAGTTTCTATTATAGCTTGTTTTCTTATTAATTATTCTCTTTTAAAGGCAATTGATAAGAAAACTTTAGAAGAAGTATGGTTTGGTACTCCTGCTAGTTATTCTAACTTGAGAATATTTGGTTGTCTTGCCTATGCTCATGTTGATAATGGTAAATTAGATCTGAGATCTAGAAAGTGTATCTTTTCATTATGATCCAAACTCAAGAGTTATGACTGGTGCTAAGGAACGAGAATTCACAAGAATCCAGAACCCGTAGCAAGCATAAAATATAAAAACTCAATAAAACATAAACATAAATATACCTCAAAATTAAAAATTTTTAAATCAAAATAACTTTCATATCATATCACAATAAAATATATATTGTAATAAATATTTAGATACATAGCTACTAGCAACATCAACATAAATTACTACCACAAGTAAGTACTACTATTATAATGTCTAATAAACGGGGTAATAATTCAAAATTTACATAAGTCAGCCAATAAGAAAAGGGTCCGATGAAGAGAATTACTATGAGAGGTTTGATTAAAGGGATTTTGAAAAATAATTAAGAGAGGTCATACCTCACTGAGTGAATCATTATCATATATGTGCATGCAACCTAAGGATACAGGCATTCAAGCATTAATATAATAATATTTATATATGTATATTTATTTATTTTATACATGTATTTCATACGAATGCTTGAAATCACATTTTACAACAAACAAATAAATGCAGAATTTTGGGTAGAGGATCGAAGTAGAACCCTAAATTTTTTTGAAACCTCAATCAATGAACCTCATTAGTTAACAGGCTTACTTAAATCGAAAAAAAATTTCCTTCTCAAATTTGACAGTGGATTGGCCCCAAGACACTGAGTCAACTGAGCTTTCACAATCCCACTATCGGTATGACTAGCTCTGAGACACTAAGTCAATTGAGCTCCTGTGGCCACACCACTCTCTATTCACAATTTTAATGATTAAATCTTTATCATAACTCAAATTAATCAATATATCATAACCCAACATCTAGTGTACTATTGTGCACTAGTCCTGGTGTGGCCTATTAGGTGACACGTTCTATGGCTATCCTCCAAAACATCATTTTATAAATAAAATAATGAAATTTATATTAAAATATGGCAACATCCATTAATAACAATTAATATTCACACACACACACACACACACACACACACACACACACACACATATATATATATATATATATATATATATATATATATATATATATATATATATATATATATATATATAAAATATTTACAATAACAATAATAAATAACTTTTAATGCAATATAGCATAATAAAATTCATATTTATTCAAAATATGGATGCCAACAATATTTTCTACATGCAACGCATACATATAATAATAACTTACAGGTGAAATGTGTTCCTTTATGATGACTCGACTGACCCTGTCCTATAGCCTCAGTTTCGGTGTAGCTATAACAAATAATAATAAATTAATTAGGATAAAAATCCTAATCTTATATATTCTAGATTTCTAGAGAAAACTCGATCTAAAATTTAACTCTAAAAACACTCAAAACTTAACATAGACATAATATCATGTTTTATGAAAAATCTATTGAAATTTTGGAAGAGTTTCCTTTGTAAAATGGACATCTCTCTACTAAAAGTAGAGCCAATCCTACACAAAAACACACTTCAAAATATTCCAAAGCTCAACATCTCAGATTGGGCCCCTGAACTACATTCACGCCCAATTGAAAACCAACATCACAATATATATAAAAATTAATATAATTTTCTCAAATCACCAAAATATATCATAAAAATATTAAAGAAATTATTTTCCAAATAAATAATAAAATTCTAGTTTATAAATAAAATTTTGCTAATAAAAGTCGTTAATGGAATAAAATTCTATTTTACAATTAAATTAGCATAAATTGTAAATAATTATCAAAAAATACTCAATTATATTATAAAAAAATAATAAAATGCCTATTTAAGCTTGGAAAATAATAAACAAACTTATTTTTTATATTTTTTTTCCTAAAGTTACTACTTATTAATTAAAATTGGAAAATAATTATAAAAATTATTTTTCATACTTTTATTATTCAAAATTGTCTAAAATAGAATAATTAACAATAAGTTTAATTAAAATTAAATAATTTATTAATCTCCAATAATTTCTTAAAAATACATATTTATACAAAACCTTTAAAAATTCATATTTGAAATTCTATAAAGAATTTCACAAAACGTCCTTCACAAAGTTTACTCTACATAATTAATAGAATTTATTAAAAATAAAATATTTTTTGAGCCCTGAACAGTAGTTTGAACAGTAATTGAGCCTGGAAAATTTGAAAAAAATCATAAAAATAAATAAAAATCAGCATTAGCTAGATCACAACCTTAATTGCATTTAATCTCAAAACAACTACATCTAAATAAATTGAATTCAAGCTCAATCTAACAAAATAATAAAAAATCAACTAAAAATAATTAACTAAAATCAGATTTGTTCTAGGAGTTGCCTAATGAAATCATGTTGGGGGAGACAAAGCCTAAGAGGAGACAAGCTAGTCAAGACCAGTGGTGGCATTTGGGGCAGTCGAAAACAGCACCGAAGACATCCTCTCCAAACTAGCACTACCCAAAATAGAGAGAGAGAGAGAGAGAGAGAGAGAAAGGAGATGAGGAAAGGGAGGAGGGAAGGGCTGCTAGGGTTTTAGGGGTGATGGCGATGACGTCAAATGGTGGTCTGATGTAGTGGCGATGGCTATACAGTGACATCGACAGAGGGGCTGTCGGGTCTGCAAGGAAGAAGAGGGAAGCGAAAAAGAAAGGGAAGGAAAATAGAGGGGAAGGAAAGAAAAGAGGGAAAAAAATTATTTTACATATTTTTTAAATAGTACAAAGTACAAAATAATGATTTTTAAAATAATAATAATATTCTAATATTTTAAAATCTAAATTCCTCCCAAAATATTTATACACATAATCATCAACATATATATTTATATACACACTTAAATAATTATTCAACAATAAATTCAATAGAAATAATATTTAAAAATCACACTTTAAATCCTCAATTAACTTAATAATTAAATAAATACGAGTTATAACACTTTCTTGGGTATATGTCTGCTGCTAAGGGTTATAAGCTTTAGTGTCTTGAGTTGAAAAAGGTTATTATTAATTATAATGTTAGTTATAATGCAATCTTTGATGAAACTTATATGCTATGTAACTTTTCTGCTAGATACATTTATTATGAGTCTGTACAGTAGTAGAATACAGACATAAAGGTTAAGTTTCAGATTGGGACATAATCCATGCCAAAAGCTACATTATATGAAATTTCAATGGCATTTAATGATGATGAAACTACCACACCTTAGTACTTTTTTACAAAGGATATATCTAGGAGGACTATTAAACCACCACAAAGATACGTTGAAGCAGATATGGTGGCTTATGCATTAGATGTGGCCAAAGATATTGAAGCTGGCGAAGAACCATCTACCTATAAAGAGGTAATCAATTGTACGGATTCTGAAAAGTGGGTGATTTCCATGCATGAGGAGATGGAGTCTCTACATAAGAATGACATATAGGAGTTAGTGAAGTTACCTAAAAGCAAGAAAGTTGTTTAATGTAAGTGGGTGTCAAAACGAAAGAAGGCATTCTAGGTATTAATGATGCAAGATATGAGTCTAGGCTTATTGCTAAGGGCTATAGTCAGAATCTAGGTATGGAATTCACTAATGTGTTATCTCATGTTTTAAAACATACCTTTATTTGAGCTTTAATTGGGATTATTACAAGGCCTGATCTTGATTTGAAATAATTACATGTGAAAATAGCATTCTTATATAGAGAGCTTGAAGAGGACATCTATATGCAATAGCCAGAGGTTTTATTAATTCAGGCAAGGAAGACCAAATGTATTTATTAAAGAAATCTCTATATAGGTTGAAGTAGTCTCTAAGGAAATGGTACAAGAGGTTTAATTCTTTTATAATTTCTCATGGGTTTAGACTTAGCAGCTATAAAAGTTATGTCTATTTCAAGAAGAACTATAATGAGTCTTTTATGTACCTTCTTTTATATATTATGATATATTGATTGCTATTATAGATAAATAAGAGATTAGAAAGGTTAAAGCTTAATTCAGCACCAAGTCTAAGATAAAGGATTTGGGTAATGTAAAGAAAATCCTTAGCATTAAGATTGTGAGAGATATAAAGGCTGGCTCATTGTATTTTAGTCATAAAGGGCACACTGAGAAAGTATTGTACATATTAAATATTCATAATTGTAAACCTGTAAATGATGAGATTGAGCATATGTTTTAAGCTCCTTACTCTAATGCAATGGGTTCCTTTATGTATGCTATGGTTTATACATGTCTAGATTTTTCATATGTTATGAGTTTAGTTAGTATATATATGGCTAATCCTGGGAAAGAGCATTGAAAAGTAGTTCAGTGGATCTTTTCATTACCTACATAGCTCTCCATAAGCGTGTTTGCGTATTAGGAAAAGTAAGGATATGATTATTGGTTTTTTGGACTTTGATTTTATGGGTGATCTTGATAAAAGGAGATTATTGTCTAGGTTTATGTTTTGCATTGGTGGTTGTACAATTAGCTGGAAGGTAATATTGCAATATTCAATTGAATTGTCTACCACAAAGGGTGAGTACATGGCCATTACTGAAGCAATAAAGGAGGCTATTTTGTTAAAAGGGTTATTTGGTGAGCTTTGGATGATTTAAAGCTCATGGCTTTGTATTATGATAGTTAGAGTGCTATTTACCTTACAAATGATCAGATGTTCCATAAGAGGACCAAGTACATTGATGTTAGCTATCATTTCATTCAAGAAATTATAGTTAAGGTTAACATTGTTATAGAAAAGGTCAGTACTCTTGATAATCTTACTGATATGATAACCAACTAACTTTCTTTATCTAAGTTTCTACATTATTTGGACTTGATTGGAGTTTCTCGTTGATTGGTGCCCTTAGGGGCTTTATGGAAGAGGTAGAATTTTATGTTGTTGTATGTGTTCTAGAGTGTGTTGTGTTTTGGAACTAATTTTTGGTACATTGGGAATTCATGTCAAAGTAGAGATTGTTGAGTTTTTAATGTGACTTTATGGAGAATTTGATGGTTTTAAGGTTTTGGGTGATGCCAAGGCCGTGTTTAGGCCATGTTAATGTGTATGTTATATCAAGTAGAGAGCACGACCTAAGCATGGGCGTGCTAGTGCTTGTGTTAGAATTTGCCATTTTGTTTATAAGGTGACACAGCCTAAGACATGGTTATGTTATGGCTATGTCGGGATCTGCTATTTAGCCTATAAAGCAGCATGGCTTGAAACATGGGCATGACATAATTGTGTCATGAGCAATATTATTAACCTTAATTTAGGAAGCTATTTTTCTCCTTATTTTAACTCCACTTTTACCCTATTTGTATAAATACCTACTTTTAAGGTTTGACAATTAGTGTTCTATAATTGATAAGTCTCTTTAAATTTTATTAATCTCATGAGTAATATTAAACTCCACATGAGTTTGGATTAATAATAAATACCTAAGTACAAGCTATTTAAAATTAAATTTCATTCGACTCGGTTACACTTTTGGTATTTATGTATATATAGGTCTAAAATTATTTTGGCTTGATACTTTAAAAATTAATGACTATAAAGTTGTGTATTATTCTTCAATGTGCTCTAATTAGCCCATTGGACATTGTTGTTGTCATGCCACTATTGCCGCCGTTGTTACTATTACCTTTGCCAAAGAAAAAAAATACAAAATTTCACTTAAAAACTATAAAGTTCAATAGTTGACCATCCAAAAACAAAAACCAATTACACAAATAAAAATAAACTAAAAAAATAGAAATTTTGATTCTTGGTACCCGTCTTCGAGTGAAGGTCCCATTATGGTATCTCACTTTTAGTGAAGCTCCAACTATATGGATGTGTTAGACACATAAATGTCACATCAACATTGTCATGACCCAACTCGGGAGCCATGACCGACACTAGGGAATGGGAATTACTATAAATTTGAACCCGTAGCAAGCCTTAAAAAAAAGCACGCGAAAATATAATATAAGAGTCTCAAAGAATTTAAACTTAAAATAATATGAGAGGAATTCTCATAGCACATATTAAAATATAGCATACATAATTCTTTAAACACAAATTTCAATTATAAAACAATGTTAAACACTACATTACTTAAATACTACTATTGCAGCTGCTAAAGTACAAATAAGAGTTTAGATATAAAAATTACATAAAATAGTCAGGGCTGAAAAAGGCTGGCTAAGGGGTCTATAACTGAGGTTTAACGAAGTAGAATGTCCTGAAAAAAATATTAAGGGGGGAAAGACCTCACTGAGTGAATTATTATTATATATATACATGCACTATAAAATACATGCATTCAGACACAAGTATAATAATATATTTATATAATATGATATACATGCATTTCATACACATGCCAAAAATCACTTTTTCAATGCAATAATAAATATAGAAAAATTTTTAAGTAGAGGATCGAAGCAAAACCCTAAATAGTCTATAACGTCGATCACATAACCAATAACCAACCAGCTTATCCATAACTCCAAATATTTATTTATTCAACTCAAGCTAGTAGACTGGCCCTGAGTATACTAGGTCAATCGAGGATCCACAATCTCACTACCGGCATGATTAGCCCTAAGTACACTAGGTCAACCTAGGATTCACAGTCACCCTTTCCAATAACCATTAATCTCAATATTCAATTTCACAATCAAATAATCAGATTCTCAGCCTAAAATCTAGTGTACTATCACGCAATAGTCCTAGTGTAGCCCATTAGGTGGCACATTTTACAACTATCCTCTAAATCATACTTATAATTATTAAAAATAATGAAATACATAATTTAAACATGGTAGCATCTATTTTCAAGGCAATATATAAAATATAGACCAATAATATACCAATTATATACTAAAACATAGATATAAACATTTAATAAAATAAATCATACTAATATTTACATTATTAAAATATGGATTCTCACAAATGTTTACTCTACATGCAATGCATATATATAATGATAGCTCATAGGTTAAGTGTGCTCCACGAGAGTGACCCGATTGGCCTGGTCCTGAAGGCCTCGATCTTGGCACAATTAAAGAAAATAATAGTAATAATACTTATTAGAAATAAATTCCTAATTTATTAATTCTAGAATTCTAAGAATGACTCGATATAGACATGACTTAGGCAAAATTTTAAAAATAGACTCGGATCGATTATTACGTTTTACGAGAAATTTACCAAAAATTCGGCAAAGTTTCCCCTATAAAATGGATGTCTCTCTACTAAAAGTAGAGCCAATCATACACAAAAAAATTCACTTCTAAATAATCCGCATCACCAAATCTCGGGTTGAGCCTCTGAATTGCAAATATTGCCCAATCGAGAACCAATTCCAATAATAATTCCAAAAATAATGATAATTACTAATAAATCACCAAAATTATAAAAATTCAACTAAATACCAAAAACCAATTTATTTAGATTTAATTTTCCAAAATAAACAATAAAATCCAAATTTATAATTAAATAATATTAATAAACCAATTATTCAAATTTTTTATAATTAATTAGCATAAATTACCAATTATTATTTAAAATACTCAATTATATAATAAAAATACCTAAAAACTTGTTTAAGCTTAAAAATAATTATTAAAATTATTATTCAAATATATAAAGATTACCAATAATTAGCTAAAAAAAATAGTAATTAATTTATAAAAATTATTTTAATGCCAATTATCACTCAAAAACTATCCAAAGCCTATTAATTATCAATAATTTCAATTAAAACAGAAAAAATTACTTATTTATTTTAATTTCTCTAAAATTCTATTTTTTACATAATCATTCAAAAATTTATAATAAAAATTCAGTACGTAATTTAAATAAACTTCCTTCATGAAACTTGCTTTAAATAATATATAGAATTTAATAAAAATAATAAAATCTCCAGACTCGAGACAGTGTGAACAGTAACCAAATCCAAAAATATGTATTTTTAAATAATTTCAAAAAAATAAATAAAAATAATATTTGAGTAGATCTTAGCTCAAATAACAACTAATCTAAATACCACAACTTCAAATAAAATTATTTTCTATAATAAAAATCAAACTAAAATATTAACATAAATATAAAATCAAGTTTTTGGAGTCCTTATCAGTCGATCCACTCGAAACTAACTACGTATTTATCGAAGCTCATAGCGTGAGCCTAAGCTCGATTGGTTTCCTCATTGGTGATCGGACTGCACTGTTCACGTACAGTGCTATCTTCCACTATTGTCGGTGCTATTATTGCTGCTCGGACTGTGACAGCTTGATGCTGTAGATGGTGGCAGTCCATTGAGTTGAGGTGGTGGCATGGTGGTGGTGCGCGATTTCTATAGAAAAACGTAGAAGAAGGAAGAAAGGGGAAGGGAAAAGGAAAGAAGAGGGGAGAGAGAGGAAGGAAAGAAAAGGGAAGGAAAAAGTTTTGTGTATATATATATATATATATATATATATATATATATATATATATATATATATATATATAATGATATAATATAATATAATATAATATAATATTTAAACTCCCAAATTAAATCTCTACCCACATATATAAGTATACAATTAAATAAATTACACAATTAATATTAATAATACTAAATAATATAACAATAAAATTTAACTTAAATTTTTAATTTAACAATAATTACCAATTAATTATAAAATAAATAATAACTTTCAAAATAAAATTTAATCTTATTAATAACCAAATGCTACAATTTGCTAAACTAAATAATTAGAATAATAATAATATTAAAATAATCATTAATAAAAATATTTATTAATACTGCATATCTCATAATTTAATTTTATAATTAATATGAAAATTTCAGATCATAACAAGCATCATGTGGCCCCACATCATAAAAGTATGTCACATGACATTATGTCAGCATCATGTCGTACTACGTAAGTACCACATGACATCACGTCATATAAGTGTGACACATGACAACTTGTCAACAATATATGCTGCCACATCAGTGAAATATGACATGTAGCACCACATAAGATGACATATGACATGCCACGTAATCAACTTTGGCTAGAAATCAGGGTCATGCACTTTATTGGTAATAAAAAGAAAGGTTATGAAGTTTTGTGTTATGTTTTAATAGTAAGATACTTTAGTAGTATTTGATAGAAACATTGGGTATCATTAGTACAAATAATCCCATTTTAAGTACAACGAAAAAATTGATTACAAAATAATGGTGAGTATATTAAGAAATCTAGCTCTATGGACTCCAATGTGTTTAGGCTTTAAATTGGGCTAGGAGTGTTAGGCCCCACACTAATTACAATTAAATTTGAAATCTCCAATTAGGCCTCCAAAACATGACAATGGGCTATTATGGGCTTGTCTTCAACCTAAATAGACTTACACATTTGGTTTTTGGTTCCCCCTCAATTATATGGCTATTTTTTTCTTTCTTTCTTTCCAATGTGGGATTGTTCCCACTTTCAATCTCTAATAGAATAATAACATAAAACTACTAGGCATAACAAATGAATAAATGTAGCATATAAAACTCCTAGGTATAGTATGTGCATATAGGTTGTTAACTTTTTTACATGAGCAACTTATATTCGGGATATTCATCTAACAACTGAAAATTGTCTATTACAATATTTTAAAAAAATTACAACATTAAAAATAAATAAATAAATATAATATAGGATTTTGAAGATGCTTTCATAGGGGTGGCCACGGTTCATGAATCGACAGTTTTGGTTCATAAATTGTCGGTCATAGTTCCACCTAAGGTGGAATCAAACCTTAAGTAGTTACCACCCTAGTTCAAGGCTAGTTTCAATTCGGCTGGTTCTTATTCAATTCAGTTTGGTTCAGTTCACTTGGTTCAACAAGTTAATTTTCTTTTTTAAAAAAGAATTTTGATT
The DNA here is from genome assembly GCA_947683625.1 of Mallotus nudiflorus. Taxonomy (NCBI): domain Eukaryota; kingdom Viridiplantae; phylum Streptophyta; class Magnoliopsida; order Malpighiales; family Euphorbiaceae; genus Mallotus; species Mallotus nudiflorus. Next base: position 681,454 of record CANTUR010000447.1, read on the forward strand.
TTAGCCTGGAACTACTTGATACCAGAATCGTCGGTTCTATTTTTGATTTTAACAGTCTAGTTTTGAATCCAAATTGCTAGTGGCTAGCCCTATGCTCAACAATTGAATGAACATCATAATTAATATACGAAGTTAGGTGACTGTTAAATGAATTGAATCAATAATAAAAACCCTAACATTAGAAATTGGATAGCAAAAGCTAAGAGTTAGTTTAGCAATTATTTTAATTCATAGTTTACCATAATTTTATTTATTTAAAATATACACTAAAAGTAATTCAATACTTAATTTTTTAATATTTATGGGAATGAAATTTATCACTACTTATGCGATTTTGTGCATTTGTGAATTTTTACCACCATGCACTCTTATAATTGCACCCTTATACATATAGATTTATTTCAATTAGAATCAAACATTTGAAAATTCAACTTGGTGTCAATCAACTCTTTTATTTCCTTCTCCCCCAACTTGTCTCCTGCTAGGTCTAGGAAATGATATAATATAATATCATTGACAATTGTGTATATCTTATTGTTAATTATTCAATTTTATCATAGCATTAAGTATTCAATCATTATGCTTATTGGTCATAATCTTGGACTCGTAGTACTTCAGGATTGGATACTTCCATTCTTCAATAAGCAAATTGGTATTAATTCAGAGTTCTATGTTTATGATCCTTTTAATAATGTAAAACATTAATAATTTAGGTTGCACAAACATTTTAAAATTTTTTCATTTCCGTGTGTATGATATATTTATATATTGAAGATGTATTGCACACACCCCTATATGTATTGGGACAGTTTCTATAAATTATTAAAAATAGAAAATGCATATTCATACTAGAAACACATTTCTTTCCTTTTTTTTTTAGGACAAAACTTCTTCCAATCAAAAAAGAAAAATAAAAGATGATCAGATCAAAGAGAAAAGAAAAAAAATCAAATTAAAGAGAAAAAATTAAGAAAAATTAAAAAAAAAAAGAAAATGCATAAATACCTAAATCAAAATAGTAGTAGTTGTAGTTATTATTATTATTATTATTATTATTATTATTATTATTATTATTATTATTATTATTATTATTATTATTATTTAAGGGCTAGAGATCTAGTCACTCCCCCCTAAAGAGCATAAGGAGCACAATGAGGATTGGTAGGAGGAGACATCAATATGTTCCACCCATCACATTCTATTGTGAAATGTCTAAAATGGCTCTATGATTACAAAATGCTACCCCTTGACATATTTTTTAGAGAAATAATTCAAAAATGTTATATGTTCAATAATGGTAATATTTACTTAAAAGAATATATTTTTTTAACATTTTATATAAAATTAGAAATTATTAAAAATTGGGATAAGTACAATTTTGATCTCTATGGTTTTACCTTTTGGCAAAACTAGTGTTGTAATTTTTTTTCCTTTTAAGTACTATGTGTTTCATATTTTTTACACTTCAGTACCTTCTAACTAATATAATATTAAATTTCAACAATAAGTTTATCCTATTTATGATTTATGATCAATTTAACTAATTGGTTATTTTTAAAAATCATTTCTTTTTATTCATAATTAAATTAAAAATACTTCTAAATTTAATTTTTTGTCAGTTTATTATAGTTCATGGAATACTAAATTACTCATTATATGATTTTAGTATTGAAAATGCATATTATTTTTACATTAAAGTATACATTTTAAACAATATTTGTAAGAAGGATACTAAAATGTAAAAAAAATGTGAAACACATTATATATACTTAAAAGTTAAAAAAAACCACAAGACTAGTTTTACCAAAAGATAAATCCAAGAGATTAAAATTGTAATTATCCCTTAAAAATTTTTTATTTTTAATATTTATATATATACCCTTATATTTTCAATATTTAAACATTTTCCGCACATTTAAATATTATATTTTATGTATTTATTTCCTTGTTTCTCCATTTTTCCTTATTCTTTTCAACATAACTTAGCTAATAGTGATATCTTCTCCTTTTTACGAGTTGCATATAGTTATGCCGAGACATTTTTATTGGATCTATCCTTTTAGGGAAAATTACAATCACTCCCCTAAAATTTGGTCAAACCCATTCATCCATCTCTTTTTTCAAAAGTCAACTAATAACCTCTCACATTTAATTTTATTAACTATTTTCCCATTTTGCTAACTAAATACTCCTTGAGATTTGATATTTTTATTGTAAACTTGAGTATTTAGTTAGTAAAATGGAGAAATAGTAAATAAAATCAAATATGAGGGAGTATTTAGTTGACTTTTGGAAATGTAACGACGCATGGACTAGTGAAATAGAATAAATCTTAAAGGGTAATTGTAATTTTCCTTTTTTAAAATGTAGCCTTAGCACATATATCATAGCATATAAAAACCCATCAACATTTGGTAGGCATTTGTATGCTAAAGCAATATCTCATTATGGTGAGTTTGTGCCCAAGGTTGTTGATTATATTCCAAATATAAGTTGCCTAGGTAAAAAAGCAAACAACCTATATGCATATATTATCCCTAGGATATTTTTTTATTACATTTATGTATCTGTTATGCCTAGTAGTTTGATGCTCTTACTTGTCATTGTTTTGCAATCAAGTTTCCATTTTTTTGGTTGTATTTGAAATGTGGTTTTAGTCACACTATTTAATGTCATGAGAAGCTACTTGCTCATGAGCATAATGCTATTACATTTGCTGCTTAAAATCATGAAACTATCCTTTTTTTGTACAGGCTATACACAGCTAGGGTTGTTAAGGGCAAAGGATAGAGCTAAGAAGTTGATGGACTTGGTTTTAGAATTTATTCCCATAGAGCAAATTATCAAGAATGGAGTTGAGAGTTTGAAGAGCGACTTATCCCTTAACTGAATGTATGATGTATAATTAATAACTGTCAAGAATGGATGAGAACATTAATTATACTTCAACAAGAGTTATATATGTATATGTATATGAATCTTCGAATCTGTTTGGTTCAGTTATTTATGTCAGCTGATAGCTGATATATATGAACCGTTTAGTGAAATTATGTTAGTTGTTGCTGTTAATATATCAAATGATAATAAAAGTATAAATTATTTTTAAATATAATTTTATAATATTTATTTTCTAATTATATAAATTATACAAACATTATATAGTAATATATAATAGTTAATGAAATTTACTTTATTTATTATTAAAATTATTAATAGAAACTATTTAAAAATTAATATTAAAATATAAACCTTATGTTTGTGCCATATTTGAAATTTTGGGTTAACTGACCCAATCAGATAAAATTTTAAAGCCCAATATAAAAAAAATGTAGTCCATAACCAGTACTAGCTCAGAGCCACTTCGCATGAGTTATCGACTCCGGTTGACCAATATTTCTCGAGGTGACAGATCTATTAAGGACTATACTAGAGAGTTCCTCTGGCTTGGCAGATATGCAGAGGATCTGATACGAGACCAATACTTTGTAGTCGCTACATATGTCATTGGATTGGGTTCTGCATTTGCTGGTATGCCTACAACGGGCCTTACTCTAGAGTCAATGATTGAGTTGGCCAAGGAGATTGAACTGAGGCTAGTCAAGCAAGGAGCTATGCTTGATTATTACCAGCTGGGTGTTCAGTCGAGTAGATTCCAGACTACTCCGTATTTGAGTTTTTAGATAGGATCGAGTAGTCAGTAGAGGGGTCCAGCCCAGCAGATTTAGAGATAGCAGCGGGTACATCAAAGTAGTAGACATGGCTGTGGAGGTCAGTGTAGACCGTTCAAACTTGGGTCAGGTGCTTCGAGAAGTAGTAGTGGATGTAGTTCTAGGTTAGCTACTAGTGTATGTCAGATGTGCGACAAAGTCCATTAAGGACCGTGTTATATGACACTGCTGATGTGTTTCAGATGCTGACAGACGAGACATTTTGCCAGATCGTGTCTTTATTGTGGGTATCAGCAGTCGTAGATTCTGTGATTTCCTTAGCAGTCGATTGCCAATGTTGCACCCATTCCTTTTTAGTTGCCTCCAGCCTAGCATTAGAGTTCTACTTAGATTTTTCCCCAGCATGGTCATGGTAGAGGTACCAGAGGAGGTGTTACCTGGATGCATGGGTTTTGTTTGATCCGGGTGCCACACATTCGTTCATTTCTCCTATTTTTGCTTCTAAGTCTTGTTGGCAAGCTTCGAGGATGGCTTTTCCTTTGTCTGTCGCCACTCCTCTAAGTGACTCTTTAGACACTGATATTGTTCTTTCTGGTTGTCCAGTTCTTGTTGGAGGTAGAGAATTGTCAGCTGATTTGATTCTGTTGAATGTAATGGAGTTCGATGTTATTCTAGGTATGAATTGGTTATCTCAGCACTATGCCATGGTAGATTATCGGAGTAAAGAGGTGACTTTCAGAATTCCTAGTGAAGAAGAATTTAACTTTGTGGGTGATAGGAGTTCAGCACCTCAAAATCTTATCTCTGCTATTACGGCTAGGAAGTTGTTGAGGAAGGGTTGTCAAGGATATTTGGCATTGGTCAGGGATACTTTAGTGGAGAAGTTGTCACTCACAGATGTTCCTGTTGCTTGTGAGTTTCCTGATATTTTTCCTGAGGAGTTGCTAGGTTTACCACCTCATAGAGAGATTGAGTTATGTATAGATGTGGTTTCAGGCACTACCCTTATATCTATGCCACCCTATAGAATGGCTCCTGCAGAGTTGAAAGAGTTGAAGGAGCAGTTGCAAGAGTTATTAGATAAGGGTTTCATTAGACCCAGTGTTTCTCCTTGGGGTGCACCAGTCCTGTTTGTGAGGAAGAAGGATGGTACCTTGAGACTGTGCATTGACTATAGAGAGCTGAACAAGGTGATAATGAAGAACAAGTATCCTCTCCCGAGGATAGATTACTTGTTTGATCAGCTATAGGGTTGATAATTCTTTTCTAAGATTTATCTGAGGTCGATTTATCATCAGTTGTGAATTAGTGAAGCCGATGTTCCTAAAACAACATTCCGCACTTGATATGGCCATTATGAGTTTTTGGTGATGTCTTTTGGCTTGACTAATGAACCAGCAGCTTTTATGGATATGATGAATAGGGTATTCATACTATATGTGGATCAGTTTATGGTAGTCTTCATCGATGATATATTGGTGTATTTGAGGAGTATGGAAGAGCATGTATATCACTTGAGGACTATACTACAGACATTAAGAGAACATCAGCTTTATGCTAAATTCTCGAAGTGTGATTTATGGATGGAGAGTATTACATTTCTTGGACATGTAATCTCTAAAGAAGGTATCCAGGTGGATGCATAAAATATTAAGGCAATGTCTGAGTGGCGTACCCCAACTTCAGTTACAGAGATTTGTAGTTTTCTAGGTTTAACCGGGTACTATAGGAGATTTGTGCAGGATTTTTCTAGAATTGTAGCTCCTATGACTCGCTTGACTCAGAAGAATGTAAGATTTAAGTGGTCAAAAGCTTGTGAGAATAGTTTTCAATTATTGAAGGAGAAGTTGACCATAACCCCAGTTTTAGCTTTGCCTAATGGAGAAGACAATTTCACAGTTTATTGTGATGCCTCTAGAGTTGGCCTAGGTTGTGTGTTGATGCAGAATGGTAGGGTGATAGCCTATGCTTTGAGGCAGTTGAAGAAGCATGAACAGGACTATCCTACCCACAACCTAGAAATGGATGCAATGATCTTTACTCTCAAGATCTCGAGAAATTATTTGTACAGGTGACTTGTGAGATTTTTACTGATCACAAGAGCCTTAAGTACATTTTCTAGTAGAGAGCTATGAATCTGAGGCAGAGGAGATGGTTGGAACTGTTGAAAGATTATAACAGTGAGATTTTATATCCCAAGCAAGGCTAATGTGGTAGCAGATACCTTAAGTAGGAAGTCCTCAGGCAGTCTTGCTGACATTAGTGTAGATAGGAGACCGTTGATCCAGGAGTTGCATCTGTTAGTGGATCAAGGTCTGATGATGAAGATTAGTAGATCATGTGGACTGCTAGCTCAGTTTAAGGTGTGATATCTACTGAGAGATAGGATTAAGGCAGCTCAGGGCCGAGATCCTATTCTGGAAGAGATTGCAGAGAATGTTTAAGCAGGGAAGTTCACTGATTTCACACTCGATGATGATGGTGTTTTGTGGATCAATGGTAGATTGTGTGTTCCTGATATGGATAATTTGACAGAAGAGATCCTTGAGGAAGCACATTCTATAGCCTACAGCGTACATCTAGGTGTCACTAAGATGCACCATAGTATCAGAGATTTGTACTGGTGGGACGGACTAAAGAAGGATGTCATTGATTATATTGCTAAGTGCTTAATGTGTAAACAAGTGAAAGCTGAGCATCAAAAGCCTTCTGGGAAGCTTCAGCCTCTTCCTATTCCTGAGTGGAAGTGGGAAAGGATTGTTATGGATTTTATGGTTAGTTTACCTTGTTCTAAGGATGGATACGATTCCATCTGCGTGATTGTGGACAGGTTGACCAAGTCTATACATTTCTTGCCTATGAAAGCCACCTATTATGTAGCTAGACTGGTGAAGTTGTATGTGAAGCATATTGTGTGCCTTTATGGAGTACCTGTGTCCATTGTGTCAGATAGAGGTTCAGTGTTTACCTCTTATTTTTAGCAGAAGTTGCATGAAGCGATGGGCACCAGGTTAGATTTCAGTACTACTTTTCATCCTCAGACAGATGGTCAGTTTGAGAGAAAAATCCAGACATTGGAAGATATGTTGAGGATGTGTGTTTTGGATTTGGGAGGTAGCTAGGATGATCATTTGCCACTCGTAGAGTTTGCATATAATAATAGCTACCACAATAGTATTGGCATGGCACCATATGAGGTGTTGTATGGAAGGAAGTGTAGATCCCCTCTGAGTTGAGATGAGATTGGTGAGAGAGCTTTGACTGGACCTGAGATGGTTCAAGATGCTGCAGAGAAAGTCGCTGTGATCAAGAGTAGATTAGAGACCACAGTTAGCAGGCATAAAAGCTATGCGGATCCTAGGTGCAGAGATGTGGAGTTCCATGTAGGAGACTTTATTTTTCTAAAGGTTTCTCCGATGAAGGGTATTATGAGATTTGGAAGGAAGGGTAAGCTAGCACTGAGATATATTAGACCGTTTGAGATTCTGGAGAGAGTTGGCACTATTGCATATCAGTTGGCTTTGCCTCTAGGTATGTTTCAAGTGCATATAGTGTTTCATATCTCAATGTTGAGGAAGTATGTCTCAGACACTTCACACATGTTGCAGCTTGACAACGTGGAAGTGAATGAAGACATGACATTCGTGGAAGAACCTATTGCGATTATTGACTATCAAGTTCGACAGTTGCGTTCGAAGCAGATCCCAATGGTCAAGGTTTTGTGGTGCAGCAACAAGGTAGAGGAGCATACTTGGGAGACTGAAGCTGAGATGCGAGCTTCTTACCCACATCTCTTTCCTCTTTGATTTGTATTTCTTCTTTTTGAAATTCGAGGATGAATTCTTATAAGGGGGAAAGATTGTAATAACCCGAGTTTTTAAGTATTTTTATATTTTATCGGGATATGCAGTGTTAGTAAATTTTAAATATATATTTGATTATTTAATTGTTTTGTTAATAATTAACATTATTTTATGTTTGTTTAAAGTTTTCTACGTAAAAATTATCCCGAAACCTATTATTTTGGAAATAATATTTAAATAATATTTTATTATTTAATGTTATTTTATTTTAACAAATTATATGGGTTCATGCATTATTATTATTATTATTGTATGTATATATATATATATATACATACATGCATATTGCATATATATATTATTATTAGGGTTATTTTTATGTATGTGTTATTTATTATTGTGTGATATATTTGTATATATATATATATATGTGTGTGTGTGTGTGTGTGTGTGTGTGTGTGTGTATGTGTGTGTGTGTGTATATATATATATATATATATGTATGTCACGACCCAAAACAGGGGCCATGACCGGCACTAGGGAACGGGAATTCTTTCAAATCTAGAACCCGTAGCAAGCCTAAAAATAAAATAAAACATGCAATAGTAATAATAAAAATATATATAATGCAGCGGAAATAAAAACCATAAATATAATAACATTTGCACCAACTGAATTTAAATTAAATCCTCATCTCATATATATATATATATATATATATATAAACTCTTTTAATACAAATCCAGTTCAAATATAAGACAACATCTCTCTAATAATTTAATGACTACTGCAGTGTCTAGATAAAATAAAACTCAAGACTCAGATAAGCAATTTACATAAAGAAGCCGGGGTGGAAGAAATCCGGCGTACAGGCCTGCTACTGAGGTCTGAGGAAGATGACTCTCCTGAAAAATAGTCAACGGAGGGGAGTCAGACCTCACTGAGTGAATTACTATAATATATATACATGCATACTAAATGTCAATGCACACAAATCAAGTATATATCTAATATGTATGTATACAAGCAAAAACACACAGATGCAATAAAATCATTTTATATATATTATTAAAAATCACAGTTCATGAAGGATCAATAGAACCCTATGATATCGCAACCTCAAACAGTGTTAGACAACACTCTAGCCACACCGGCTCACTTATTCCAAAATATTCACTTATTCCATTTAGACAGTAGACTGGCCCCGAGACACTAAGTCAACCGAGCTCCAGTAGTCTGACTGTCAGTGTGATTGGCCCTGAGACACTTGGTCAACCGAGCTCCAGCAATCACACTCCCAAATCACATCACACATCAGATAAATCAATTCCAATCAATATCCTCAAACTGGTTAGTAATATAGCCTAAATGCTATAAGCGTACCGGTACGTACTCGGTCCTAGTGCTGCCCACTAGGTAACACGTTCTATCGATATCCTTCATTAATAAATATAAAACATTCATTCACAAATAAATGATGCATGAATTTAAATAAAATAACAATATAAACCATATATATATAGGAAATATACTAAAAGTAAACCAGGTATATCTCGAGTATATATACGTCAAACAAATCCAATCAAATTACAAATTAAGCTAGAAATATATTTAAAAACATTTTAAATATAATTTATTAATAAAACATGCATATAATTTAATATATACCAAAAATAAACCAAAAATAAACCAAAAGTAACTAAAAATAAACTTAGGTACTAACCAAATTATTTATGCATATTTAATCAAAATAAAACATTTATTTCTAAAATCATGCATCCTAAAGCATATATATATAGAATAGTAACTCACACTTAGTGCGCTCCTCGAGATGGGTCCGACGGGCCTGGTCCACTAGGCCTCGGTCTCGACGCAACTAAACAAACAAAAATAACAGACATCAGGATAAACCTAACAGAAAATCCTAAAAACTCGATATAGAATATTAGACACATAATTCGACCGGACATCACATTTTACGAGAATTCTATCGAAAATTCGACAGAACCTCCCCTGTAAAACGGACATCTCTCTACTCAAAGAGTAGAGCCGACCCTACAAAGAAATGCACTTCGAAAAACAGACACAGAAACACATCCACAACCCCTCGGTCGGACTCCAAACTATAGTCTATTGACCGGGGTCCACAATCACAGAAAAATTACAGAAATACCAAAAATGCCCTTATATCACAGAAATACATTTTATTAGTAGAAATTACATAATTAACCTTAAAACACATTAAAAACCAATAAAAACTCATTTATTTAGAAAAATCGTATATTATATATATAATTGAAAATAATACACGAAAAATAATTTTAATTAGTTAAAAATACTAAATAATTTGTAGAAATCATTTTTATACCTAAAATAACTATTAAAACCAATTTAATTACATTTTTAGTCAATTTAGGGTAAAATTACCAAAATACCCTATATATATAAATATACTAAAATTACTCCAAAAATTCATCAAAAATAGTATAATTATCCAAAATTAATTTTCTCAACATATTTATCAATAATATCAATAAATAAACTCAATTAACTAATTAATTTCAATTAAAAACATAATTAACCTAATTTTCCAAAATTTTATAAACCTAAATAAATTCAAAATAAATACATAGAAATTCATAAAAATTCCAAATAAATTCCTATAATTCATTTAAACACCTATAATTATCATAAAACACAATTTCATAATTTAATTAATTAATTTCCGAAAATTAGAAAATAATATTAAAATATTCAAAAATAATCTCCAAAAATTCCACAAAAATTCACACATGTAGATTAAGCTACTAGGATCAACATTTGTTAAGGGACTTTTCATGAATCAATCAAATTGAAGTTCAAAAAAATCAAGAACCCTAATATGGCCGAATTCGAAAAATCGAAACCTAAGCAAATCAAGACCATTTTAAGTGAAACAAAGCTTGGAATCACACTCACTGGAGCTCAAGGAGAAGAAAGAGACCAGCGGTGTCGAAAATGGTGGCCGGAATCGCGAGGTGTGAAGAAAAATGGAACTTTCGATTTTCTGGCGATAATAGAGGCAAACGGCACCGGAGAAGGAAAGGAAAGGTGGCGGAGCTGCTGGTTGGGAAGGACGGAGCTGCTGGCGGCACACCGATAGCCTGAGAACGGAGTTAGCAGCGGTGAGGGGGAGAAGGAGACGATCGGGAAGAGGAAGGAAGAGGGAGGGGCTGAAATGGTAATTTTCCAAAATTTTGATTTTTTTAACATATTATATGTATATATATATACTTTACACTATATATATTAAAATAATATAAAATCACACACATTAAATATACACCACACACATATAATTTAATATTTAAATAATTTAATACACCTAAAAATAATTAAATAATATTAAAACTAATAAATAAATAATAAAATATTAGGGTAATATTAATTAAACCCTAATTAAATAAATAATTACACAAATATACGTTATTTAGTATTTTAAAAATATGTATGAGTTCATGCAAGTCCATAAATCTATTTAAAATAATTAATAATACATAATTTACATGAAAATTTCCCCGAAAATAGAATTCTCGGGAAAATTTTACGTAAAGCACTTAAAATAATACACAATAATTAAAATAGGTTTTAAATACATATCAACTCGTAAAAATATCATAATTATACACAAAATTATTAACACTGCATATCCCGATGCAGTATTAAAATATTTAAAAACACGGGATATTACAATGTATATATAAATATGTTTATAATATAAATGTGTGGTGTGTGTTTTATTTTGTATATTATAAAGTTTTTAATATTAAAATATAAAGTTATATATATATATATATATATATATATATATATATATATACACATTACCTTCATCACCTTCTTCCCCGATACCACCCCCTCCCGTCCCCTCACCGTTCGTTTTCCCTCCATTAGAGTGCCTCTTAGAGTGTCGCCGTCTTCCCCAGCTACTCCGCCACCTTCCTCCACACTCTCTGGCGCCGGTTGTTTCTGTAGAAGCTTGAGGAAGCCGAAAATCAACCTCACCTCCATTCAAGACATATATATATATATATATATATATATATATATATATATATAACAAAAAAACATTACCTTCATCACCTTCTTCCCCGACACCACCCCCTCCCGTCCCCTCACCGTTCATTTTCCCTCCATCAGAGTGCCTCCCGGAGTGCGCCGTCTTCCCCAGCTGCTCTGCCACCTTCCTCCACCCTCTCCAGCGTCGGTTGTTGCTGTAGAAGCCGAGGAAGCTGAAAATCAACCTCACCTACATTCAAGGCATTTCCGGCCATCATTTTTGGCATCGCCAATCCTATTCTCTTCCTCTCTTGCATGTGAGTGTGAATCCAAGCTCCCTTTAGCTTAAAAACTCATTTTGGTAAGGTGTTGATCAAGTTTTAGTTTCGGTCACTATGAGTTTTTTTGATTTTTTTGAACTTTATTCATTATGATTCATGAGAAGTACTTTTATAAAAGTTAATCCCTATAGCTTAATCTATATCCTTGAATTTTTGTGGAATTTTTGGAATTTATTTTGATTTTTGTGAATTTTTTTATTATTTTATTATTATTTTCTAATTTTCGTAAATTAATTAATTAAATTGTGAAATTATGATTTTTTAGTGTTTATGGTGGTTGAAAATAATTATAGAATTTAATTTATAATTTTTGTGATTTTTGTGTAATTAATATAATTTTATTTAGTTTATGTGAATTTTGGAAATTTAGGTTAAATATGTATTTTGTTAAAATTAATTGGTTAATTGAGTATAATTGTTGATTTTATTGAATTTTATGTTGAGAAAATTATTTTAGAATAATTATATAATTTTTATTGAATTTTTGAGTATTTATAGTATATTATGTGAATTTTTAAATATTAGGGGTATTTTGGTAATTTGGTAGTAATATTAGTTGAATATTAAGTTAAATTGGTTTTAATAATTATTTGTGGTATATAAATGATTTTTACAAATTATTTACTATTTTTAACTAATTAAAACTATTTTTCAAAAATTATTTTCAAATTATATATAATATACTATTTTTGTAAATAAATGGGTTTTTAGTAATTTTTAGTTTTTTTTTTGGACTAATTAAGTAATTTGGATTTATAAAATGAATTTTTATTAATATTTGTGAATTTATCAAAAAATATCAATTTTTAATAATATTATATTAATATTAAGGTTTTTAAGTAATTGTTAGTTAAATAATTATTTTTAGTGTTTAAATATTTAATTTGCTATATTTTGGGTATCAAAAAGGGTATTTTTGGTATTTATGGTATTTTCTTGTGAATTGTGAACCTCGGTCGGTGGAATTGTAGTTTGGGATCCCGACCGAGGGTTGTGAGAATCTTCTATTTCGAAGTGTGTTTTTTTGCAGGACCGGCTCTAGTTTCTAAGTAGAGAGATGTCCATTTTACAAAGGAGGTTTTATCGAATTTTTAGTAGACTTCTCGTAAAATGTGACATTAGGTCTAATTTTGTATCTATATGTGTCTAGAATTCTAGATCGAGTCTCTAGAAGTTAAGTTAGATTGATTCTGATTTCGTGTTGTGATTTGATTGTTTAGTTGTGCCGAGATCGAGGCCTAGTGGACTAGGCCCATCGGACCCATCTTGTGGAGTGCACAACTATGAGCTGTTATTTTATATATGCATGCATTTAGGTTACATGTCTTAGAAATATATGTTTTAATTGCATGATTTATGCATAAATTGCTTTAATAAATTATTAGTATATTTTTGGTATACTTTGAAATAAATGCATGTTTTACTCTTGATTTATACCTAAATTGTTTGTAAGTATAAATATGGTTTATTTTTGGTTTATTTTATAATTAAATTGAATATATCTGACATATATGTACTCAAAATATACTTAGTTTATTTTAGGTATATTTTTAGTATATATATAGTTTATATTGCCATTTAAATTAATATCATGCATCATTTATTTTATGAATGTATGAGTTTATTTTAATGAAGGATATCAATAGAACGTGCTACCTAGTGGGCAGCACTAGGACCGAGTATGTACTGGTACGATGATAGATTGTAGGTTAAATTACTAACCTATTGGTGGATTATGATTTATTGATTGATTTGATTGGTATGAGATGTGATTGAGAGTGTGATTGCTAGAGCTCGGTCGACCAAGTGTCTTGGGGCCAATCACACTGACAGTCAGACTGCTGGAGCTCAGTTGACTTAGTATCTCGGGGCCAGTCTACTATCTAAATGGAATAAGTGAATTTATTTGGAATAAGTGAGCCTCTATGGCTAGAGTGTTGTCTATTACTATTTAAGGTTGCGATCATTTAGGGTTCTATTTGATCCTTCATAAACTGATATTTTTTTCAGTACTATATATGAAGTGATTTTTCAGCATCTGTGTGTACATGTCAGCACACACACACACACACACACACACATATATATTATACGCATATGTTTGAATGCATTTTTCATATAGGAGATGCATGCATATATATTATAAAAATTCACTTAGTGAGGTCTGACTCCCCTCCATTGTTTTTTTTTAGGAGAGTCTTTGTCTTCATAACTCAGCAGTAGACCTATTCGTCGGATTTCTTTCGCTTCGGCTTTATTATGTAAATTGTTTACTTGAGTTTTATTTTGTACTCTAAACACTGCAGTAGTGGTTGTACTTTAATCTGTTGTGAGTTGTATTTATAATTATGTACGTATGAGATTTATATTTCAGGATATTAAATTGAAAATTTGTACTGAAAGATTTTATTATATATGAGATGGAATTTATGCTATTAAAATCAGTTAAAGAATTATTATTTTTATACTTGAGATTTAATTTTCGCCATGCAAATATTTTATCTATTATATTATATTGCTTGCTTTTACTTTTAAGGCTTGCTACGGGTTCCGAATTCGAAAGAATTCCCGTTCCCTAGCGCCGATCATGGCCCCTTATTTTGGGTCATGACAATTTGTTTGCATATATATATAAAGTTGAATATTTATTTGTATAAATTGGATGCTTTACATATTTAATATGATTTCATTTACTTAATTATTTTTGATAAAATATTTTGGAGGATAGCAATAGAACATGCTACCTAGTGGGCTACACTAGGACTATGTGCACACCAGTACGTTAAAATGTTAGGATTAATATTATGGGATTTATTGATGTGAGATATGAATAATTGATTACTAAGATTTGTGGTTAGAGAGTGGTGTGATTATGGGAGCTCAATTGACCTAGTGTCTCAGGGCCAATCATGCCAATAGTGAGACTGCTGGAGATCGGTTGACTTAGTGTCTCAGGGCTAGTCTACTGTCCAAAAATTGAGAAGAGAAATACTTTGGAATTAAGTGAGCCCGTTGGCTAGTGAGGTTAAGTGATTGAGGTTGTAGAATATTTTAGGGTTCTACTCCAGTCCTCCACCTAAATATTATTACATTTATTCATTTATTAAAAATGTGAATTTTAGCATACGTATGAAATGCATGTATATATAGTTGTACTGATGCTTATGTATCTATGTATTTAGGTTGCATGCACATATATAATAGTAATTCACTCAGTGAGGTCTGACCCCACTCAATATTTTTTTCAGGACCTTCTACTTCAAACCTCCTTATTAGACTTATTCACCGGACTCTTTCCTCCTCGACCGATTTATGTAAATATTGAACCATTGCTTTTCATGTATTTTAGGAAACACTGCAGTAATAGTGCTTTTTATTTTAGTAACTATTATTGTAATAGACAGTGATTTAGTATTTAAAGATTTGTATGAATATATTTTATTATGTTATGATAAGGATTTATTTTATATTATTTAAAGTTTTAATTCTAATGTATTTTTTGTGTTATGTTTGCATATGCTTTTATTTTAAGGCTTGGTACGAGTTCCAGATTCATAAGAATTCCCGTTCACTAGCACTGGTCATGACTTCTTGGTTTGGGTTATGAAAAAGTTGCTATCAGAGTCTAGGTTTAGTATTATGGACCTAGGTTAGTAGAGTTCAGTTTTCTTCGAAACTACTGCATTAAATTAGGTTCAAATATGTCTTCGATAAGTCTTTCTTGTTTTAGTTTTCTACATAACCGTTAGGATGTCTGTTTGTTTTCTGTTTATGTTTGAATTGTATGTTTTTTTTGTTCTTTCAATATTATAGCGAGCGTTAGTCGCTCCATCAGTCGATGAGACTAATGATAAAAGTCTATTAAGGATAAGGTTCTACCTTATGTGCAGTTAGTTAGACATAGGGGTAAAGGTGAATTTAGAGGGCTAGGTGGTCACCGTAGATCGCATGAACAAAAGAATGAAGAGACTGTGGCTTAGGATTTCGATGATGCTGCCTATGCACTAGGAGTTTCACAGGGTGCAGTGCTGATACCTCCAACCATATCGCATATGCAACCTTTGTTTCAGTAGATAGCTCAAGATGTGTCAATTCTGTGTATACTCCATGTTTTGAATCTTATTGATTTTTGCATCTTTTCAAGTGAGGTGAATGTGAATGTTTTTACCATAGAGATAATATATATTGCTAAGCAGTCCTTTTAATTGAATTTGTGATTCTAGTTTCAGGCCCTACTACACCTATCTAGTATAGGGGTAGGTTAAAGGGAACTATAACTCAAAGGCCAAAGTAGTTATTGTAAGAAGTATAGGCAGCCTTTGAACTCGAACTTGTAGTATTTGTGGTTGGGATAACCAAGGTTAATAAGGACTTGGTAGCACTTAACCAAGCATGAAAATTATTTTGAATATACTTTGATGAAGGAATTAGAAGATGTTTAATGAAGACGCAACTTTTTTTATAATCTTTAAAGGTGAAGTTGTTAGTTTTGACTGTAGTATAAGATTGGTACATGCAGTCAAATTAGCTTTATATGACTACTATGACATTATTAGAGTTTAAAGAGTGATTTCTAAAATACTTCCATCCACCTTCAAGGAGGGATAATCATATGTGGCTGCTATTGCACAGAGTAAGAAAAGAACGATCAGTTGAGAAGAATACCCATGAACTCTTCAATCTATCGCGTCATGATGTATACGTGATATTATATAAGTGGAGTCTAATAGAACTGTATGTTATAGGATTAATTTTAGTGTAGATTAGCATTCGAGTTAAGGACTAAAATTTAAAGAATTATTTGCGAATTTAGTCCTTTTGGGTGTAATTAATTTTAATGTGATTTTGAGAATGGATTTTGATATGATCCTTGGAATTAATGAGTTGTCTCGACACTATGCCACTATTGGTTGTTAGAGAAAAGAGGTGATTTTTAGAATTTTGAATGATAAAGAGTTTAAGTTTATGGGTGACAAGAGTTATGCACCTCAGAATCATATCTTCGCTATCACGGTTAGGAAGATGCTAAGAAAAGGTTATCAGGGATACTGTGCACTAGTCAGGGGTACTTCAATGGAGAAGACATCCATATAAGATGTTCCAGTAGCATATAAGTTCCCATATGTCTTTCCTGATGAGTTGCTAAGTTTACCACCTCATAGAAAGATTGAATTCTATATAGATATGTCCTAGGCACATGTCTTATTTTGATATCGCCCTATAGAATGGCTCCTGCAGAGTTGAAGGAATTAAAGAATCAGTTGCAAGTTTTTTTTTATAAGGGTTTCTTTAGACCCAGTGTTTCTTCTTGGGATGCACTGGTCCTATTTGTGAAGAAGAAGGATAGTACACTTAGATTGTGCATTGACTATAGATAGCTAAATAAGGTGACAGTTAAGAACAAGAATCCTCTTTTGAGGATAGATTATTTGTTTGACCAACTTCAGGGTGCACATTTCTTTTTCAAGATCAACTTGAGGTCGGGCTATCATCAGTTATGGATCAGTGAAGCTGATGTTCCTAAAATGACATTTTGCATATATGCACCATCTGCTTTCATAGATATGATGAATAGAGTGTTCAGACCGTTTATTGATCAGTTTTTAGTAGTCTTCATTGATGATAGATCGGTCTATTCGAAAAGCATAGAGGAGCACGTATATCACTTGAGGACTGTACTGCAGACACTGAGAGAACATAATCTTCATGCTAAATTCTTGAAGTATGATTTTTGGATGGAGAGTGTTGCATTCCTTGGACATATGGTGTCTAAAGATGGTATTCAAATTGATCCATAGAAGATTGAAGCAATGTCTGAATGGCTCATATCGACATCAGTGATTGAGATTCAAAGTTTTTTTAGGTTTGGCTGGGGATTATAGGAGATTTGTGCAGGATTTTTGGAGAATTTACAGCACTTATGACTCACCTAACTTAGAAGAATATGAAGTTCGTGTGGTTAGATGCTTATGAGAATAGTTTTCAACTATTAAAGGAGAAGTTGACCACAACTCCAGTTCTAACTTTACCAAATGGAGAAGACAAGTTCACTGTGTATTGTGATACTTCCAGAGTTAGCCTAAGTTGTGTGTTAATGAAAAATGGTAGGGTGATAGCTTATGCTTTGAGTCAGTTGAAGAAGCATGAACAAAATTATCCTACTCATAACCTAGAGATGGCTGCAGTGATCTTTGCTCTCAAGATTTAGAGACATTATTTGTACTGAGTCACTTATGAGATTTTCACATATCACAAACGTTTAAAGCACATTTTCCAACAGAGAGATATGAACTTGAGGCAAAAAAGATGATTGGAATTGCTAAAGGATTATGACTATGATATTCTATATCATCTAGGCAAGGCTAATGTGGTAGCAGAAGCCTTGAGTAGAAAGTCCTTAGGAAGTCTTACTCACATTAGTGTGGAGATGAGACCTTTGATCCAAGGGTTGCATGAGTTAGTGGATTAAGGTTTGATGATGAAGATAAGCAGATGAGAAGGACTGCTAACTCAGTTCATAATCAAATCAATGTTGAGAGATAGGATTAAGGTAGCTCAGGGCCGAGATCCTATTTTGGTAGAGCTTAAGGAGAATGTTCGTGAAGTAAAGTTCATTGATTTTACACTTGATGAAGGTGTTTTATGGATCAATGGTAGATTATGCATTCTTGATGTGGATAATTTAATAGAAGAGATCCTAGAAAAAGTGCATTCTATAGCTTACAGTGTACATCTTGGTGTTACTAAGATGTACCACAACATTAAGGATTTGTATTGGTGGGATGGATTGAAAAAGGATATAACTGATTTTATTTTTAAGTGCTTAACTTGTCAACAGGGGAAAGTTGAGCATCAGAAGCCTTTTGGGACGCTTCAACCTCTTCCTATTCCTGAGTGGAAATAAGAGAGAATTGCTATGGATTTTATTATAGGGTTACCTCGTTCAAAGGATGGATGCAATTCCATCTAGATGAGTATGGACAGGTTAACTAAATCAACTCACTTTTTACCAGTTAAAGCTGCTTATTGTATAGCCAAGTTAGCAAAGCTGTATGTTAAGCATATTGTGTGCCTGCATGGAGTGTATATTTCCATTGTATTCAATAGAGGTTTAGTGTTTACCTCTCAATTTTGTCAAAAGTTGCAAGAATCAATGGGCACCAGGCTTGATATCAATGCTGCTTTTCACCCTTAGACAGATGGTCAATCTAAGAGGATGATCTAGACACTTAAGGATATGTTGAGAATGTGTATAATGGATCTTGGAGGTAGTTGGGATGATCATTTGCCACTTATAGAATTTTCTTACAATAACAGCTACCATAACAGTATTGGAATGGCACCATATGAAGCTCTATATGGAAGGAAGTGTAGATCTCCTTTGTGTTGGGATGAGATTGGAGAAAGAGAGTTCATTGGAACTGAGATTATCCAGGATGCAGCTGAGAAGGTTGATTTGATTAGAAGAAGATTAGAAACCGCAACTAGCAGACAGAAGAGCTATGCAGATTTGAAGATAAGGATATGGAGTTTTAGGTTGGGGACTATGTATTTCTGAAGGTGTCACCGATGAAGGGTGTGATGAGATTTGATAAGAAAGGAAAGTTAGCACCGAGATACGCTAGACCTTTCGAGATTTTGGAGAGAGTGGGCATGGTTACATATTGGTTGGCTTTGCCTCTGAAATTTTCTTAAGTGCATCTAGTATTCCATGTCTCGATGTTGAGGAAGTATATTTCATACCCTTCGCATGTGTTGCAGCCCCATAATGTGAAAGTGTTATGACCCGAAATTTTCATATTAATTATTAAATTACATTATGCAATGTTAATAAATATTTTTATTAACGAGGATTTTAATATTTTTAACGTTATTATTATTTTATTTATTTATTTTATTAAATTGTGATGTTTGGTTATTATGAAATTAAATTAAATTTTGAGAGTTATTATTTATTATATTATTATTTGGCATTGTTGCTAGATTTAAAAATTAAAGTTAAATTTTATTCTTATTTATTATCTAATAGTATTAATATTAATTTGGAGATTAATTAGTGATAATTAAGATTTGATTATTATTATTATTTTGTGGTGTTAAATAAATATGTGTATATATATAAAATAAGGTTATATATATATATATATATATATATATATATACACACACACACACACACACAGTTTACTTAAAAAAAAGAAAAGACAACAATTTTTTTGGGCAATAGCCTCTTCTCCTTACTTCTGTCTCTCTTTCTTTCTTTCTTTCTTTCTTTCTTTCTCTATAACCATATCAAACCATCGCGGACCACCACCTAAACTACAACCACGCCACCACTTGCTCACTGGACGGCCACCATCTGCAACACCAACAATAGTGAAGACAGTAATGCATGAAGAGTGCAATCTGGTCGTTGATGAAGGATCCAGTCGAGCTTGGACTCATTTCAAAGCTAACGCTATGAGTTTCAACAATATGTAGTTAGTTTTGAGTGAATCGACTTGTAAGGACTTTCAAAACTCGATTTTATATTTATGTCAATATGTTTAATTTGATTTTTTCTTATTGAAAATAATTTTATTTGAAGTTGTGGTATTTAGATTAGTTGTTATTTGAGCTAAGATCTACTCAATTATTATTTTTATTTATTTTTTGAAATTATTTTAAAATATGCATTTTCGGATTTAGCTATTGTTCACATAGTCCGGGGTCCATAAATTTTCTTATTTTTATTAAATTATCTATATTATTTAGAGCAAGTTTCATAAAGAAAGTTTATTTAAATTACATATCGAATTTTTATTACTAATTTTTGAAGGATTATGTAAAAAACAGAATTTTGGAGAAATTAATATAAATAAGTAATTTTTATGTTTTAATTGAAATTATTGATAATTCATAGGTTTTGGATAGTTTTTGAGTGATAATTGGCATTAAAATAATTTTTATAAATTAATTACTATTTTTTAGCTCATTAATGGTAATTTTTGAAAATATATTCAAATAATAATTTTAATTATTATTTTTAAGCTTAAATAAGTTTTTAGGTATTTTTATTATATAATTGAGTATTTTAAATAATAATTGGTAATTTATGCTAATTAATTTTTTAAATTTGAATAATTGGTTTATTAATATTATTTAATTGTAAATTGGATTTTATTGTTTATTTTGGAAAATTAAACATCTTTTATGCTTTTATTATCTAAATAAATTTATTTTTGGTATTTAATTGAATTTTTATAATTTTGGTGATTTATTAGTAATTATTATTATTTTTGAAATTATTGTTAGAATTGGTTCTCGGTTGGGCAATATTTGCAGTTTGGGGACCCAACTCGAGGTTTGATGTTGTGGATTTTTTTTAGAAGTGAATTTTTCTATGCAAGATTGACTCTACTTTTAGTAGAGAGATGTCAGTTTTACAGGGAAAACTCTATCTAATTTTTGGTAGATTTCTCATAAAATATGACAACTAGTCCAAGTCTAGTTTTGAAATTTTGCTCAAGTTATGTCTAGATCAAGTCATTCTTAGAATTTTGGAATTATTAAATTAGGAATTTATTTTTAATAATAATAATTATTATTATTTTCTTTAGCTGCGTCGAGACTGAGGTCTTCAGGACTAGGCGAGTCGGGTCACTGTCGTGAAGCGCACTCAACCTATGAGTTATTATTATATATATGCATTACACATAGAATAAATATTTGTGAGCATCCATATTTTAATAATATAAATATAAGTATGATTTATTTTATTAAATGTTTATATCTATGTTTTAGTATATATTCGGTATATATTTTGTATATTGCCTTAAAAAAGGATGCTACCATATTTAAATTATACATTTCATTATTTTTAATAATTATAAGTATGATTTGGAGGATAGTTGTAGAACGTGCCACCTAGTAGGCTACACTAGGACTGTTGTGTGACAATACAATAGATTTTAGGTTGAATATCTAATTATTTGATTATGAAATTGAATACTAAGATTAATGGTTATTGGAAAGGATGGCTGCAGATCCTCAGTTGACTTAGTGTACTCAACGCTAGTCATGTCGGTAGTGAGATCGTGGATCCTCGATTGACCTAGTGTACTCAGGGCCAGTCTACTACTTTGAGTTGGATAAATAAATATTTAGAGTAATGGATAAGCTGATTATCTATTGGTTATGTGATCGAGGTTGCAAACTATTTAGGGTTCTACTCCAATCCTCCACCTAAAAATTTTCCTATATTTATTATTCCATTGAAAAAGTGATTTTTGGCATGTGTATGAAATGCATGTATATCATATTATATAAATATATTATTATACGAATGCCTGAATACCTATATTTTATAGTGCATGCATATATATAATAATAATTCACTCAATAAGGTCTGACCCCCCTTAATGTTTTTTTAGGACATTCTACTTTGTCAAACTTTAGTAGTAGACCCCTTCGCTGGTCTTCTTCAGCCTCAGTTGTTTTATGTAATTTTTATATCTAAACTCTTATTTGTACTCTAGCAGCTATAGTAGTAGTATTCTAGTGATGTAGTGTTTAACATTGTTTTACAACTGAGATTTGTGTTTGAAGAATTATGTATGTTATATTTTAATATATGCTATGAGAATTCCTTTAATATTATTTTAATTTTTAAATTCTTTGATATTTATATTATATTTTTGCATGTTTTTATTTTAAGGCTTGCTATGAGTTTCGGATTCGAAAGAATTTTCGTTCCTTAGCACCGGCCATGACTCCCCGGTTTGGGTCGTGACAAAGTTGGTATCAGAGCTTAGGTTTTAGTATTGTGGACCTAGGTTAGTAGAGTAGATTTTTCTTTCAAATTACTACAGTAAATTAGGTTCGACTATGTCTTTAATAAGTCTTCCTTATTTTAGTTTTTCATATAATTGTTAGGATGTCTGTGTGTTGTCTGTTTATGTCTGAATTGTATATTTTTCTTTTATTCTTTCTGATTGTGGCAATTGTGAGTCATTCCACCGATCAATGAGACTAATGATAGAGAGTCTTTTAAGGATGAGGTTCTACCCCTTGTGCAGCCAGCTAGGCATAGTGGTGGAGATAAATCTAGAGGGCTAGGTAGTCACTATAGACTGTGAGAACAATAGAATAAAGAGCCTATGGCTCAAGGTTTTGATGATGCTGCCCATGCACTAGGAGTTCTGTAGGGTGTAGTGTCGATACCTCTAACCATATCGTAGATGCAACCTTTGTTTCAGTAGATAGCTCCAGATATGTCAATTCTACATATACTCCATATTTTGAATCTTATTGACTTCCATGCCTTTTCAAGTGAGGTGAACGCGAATTGCTTTTACCATGAAGACTATATATTGATAAGTAGTCCTTTCAAGTTGAAGTTGTGATTCTAGTTTCAGCCCCTACTACACCTATCTAGTATAGGGGTAAGTTAGAGGGAACTGTAACTCAAAGGCTAAAGTAGTTATTATAAGTGGTACAGGTAGCCTTTTAACTTAAACTTGTAGCAATTGTGGCTTGGATAGCCAAAGCTAATAAGGGCTTGATAGAACTTAACCAAACATGATAATTGTTTTGAATATTCTTTGATGAAGGAATTAGAAGATGTTTAATGCAGACACAACATTTTGTACTCTTTGATGGTGAAATTGTTAGTTTTGACTGTAGTGTAAGATTGGTACATACAGTCAAATTAGCTTTGCGTGACTACTATGATATGATTGCAGTTTAAAGAGTGATTTCTAAGATACTTTCATCCACCTTCAAGGAGGGATAATTACATGTGGTAGCTATTGCATAGAGAAAAAGAAGAGCAGTTAATTGAGAAGAATACTCATGAACTCTTTAATTTGTCATGTCATGTTGTAAATGTGATACTATATAAATGGAGTCTAGTAGAACTATATGTTATAGGATTAAGTTCAGTACATATTAGCATCCGAGCTGAGGACTGGAATTTAAAGAGTTATTTGCATATTCATTCCTTTTGGGTGTAATTAACTTAATGTGATTTTGAGAATGGATTTTAATATGATCCTTGGAATGGATGGGTTGTCTCAGCACTATGACACTGTTGGTTGTCGGAGTAAAGAGGTAATTTTTAGAATTTTTGGTGATGAAGAGTTTAAGTTTATGGGCGATAAAATTCATACCTTAAAATCTTATCTCTGCTATCATTGCTAGGAAGATGCTAAGGAAGGGTTATCAGGGATATTTAGTAGTGGTCAAAGACACTACAATAGAGAAGATTTCTATTTTACTTATCCCAATACCTTGTGAGTTCCTAGATATCTTTCTTGATAAGTTACCAAGTTTACCACCTTGTAGAGAGATTGAATTATGTATCGATGTAGTTCCTGACACAACTCCTATTTTGATGATGCCTTATAAAATGGCTCTTACATATTTAAAGGAATTAAAGGAGCAGTTGCAAAAGTTGTTGGACAAGAGTTTTATCAAACGCAATACTTCTCCTTGGGGTGCATCAGTCTTGTTTATAAAGAAGAAAGATGGTACACTCAAATTATGCATCAATTACAGAGAGCTAAATAAAGTGACGATTAAGAATAATATCCTCTTCTAAGGATAAATGATTTGTTTTATTATCTTCAGGGTGCACAGTTCTTCTCCAAAATTGACTTGAGATCAGGCTATCATTACTTATGGATCAGAGAAGCTAATGTTCCTAAAATGGCATTTCGTACTAGACATGGCTACAACGAGTTTCTAGTGATGTCATTTGGATTGACTAATGCCCTAACTGCTTTCATGGATCTAATGAACAGGGTATTCAGACCATATGTGGATCAGTTTATGGTAGTCTTCATTGATGATATATTGGTGTATTCAAAGAGTATGGAAGAACAAGTATATCACTTGAGGATAAGTATTACACACACTGAGAGAACATCAACTTTATGCTAAATTCCTAAAGTGTGATTTATGGACAAAGAGTGTGGCATTTCTTAGTCACATGGTGACCAAAGATGGTATCTAGGTTGATCCATAAAAGATTGAAGCAGTATTTGAGTGGCCTAGACCAATGACAATCACTAAGATTTAGAGTTTTCTAGGTTTAATTGGGTATTATAGGAGATTCATTCAAGATTTCTTAAGAATTGTAGCACCTATAACCTGCCTAACTCAAAAGAATGTGAAGTTTGAGTGGTCAAATGCTTGTGAGAAGTTGATCACAACTCTAGTGTTGACTTTGCCGAATGGAGAAGATAAGTTCACTGTTTATTGTGATGCCTCCAGAGTTCGTCTAGGTTATGTGTTGATGTAGAATGGTAGGGTAGTTGCATATGCTTTTAGGCAGTTGAAGAAGCATAAACAGAATTATCCTACTTATGACCTAGAGATGACAGTAGTGATCTTTTCTCTCAAGATCTGGAGACACTACTTGTATGGAGTAACTTCTGAGATCTTCATAAATCATAAGAGCTTAAGGTACATTTTTTTAGTAGAGGGATCTGAACTTGATATAAAGGAGATGGTTGGAAAAATGTGCGAGCAAGAAAATTCACTGATTTTACACTAGATAGTAAAGGTGTTTTATAGATTGGTGGAAGACTATGTGTGCCTGATATGGATAATCTGAGAGAGGAGATCCTAGAAGAAGCACATTTGCAGCTTATAACATACATCCATGTGTTACTAAGATGTACCATAGCATTAAAGATTTGTACTGGTGGGATGGATTGAAGAAAGATGTAGCTTATTATGTTTCTAAGTGCTTAACTTCTCAACAGGTGAAAGTTGAACATTAAAAGCCTTATGGGAAGCTTTAGCCTCTTCCAATTCCTGAGTGGAAATAAGAGAGAATTGTTATGGATTTTATGACAGGGTTACCTTGTTCAAAGGATGGATATGATTCCATCTGGGTGATTATGGAAAAGTTAACCAAATCAACTCACTTCCTACCAGTTAAAGCTACTTTTTTTGTAGCCAAGTTAGTAAAGCTATATGTTAACCATTTTTTATGTCTACATGGAGTACCTATGTCCATCATATCTGATAGAGGTTCTGTGTTCATCTCTCAATTTTTATAGAAGTTGTAAGAAGCTATGGGTACTAGACTTGACTTCAATACTGCTTTTCACCCTTAGACAGATGTTTAAACTGAGAGGACGATCCAGACACTTAAGGATATGTTGAGAATGTGTGCGATGGATCTTGCAGGTAGTTAGGATGATCATCTACCATTGGCAGAGTTTGCTAGCAATAACAGCTACCGCATCAGTATTGAAATGGCATCGTGTGAAGCTTTGTATGGGAGGAAGTGTAGATTCCTTCTATATTGGAATGAAGTGGGAGAGAGATAGCTTACTAGACCTGAGATTATCCAAGAAGCAGCTAAGAAATACATAAAGTTCTGATGAATTTAAATTTATAAGAATTCAAGTTGGTATTCTTTATATGATATTGCATGATTTAATTTATAGTTGATTTATTTTATTTTTATTTATTGTAATTTTTCATATGTTATTTATTTTAAATAAACTACGGTAGAATAGGCTACCTGATGGGTTTCATCAGGACCATGTGTGCATCGGTAAAATATTTGGTTGTATTGATTATATTACTGGGGCCGAAGGTCTGGTGATGCTTTGCTTTAGGACACTACTAATAATATGATATTTGATTATATTGATTAAATACCAGGGCTGAAGGTCTGATGATGCTTTCCTCTCGGACACTGCCAGTAAAGTTGGATTATAATTATTAGATCACTGTGGTCGATGGTCTGGTAATGCTTTACTCTTAGAGGTCGCTAGTGATATTGGATTAAGTGACATGACTACGGTTGTGCATCCAGGTGATGCTTTTCTCTCGGGATCCGACATTCTTCGATATAAATTAGCTGATTGGCTGTTAGAATTGAGGGCTAGGTATCTACTTAGTTTTTTTATACTATAATGTTTTAAAAGCATTTAAGAGTTTATTCCTCCTTTTGAAAAATGAATTTCTTATATGTATATCAAATTATTTGAATAAAATTATAAATATATTTTATTTCATAAAAACCTATTTTAAAGGAGATTTTCAAACTACATTCATTTCTTTTATTAGGTTACTCAATGAGGGCTAACTCCCCTTAACTTATTTTTTTCAGGAGTTTGGGAGTCTTCCATTAGGCCTACTTCCCTATGCCGAGTAGCTTCCTCACCGGCTATCTTATGTAGGTCTATATAGTTATGTTTGTATTAGTATCCATGTACTGCAGTAGAGAAATTGTATAACTGCATACTTTAATTTGGATATTATGTATTTATGAGTAATGTACTGAGATACTATTTTGTATGACTGATGATGTTTATTTTATATATAATTATGGTATGGTTTGTTTAAATTGATAAAAATCAGTTTGCTAATGTGCATTATAATTTAATTATTTTATTGTAAGGTTTTAAGTTCAAATGTTTCGTGTTTTTCTTTTAAGGCTTACTATGGATTTCAGTAGCTTTCAGCTTTCTCATTCCCTAGTACCGGTCATATACACCTAGGTTCGGGTCGTGACATATATATATATATACTTGTACTCAACAATTAATTTAAATTTAATAAAGTTACATGAATACTAATGATCAAATATTAATTAACTGTTATAACCCGATATTTTTATAAATTATTAAATTAAATACTGAGATATGCAGTCTTAATAAATATTTTATTAAATAGTTACATTATGGCTATTTTGTGTAATATAATTAAATTCAAGTGTTAGTATTTATTTTATAATATTATGGTATTAGTATTTAATTGAGAATTAAAATTTTAATTTATTGTTATATATTATTTATTTAATAATATTATTATTGTTAGTAACTATGAATAGATTTAGAGATTTTTAAATATTTTAATATTTTGTGGTGGGTTTAATTAGAAAGTAAATATTTAATTTAAAAATATTGTTTTAAACATTCTTTTGTCTTTTCCTATATATATATATATATAAACCCAAAATTTTCCCTTCCCTCCCCTCTTTTCCTTCCCCTCTTCTTTCCTTCTCCCTTTCCCTTTCTTCTTGCTCTCCTTTCTAAATTTTTCAGAATAACCAGTGCCACCACTGACGCCACTTGCACACATGTAGATGGTGGGGTTTAGCACGCGCCCAAGATTTCAGCAACCGCGACACTGTTTGGGCTCAGGGTCTTATGAAACACCCTATTATGTCACAAAAGACATAGTGTGAAGATGAGGAGTCACCACCCAAGGTAATAACCGTAACAAATCGAAAGGTGGTACTTGATTCTCTAAAAGAAAGCTAGCGCCACAACCAAGAGATTCTGGGAACGGAATACTAACTTCTTTCATTCTTGTGTTAATTTAGAATTACCTTATGAATTATTATTTTATTCTCTGATTACATAAAATTTTATTTAAACCCTAATTAGACATCCATCTAACCTAAAAAGGCAACAGGTCATAAAATTACATGTAAAAATGCATACAAAAGGCAGCCTCCCTATGTCTAAACTAGATTAATTTTTATTAAAGTTAGCTAATTCTATATTTTTATTTACAAGTGAATAGGACTAGAGATGGGCATACAATTTAAGATAATTAATGAGTCTAAATCTACTTATTCTAATTCTAAAAAGTGGGCCTAAATCTATTAATTTTAAGAAAAAAATAGAAATTAATTAGTAGGCTTAATTCTACTTAATTTTAAATTAAGTGACGTGAACCTAAATCTATTTATTTTATAGCAAATGAAATTACTGGGCTGAGCTAAATCTAATCAATTTTAAAAAAAGAAATAAAATAAATTAGTGCGCTAAAGTCTAATTTAATTTCATTAATTAAAAGTGGACCTAAATTTAATTCTAAATTAATTGAAACCTAAAAAACCATTTTTAAGCCTACTTATTTAGTGGGTTTGGACTTATCATGGGCTTGGGCCTAAAGAACTAAAAGATCAAAAAACAAAACCCAAACAGAAAAATCATAATAAAATCATATTAAACATAAAATTTATGTGATTTTCTTAAAAAAACCCTAAATCAATTTACATGCAATCATAAATTAATCTAAAGTCACCATTAATTTTAATTAATTTTTACCTAATTGAACCTAAATTACTAATCAATTTTAGTGCAAAAAATACAAAATTCTACTATTTCCCACTATTGGGGCTATTATAAACTATTGTGCGTAAATTAAACTCAAATTAATTACAACCCAAAATAAAAGAAAATTAAAAGAACACAGAAATCACAGATCCTAAATCTTATGGGGTGTTTTTCAGATCTTATCCATGGCATTCCATGCATTCTTCTAGTGATCACTGCTAAAATTTCATATCACCACTTTCATCTCCAAATTGTCACAGAACATCAATTAAAAAAACAAAAAAATTAATAGGTAAGGATTCAAATAAAAAATAAAACAAAGAAATCAAATCAAAATAAAAAAGGAAAAAGAAGGGTAGAAGATGTTGTGTAAATGCTATTTGAATGCTCATCAAATTTGGATTGTCACCATTTTAAGATTGACTTTGTTGTTTCTTTTTCTTGATTCTCTTGACTAAAAGCAAATAACGTATCTTTTTACAGTAGCTAATTAGGATTTTGTATTCTCTCTGGTTTTTTCACAGCTCTTTTTTCTTTTTTTTTTCACAGACTTTCTCTCGGCCTTTTAGCTCTTTCTCGCCTCTCTCGCTCACTAGCCCTTTTTACAGCCTTCCCTTCTGGCTTTTAATGCCAGACCCAACCACTTCAGTTCCTGTTATCATGCAGGAAGTTGTATGATAGCTAGGAGCAAGATTAGGAGCATTTTATTTTTTTGAATTTTCAAAATCAAGATAATGAGATGATAAGTTATAGGATTTTGAAAAATTAAAGACTCACACACTATCCTAGACCAATAAAAATGATAAATGACAAAATCAGCATAAAAAACACTTTTTAGTGAGAATCAACATTACATAATGCCAATTTTCACCCATAATGTTGACTAGCATTGCGTAGTGCCGGTCGGCATTATGTACTGCCGATCACCATTACACAATGCCAGTTGGCATTAAATGCCGGCCGACCAAAATTAAAAATTATTTTTTATTTTTATTTAAAAAAAGGTCCTTGGAAGTTTTAAATTTTTGTAATTAAATCCATAAAAAACTAATTTTGCAATTAAGTCTACAAAACATTGCAATTTAGTCTTTTAAATTGTGAAACTCGACACCATAGATCAATTCTCAATTATATTTTCATCATAGGGCTTTTATCACATATGTGCACAATTGCATCTTGAAATTGGGTGCTTACAGTTGCCCCCCTTTGTCGTTGTTTGCTTGACAAATTGTGGCAAAGAAATAGTAGCACACAATTTTGAAAGAAAGAATTAGGGTACTTCATTTTATCCTAATTGACCTGTTGATGCTTAAATTGCTGAGCAATTTTAAGCAAGATGTTATGTTTAATATGTTTCACTATATTTCCTATGGAACATCTAGTGAAATTTATGCATCTCACTATATTATCCTTTGGATGTTTGGTGACTCATGATTTGAAAACATGTTATAGTTCTTGTGGAACGTTTAACAATAATACCATAAATATTGTGTAGTGTATGGTGGACTGCACTATATTCCCTTTAGAATGTCCAGTGACAATGGATTTCATTATATTCCATGTATAACATTTTAACGAAATGAGTGCAATGATTCTCGCTATATTCCCCATGAGATGTCTAGCGAGCCTCAATATGAAAGAAGTGTTATAGGCCCTATGGAACGTATAGCAATTCGGTGATTTAAAATTTTGCTATATTCCTTGTGGGACGTTTAGCAATTCGTGATTTAAAAAATGTGCTATAGTTCTTGTGGAACATCTAGTAATGATACCATAACTACTGTGTTATGTCTGGTAGATTGCATTATATTCCCGTTGGGATGTTTAACGAAATGAATGCGATAACTCTTGTTATATTTCCTATGGGACATTTAGTGAGCCTTAATATAAAAGAAGTGTTATAGTTCCCATGGAACGTCTAGCGATTTAAAATCCACTATAATCCCTGTGGGATGTCTAGCAACATTACCATATGTAATATCCCGTGTTTTTAAATATTTTAATACTGTTCCGGGATATACAGTGTTAATAATTTTTTTATATATATTACAATATTTTTACGAGGTTGATAAGTATTTAAAATCTGTTTTAATTATTGTGTCTTATTTACAGTGCTTTATGTAAAATTTTCCCGAGACTTTTATTTTCGGGGAAATTTTTACGTAAATAATTTATTATTAATTATATTAAATATATTTTTGGACTTGCATGAACTCATATGTATTTTTAAAATACTAAATAAAGCCTATGCGTGTAAATATTTATTTAATTAGGGTTTAATATATTACCCTAATATTTTACTAATTAATTAATTATTTTATTGTTATTTAATTATTTTTAATT
This sequence comes from Mallotus nudiflorus, assembly GCA_947683625.1. Classification (NCBI taxonomy): domain Eukaryota; kingdom Viridiplantae; phylum Streptophyta; class Magnoliopsida; order Malpighiales; family Euphorbiaceae; genus Mallotus; species Mallotus nudiflorus. The sequence continues at coordinate 712,719 of CANTUR010000447.1, forward strand.
AATATTAAATTTTAAAATATTAAATGTTAAGTATGTGGATGTGATTTTTTTCAAATATTTTATTAAAATTATTTTATTTTTTCTTTTTCTTTTCTTTTCTTTTTCTTTTCTTTTCTTTTCTTCTTCCTTTCTCTTCTTCCTTCCCGTGCCTGATCACCCACCACCGCTGCAACTATCGTTCCCTTATCGTCGGTGTGCCGCCAGTAGCTCCGCCTTCCCCAGCCAGCTGCTCCGTCGCCCCAAGCTCCTTTCCTGGCACCGGTTAGCTCCCATTTTCCCCATTTGGCCGAAATTTCCTCTCCTCGCCCTCGACCACGATTTCGGCCACCATTTTCGACACCGCCGGTCTCTTTCTCCTCCTTGAGCTCTGATGAGTGTGATTCTAGCTTTGGTTTGAGCTTAAATGGTCTTGATTTGCTTAGGTTTCAAATTTTCTATTTCGACCATATTAGGGTTTTTGATTTTTTTGAGCTTTGAATTGATTGATTCATGAAAACTCCCTTCACAAATGTTGATCCTTGTAGCTTAATCTACATGTGTGAATTTTTGTGGAATTTTTGAATATTTTAATATTATTTTCTAATTTTCGGAAATTAATTATTTAAATTATGAAATTGTGTTTTATGGTAATTATAGGTGTTGAAATGAATTATAGGAATTTATTTGGAATTTTTATGAATTTCTATGTATTTATTTTGAATTATTGAAGTTTATGTAATTTTGGGAAATTAGGGTTAATTATGTTTTTAATTGAAATTAATTGGTTAATTGAGTTTAATTATTGATATTATTGATAAATATGTTAAGAAAATTAATTTTGGATAATTATACTATTTTTGGTGAATTTTTGAAGTAATTTTAGTATATTTATATATATAGGGGTATTTTGATAATTTTACATAAAATTTGCTAAAAATGTAATTTAATTGGTTTTAATAGTTATTTAAGGTATAAAAATGATTTCCATAAATTATTTAGTATTTTTAATTAATTAAAACTATTTTTTCGTGAATTATTTTCATATATATATATAATATATGGTTTTTCTAATAAAATGATTTTTTATCGGTTTTTACAGTGTTTTAAGGTTAATTAAGTAATTTCTACTTATAAAATGTATTTCTATGTTATAAGGGTATTTTTGGTATTTCTAAAATTATTCTGTGTTTGTGGACTCTGGTCGGTAAACTGTAGTTTGGAGTCTAACCGAGGGGTTGTGGATGAGTGGTTGAGCCTATTTTTCGAAGTGTGTTTCTTTGCAAGGTCGGCTCTACTCTTTGAGTAGAGAGATGTCCGTTTTACAGGGGAGGTTCTGCCAAATTTTTGATAGAATTCTCATAAAACGTGATATCCGGTCGAACCCTAATCTCAATTCTGTGTTTAATATTCTAGATCAAATTCTAGGATTTCTGTTAGGGTTATTCTGATTTCTGTCATTATTGTTTGTTTAGTTGCGCCGAGACCGAGGGCTAGTGGACCAGGCCCGTCGGATCCATCTCGTGGAGTGCACTAATTTGTGAGTTACTATTTTATATATATGTGCTTTAGGATGCATAATTTTAGAAATATATGTTTTATTTTGATTAAATATGCATAAATAATGTGATTTTTATTTAAGTATATTTTTGGTTTATTTTTGGTATATATTAAATTATATGCATGTTTTGTTAAAAAATTATATTTAAAATGTTTTTAAATATATTTCTAGCTTAATTTATAATTTGATTGGATTCATTTGACATATATATATACTCGTAATATACCTGGTTTACTTTTGGTATATTTTCGGTATATATATGGTTTATATTGTTATTTTATTTAAATTCATGCATCATTTATTTGTGAATGGATGTTTTATATTTATTAATGAAGGATATCAATAGAACGTGCTACCTAGTGGGCAGCACTAGGACCGAGTACGTGCCGGTACGCCTATAGCAATTAGGCTATATTACTAACCATTTTGTGGATATTGATTGGATATGATTATTACATGTGAGAGATATGGTTTGGAGGTGTGATTGCCGGAGCTCGGTTGACCAAGTGTCTCGGGGCCAATCACACTGGCAGTCAGACTGTTGGAGCTCGGTTGACTTAGTGTCTCGGGGCCAGTCTACTGTCTAAATGGATTAAGTGGATATATTTGGATTAAGTGAGCCTGTATGGCTAGAGTGTTGTCTAACACTGAATGAGGTTGCGATATTATAGGGTTCTATTTGATCCTTCATAAACGATAATTTTCAGTAAAATATATATAAAATGATTTTACAGCATCTGTGTGTATTTGCCTGTATATATACATATTAGATATATACTGTGATTGTACGCATTGTCATTTAGTATGCATGTATATATATTATAGTAATTCACTCAGTGAGGTCTGACTCCCCTCCGTTGACTATTTTTCAAGAGAGTTAACATCTTCAGACCTCAGTAGCATGCCTGTACGCCGGATTTCTTCCACCCCGACTTCTTTGTGTAAACTGCTTACTTGAGTCTTATTTTTATAATCTAGACACTGCAGTAGTGGTAAATTAAATTATGGGATTTTATGTATTTTATTTATGTGAACTGGATTTGTATTAAAAGATTTATATATATGAGATGAGATTTAATTTAAATCCCATTGGTGAAAATACTATTGTGATATTTATGATTTTCATTTTCGCTGCATTTGATATTGTTATTATTATTATTGCATGTTTTATTTTATTTTTAGGCTTGCTACGGGTTCTGGATTCCAAAGAATTTCCATTCCCTAGCGCCGGTCATGGCCCTGTTTTAGGTCGTGACACCATAACTACTGTATAGTGTTTAGTGGTAAAAATTCTGAAAAAAGGTCATGCTAGAATGATTTTAATGAAAGAAGTACATTATACTCGATCGTACAATGTTGACTATACTTGGTCGTATAGTTTGAATTGAAATACACTACACTCAGTCGTGTAGTGTTGATTTCTTTTATGTGATTATACTACAATCCATAATTACTCGTGATTAGCTGTAACCCTTCGTTGCTCACTGATGATGTTGCAATCTATAATTGCCCATGATTAGTTATAACCCTTTCGTTGCTTACTGATGATGTTGTAATCCATAATTGCTCATGATTAGCTGCAACCCTTTCATTGCTCACTGATGATGCTGTAATCCATAATTGCTCACGATTAGCTACAACCCTTTCATTGCTCACCGATGATGCTGCAATCCTTTTATTGCTCGCAAATTGACTACAATCCTTTCATTACTCACCTTTGATGCTAAATTCCATAATTGCTCACAATTTTTATGTTTGGTTATTTAAGTTGAATGATTTGAATTCTTTATATTGACTTATTAACATTTTTGCTGACTGGCTTTAAATTTTGCTATGTTGACTAATTAGAATTTCTCTGCTAACTAATTTCAATTTCGCTGTGTTAACCAACTCTATAAGTTGGGTGCACTTCCTTCTAGATTTACAATTCTTGCAGACTTGTTGAAGTTAATTTCAATCATGATGAATGTATAAAAGTACATTATAATGTTGAAAATTTATGAGAAAATTCATCACTTTATCATGAGATAGCGTGCACTTAATGAATCTTACTATTTTTTATTTTCATGACTGTTATTCATTCGCTATTTTCAAAGGTCAGAGGCATCGTTAACCATCTTATGCTGAGAGCATATCTTTTACCAAGTGAAGAGCTTACTTCCACACCTAATTTTAGGGAGAATTTGCTAAACAAAACTTATGGAAATTGAGTATAAAAAGATTGAATTCTAAGTATCAAAATAGTTTTTGAATTATTTTTGTACTTTTCTTCCTTATTTGAGTATTCCCCCGCCTTTCTCATATTACTCAGCATTGATACCATTAGAAAGGTCCTTTGGATACTCATACTCTAATAGAGCATTGGAGTAAATAGAGTGGTTTTTTTTTACATGGGTTGTCTTTTAGTATTCCCCCGCCTTTCTTGTATTACTCAGCGTGGATACTGCAAGAGGTTCACGTTGATACTCTTACTCATTTTTTAGCATTGAAGTAAATTATGCTTGCTCTTATTTTGATTCTCCTCTTAGTGTTTCCTCACCTTTCTCATATTACTCAGCATGGATACTGTTAAGGGATTTGTACTCATACTCATTTCTGAGCATTGGAGTAGATTATATGCACATTTAATATTCAAAAGGCTAAAATGATACTTTAAAATTCAAGCAATATATATTGTAAGTCCATAGATTTTGTCTTTGTGTATTTTCCCCTCATTTGGGTGCAAAGTAAGCATTAGATTGATTACAGTATATAAACTCTCAACACAAAGCCATTAACTAATCATCTGAATTCCACGAGGCTAATAAAAAAGAGCCATTATAATCAAAGGTCATGAGATAGGTTTTTCGCACATGATCTTTTGAAGTTGATTAATTTACTTTCAATTTATGAATTTTATGATTAAGATGGTACTTTATTATAGAATAGAGTTCTATTACTTCCCTTTATTATCTTGGTGAGGGTTTAACATTTGCTATCTTGCCCATTCTTATTAATGTATCGGTTCCTTTCCCGTTCTTCATTCTTTTGTTTTTCCCCTGCATAAAATACCATTAGTTAGTATGGTTTATTTTTAAGTGAAGAGATTTTGTCAAAATGCAATGTTATTCTTTTGTATTCATCCCTTTTGATTATGATGATGATGTCTTTAATCACAAGGTCATGATACTCCATCATTGAAGTCATGGCCTAAGGTTAAATTTGCCTTTCCATTAATATTATGGTAGAGGGCTTCATTCCTTTTCTTAACATCTCCTACAAAAAAGGTTAAGGAGTTAAAGATCTTATTTCATGATCAAATAATTTTCCAAAGTGCATTCATTTTAAGTTTTGAGTGCGTTCTTCCCTTTTATAAGGCCGATAAATGTATTGCTGACATATTGGACCTTCTCATCACCATATTCCATACCCTATACTTGTCTAACTATTATGGAGAGATATTCCAGATAATGCTCCTGATGAGACTACGAAGATGGATACTGAGTTTGAGGAACCCAAACATCCTATCCATCATTTTGAGGTCGCCAGGATGACGCTTTTGCAAGTATCACTATCAGTGATATTCCCTTACTATATGGGCCTATAGTTTATTAGGCTCCTGTAGTCTAAAGTCCCATTGAGCATCAAGTTCACCTTGATAGTGTTGTTCTTTCTCCAAATGTGAACTTTCTGACTACCTTTCTGCACTTTTGCAACACTAATTTTGAATGTTAGTAGCAAAGTATTTACACAATCTCGCTTAAGCTTAAAGACTTTATTATGGAAAACAAGTATTTCACAACAAATGTATGTACGTGTATGCATGTTATGTATGACGTGCATGATCCTAATGGGTCTCCTACTTGTTTGGAGTGTGAATGAGGGTCCTCATCAATAACCTATATGACATGCACGAGTCTCCTGTTTAGAACAAAGCTATGTTTGTAGCTTAGAGTGTGAGAATGAGGTGCCCCATTAATAGCCTATAGGTTTGAGCATTGAATGCCTTGCTATTGGTACTTTTAATGTCAGAGCCTTTGATATAGTTTGCCATATAGATGACCATGTTAGCAAGTGGGGTCCATGGCTTAACACTGGAGCTTGTGATTGACTAATACACTCTCAAACTTTTTGCTATTGCTTTTACTATATAATAACTTATGTATTTGTATGCTTATAGTTTACTCCTATTTTCCCTAAGATCTTTTTAACTAACTTTAAAGTTCTAGTGTTGTATGTACTATTTTTCCCCCAAGTTGCCTTAGAGTTACATTTTTCCCCAGCTTCATTTTGAATTCATTCTAGCAGTCTTTTTCTTCATATGTGCAAGAGACTTGGTTTGGTCACTATTGTTGTTGACCCTTTGTCTTACTAATCCTATTAGTTGTAATCTCATGTATTGAAGATGCAAAGGAGTGGGCGAACTTATTGAAGTGAGTTCTTGATGATGAAATCAACTAGACCTGCACTTCAAAGAATTCTTGAGCAGAATGTGAGGCTTGATATTGATGCAATAATTGATGACAATTACAAGATATGGGTTGCAACGCAAGTTACTGAGCCACCTAAATTCCTAAGGTACAAGGGGATGCTAGGCTTACAAAGAAAATCACAAAGGGGTGACAAAAAAAGAAAACATAACTAAAATAGTGATCTCATAGCTCTGATTTAACTTTCATTATGTATTGTCTTTCCATTCAGATACTTATGCAGCATGATAAAGACGAATATGCGATATTTGAACAAAAAATTAAAATTCAATTTTAATCATTTATTAGGGAAAAAAATGAGAACATTCATTACATCACATGATACAACTTATGTTACCAACCAATCCTAATTTTTCTCTCTAATTTTTACCTTATTGTTCTTTTTTTTTCTTTTTTCTCTCTTTTTATTTTTCTCCCTTTTTTATCATTCTTTTTATTTTTTTCCTCAAATTTCCTATCTTTAGAAGTTGTATCATGTGATATATGAATATTCTTTGAATTTGCATTTGTGTCTATGCTGAATGAATATAATTGAATTAAATTTATGTCAAACATGCAGATACTATCAATATCATAATACATAGTACCATTAGGATGACAATACATAAGTAAGCATGATCAGAATTCATATCATCAATCATTAAAACAAAAAAAAACTAAAATTTTATTCAAATAAGACAATAAGAAATTTTATTTCCTATTTTAGATGTTAGGGATGATTGTCCTTAAGGCGGCTGACATAATAATTATTCTTGTATCTTCTTGCCAACTGTCTCCATAACTTCATCTTTATGTACCTCAAATGTGCATTTTTCTTTCTTATCTAGTAGCTTCTCATCATTAAACTCATCACCCCTGCCTGTAGGCATAATTGACTCAAAGGGTATGTCAAAAGAAGGTGGTTTAGTGTAAAACACCTTATAGTCAAACTTGCTTGAGGGCTGACCCAATAAGTCTCTGCACTTTCCACATCTTTAGGGGCATTAGGATATTTCTCTTTGGTTTTAAGGTCTAGGTCCTCAAAAGAGCTTAGCACTTCTTCCTCACTAACTCTTGAGTTGATCATTATAGTAGCTCGGGGTGGTGCATTTTGGTAGATTGAGAAAGGATTATTTCTGGTATTTGGGTTGGAGTTAGCCTCTTTAGATTAATCATTTTAAGAATTTGGAGAATGGTTGGTTGAAGTTGGAGAATCTTTGGGGTTGGTGAACTACGTGCACCTCCACAACTTGGCTAGTACTTCTCTATTGCATGCCCCCAGTTGGGTAGTTTCGAGTTCCAATGCCTCTAGAGCTTCTTTTCTTGTCATTCTCAATCTCTTCTACTTGTAGATCATCATCACATAGGTCTATGAAAGCTTTGGGGTTCATCATCTGTAACCTCTTGACCAGATTAGGTGACACGTTCTGAACTATCATCCTAACTTGATCCTTCTTGGCTAGCTTATTCTTCATCAACCCTGCTTTATTCATGAATCTGGCAAGGAAATCAAAGAAAGATTCATTAGGTTTCTACTTTGTCAATTCTAGATCTCTGATCGACACTTCTAATATAGTGTTATAATCATATTATTTTAAAAAAGCAGTACATAATTCTTTTCAGTCAACTCTAATAGATTTTTCTAGCCTATGATACCAGTTTACAGCCATTCCCTCTAAAGATAGTATAAATAACCTAGTGATCACTTCTAATGGTGCTTTAGTAGTGCTCATAATTATTGTGTACTGGCTGAGATGAATCCTCGAATCTCCTCTCATATCAAATTTCTATAGCTGTGGCATCTTGAACTTGTCAGGCAGCTTATCATCTCCCATCTGCAGTATGTCATCAAAGTCAAATGAATACCCCATATCTTGTCCCCTGATTAGCTCTTCCATCTTGGACATCTTCTAGGTTAATGCTCACATCTGCTTGGATTCATAGTCTTGTACCAATTCAAGTGATTCTCTCTTTGCCTTTTCTATCATGTGGTTCTCAACATCCTCAGGCCACACTTCAATAACAGGTGGGTTTCTAGCAATAGGTTGCCCCCTAGCATTGTTAATAATAGGTGGAGTATCCATAGTAGTTTGGACAGCAACAGTAGCAGGTGGTTGTTCAATTGTAGGTGGTGGTATGACATCAGTACGTTGCATCATTCTAGATAGTGCTTATCTTAGCACATTTTGCATCATAGCCATCATGTCATCCATAAGAGCTCCCTTGATGTCTTCTAAGGTCCAGTTCCCTTACTGTTGTTCCATTTGTTCAGATTCAGGTGAAGTTGGTTCAACTTCCTAGTAAAGTGGGTTGATAGGGCTTCTTTCCAGTCTATCCAGTATGTTTAGGATTTCCTTTGCTAAGGTTTTAAAACTCTGAATCATTCTTCTTAGTCTGCCACCTTTCCATCCCCAAATACGAGAAGACCCCATTGTATCTATGATGGCTCTAAAACAAGGTGTTAGTATGATGAATGAGATGTATGTATGTGTGATGCAAGTGATATGCAACAACTAGTAGGTAGCAAGTATCAATCAAGTATACAACATATATCCTTCCAACCTTATTCCTCCCACACACGTGTTCAATGGCAAGTCTCTTGTCCTAGGATTTTTTGTCTTGGTCTTAATATCAACAGGGGATATCAAGGACTGACGTGCATGCTAGATCTCTCTTAAAGTAATAAAGCATAGAAATAACATTTTTAGGTATAAAGGTCTAGCCTAATCTTCATTACCCCAAGGGGCTTTAAAAGTATAGGTCTGGGCTTTTATGGATAGAAATACCTTATGGTAATAAGCATCGAAACAACATTTCTAAGTATAAAGGTCTAGCCTAATCTTCATTACCCCAAGGGGTTTCAAAAGTATGGACTTGGGCTTTTATAGATAGAAATACCTTATGGCAAAAATCATATAAGCAATTTTTGGTAGATCCAAAGGGAAGTAACTAAGCCATTATATGTGGTTGGATTTTGGTGAAAACTCAAGGTTCCCTTAGCAAGTTGCCCTCCTTTAGGACTTGAGTTACAAGCCAAGGTTAGAGGGGCCCAACATCCTTTGCAAACTCAAGAGAAAACTACCCCCTTTTAGAACTTGGGTTATAGACTCTGGTCAAATGAGCCTGGTAATCTTTCTCGAATCGAGTTAAGGCTAAGAGTGAGGGTTAGCCAATTTATAACTCCATGAAGCTAGTGGAATCATAATCCAACACCATCGGTTTAATAGGGACATACAAAATGAATTCAAGAATAAAATAATAATTAATAACATAATTCTAAAGAGCACAAGTATAATTAGTATCTCTTATCCTTATTGGAGTTGCCATTGTAAATGGTGGGGTTTAGTGCGTGCCCAAGATTTTAGCAACCATGACACTGTTTAGGCTCAGGGCTCTAAGGAACACACTACTATGTCACAAAGACATAACATGGAGATGAGGAGTCACCACCTAAGGTAATAAATGGGACAAATCGAAATAAGGTACTCGATTCTCTAAAAGAAAGCTAGCACCACAACTAAGAGATTCTAGGAATGAAATACTAACTTCTTTCAGTCTTGTGTTCATTTAGAATTACTTTATGAATTACTATTTTATTCTCTAATTACATGCAATTTTATTTAAACCCTAATTAAACATCCATCTAACCTAAAAAGGCAACAGATTATAAAATTACATGTAAAAATGTATACAAAAGGCAGCGTCCCTATGTCTAAACTAGATTAATTTTATGAAAGTTAGCTAATTCTATATTTTTATTTACAAGTGAATAGGACTAGGATGAACCTACATTTAAGATAATTAATGAGTCTAAATTCACTTATTTTAATTCTAAAAAGTGGGCTTAAATATATTAATTTTAAGAAAAAATATAGAAATTAATTAGTGGGCTTAATTCTACTTAATTTTAAATTAAGTGATGTGATCCTAAATCTATTTATTTCAAAAGAAATGAAATTACTGGGTTGAGCTAAATCTAAATTAATTTTCATTACTAGAAATGGGCCTAAAGTCTAATTAATTTTAAAAAAAGAAATAAAATAAATTAGTGTGCTAAAGTCTAAGATAATTTTATTAATTAAAAGTGGGCCTAAATTTAAGTCTAAATTAATTGAAACCTAAAAAGCATTTTTAAGCCTAATTATTTAGTGGGTTTAAACCTATTGTGGGCTTGGGGCCCAAAGAACTAAAAGATTCAAAAACAAAACCCAAACAGAAAAATCATAACAAAATCATATCAAACATAGGATTTATATGTTTTTCTAAAAAAAAACCTAAATTAATTGACATGTAACCCTAAATTAAAGCCATCATTAATTTTAATTGATTTTTGTCCAATTAAACCTAAATTACTAATCAATTTTGGTGCAGAAAATATAAAATTCTACTATTTCCCACTATTGGGGATATTACAAACTACTATGTAGAAATTAAAATCAAATTAATTACAACCCAAAATAAAAGAAAATTAAAATAACACAAAAATCACAAATCCTAAATCCTACGGGGGTTTTCAGATCTTAGTCCATGGCATTCCATGGATTCTTCCAATAATCATTGCCAAAATTTTATATCACCACTTTCATCTCCAGATTGTCATAGAACATCAATAAAAAAAATTAATCAGTTAGGAATCAAATAAAAAATAAAACAAAGAAATCAAATCAAAATAAAAGAGTAAAATGAAAGGTAGAAGATGTTGTGCAAATGCTAGTTGAATGCCCCTCAAATTTGGATTATCATCGTCTTAAGATTGACTTTATTGTTTCTTTTTCTTGATTCTCTAGACTAAAAGCAAAGAATGTATCTTTTTATAGTAGCTAATTAGGATTTTTTATTCTCTCAGGTTTTTTTACAACTCTTTTTTCTTTTTTTTTTCACAGACTTTCTCTCGACCTTTCAACTTTTTTTCGCCTCTGTCGCTCGTTAGCCCCCTTCACAACCTTCCTTTCTGGCTTTTAAAGCTAGACCCAACCACTTCAGTTCTTGTGATCACATAGGAAGTTGCGTGATAGCTAAGAGCAAGATTAGGAGCATTTTATTTTTTTGAATTTTTAAAATCAGGATAACGAGATGATAAGTAATAGGATTTTGAAAAATTAAAGACTCACACATAGTCCTGGACTAATAAAAATTGAAAAATGACAAAATCAGCGTAAAAAATCATGTAAAAAACACTTTTTAACGAGAATCAACATTGTAGAATATCAATTTTCACCCTCAATGCTGACTGGCATTGCCTAATGCCAACTGGCATTGCCTAATGCCGACTGGCATTACCTAATACCGGTCGGCATTAAATGTCAAACGACCAAAGTTAAAAATTATTTATTTTATTTTATTTTTATTTAAAAAAAGGTCCTCATGAGTTTTTAATTTTTGTAATCAAATCCCTAAGAAAACCAATTTTGCAATTAAGTCTACAAAACGTTGCAATTTAGTCCTTTAAATCACGAAACTCGATACTAAAGATCAATTCTCAATTAGATTTTCATTATAGGGGCTTTTGTCGCATACGTGCACAATTACATCCCAAAATTTGGTGCTTACAAGACCGTCGCTTGCCACCTCCCCATATCGCCATCACTACCACTCTTCCCTCCTCCCTTCCTCTTCCTTTTGTAATAACCCGTTTCCCTTCCTTCCCCCTCATTTTCTCTTCGATACCGTCACCTTTTAGAGATTGCCAGTGCCAATTCCAATTCCAATAGTGTCAAGGGCTAAGACTGAACTCATTCAAAAGCTCATTCCTTAGGCTTCGTTTCCCCCAATCATATTAACTTCATATTTAGCTTCAATTTTATCAAATTTATTATAGGGTTCATATTGTATTTTGTTGATTTTGAGTTCAATTGGTTTGAATTATGTGAAATTGACTTTAGATTAGTTAAATTAAAGCTGTAAGCTTTCCAAAAATGTGTTTAAAATCAATTCTTGGAGATTGTTGCATTTTAAGCACTATTTCGGCTCGAATATTGTTAACGGGACTATCCCGACTCGAAAATGCTTTTTATTTTTAATAGATTCTACTAATTATTTTAAGCTTTTTTTGTGTGGAAAATATATTGAAATTGTGTTTTGATTATTTATTACGAAATTTTGAAAGTTTATGTAAAAATTGAATTTTTGGAAAATTAGTATAAATTAGTAAATTTTGTATTTTAATTGAAATTATTGATAATTAGTATGTTTTGGATAATTTTGGAGTAATAGTATTAAAATAATTTTTACAAATTATTTACTATCTTTAGCTAATTAATAATAGTTACCAAAATTATACTTAAATAATAGCTTATTTATTATTTTTATGATTAAATGAATTTTTAACTATTTTTATTATATAATTACGTAATTTAAATAATTAGTTGTTCTTTATGCTATTTTAGTTCGAATATTTGAAAAATGGATTATTATTATTATTTAATTCTATTTGAGATTTTATTAATTAATTTGAAATTAAATTATCTTTAATGTTTTTATTATTTAAATAAATTTTATTGTGGTATTTTATTGATTTCTATGGATTTTAGTGATTTTTAATATTAATTAATAGATTTTGAATTTTTGTGTATATTGGTTCTCGGTTGGGCAAATTGTGTAGTTCGGGGGACCAGCCCCAAAAGTTGAGCATTTGTGAATATTGAAGTGTGTTTACTTGTAGGATTGACTCTATTTTTAGTAGAGAGACATCCGTTTTACACAAGAGATTTTGTCGAATGTTCAATAGAATTCTCGTAAAACGTGACATCGGGTCGATCATGAGTTTTTAATTTTGGTCGAGTCATGTCCTAGATTGAGTCATTCTTTAGAATTTCTAGAAGTATAAAATTAGGATTTCAATTCTAATAATAATAATATTTATTTATTTTTCCATAGTTGTGCCGAGACCGAGGCCTACCAGACCAGGCCAGTCTAGTTCTTTTAGAGAAGCGCACAACTGTGAGTTATTATCATATATATACATTGCATGTAGATTAATATTTTGAGCATTCATATATGTTAATAAATATGAATTTAATTATGCTCTTTTCATTAAATTATATTTGTTATTGTTAATTTTCATATTTATGATTTTCCATAGATATATTAAGAATATTCATTTTTGATATTATATGCTGTTATATTTTTATATTGAATTTTCATTATTAGATTTTGAAAAAAAAATATTTTTGAAGGATAGCGATAGAATGTGCTATCTAGTAGGCTACACTAGGACAGTGTGCGCATTAGTGCGTTAGATTTGAGGGTTGATATTTTGAAATATTTAATGTGAGTATTAAATAATTGATTATTGACATTGTGGTAAGAGAGTGGTGTGATTGCAGGAGCTCGGTTGACCTAGTGTCTCAAGGCCAATCACACAGACAGTGAGACTTCAGGAGCTCAATTGATTTAGTGTCTCAGGGCTAGTCTACTGTCCAAAAATGAAAAAAGAGAAATATTTTGGAATATAATGAGCATGTTGATGTAATACCCTATATTTTTTATTTATTTAAATAAAGGGATTTTTTAGATAGTGTTATTAATAATTACCTTTGCATTATATTATACAATTGTTAATAATATTTTTAGGGTTATTAATTTATGAAATGATTATATATGTGAGTATTATTTGTTTATTGTCTAAAAGTTTCATTATTTATTATTATTATTATTATTATTATTATTATTATTATTATTATTATTATTATTACTATTTTAAACTATATTAATTTTATGGCTAATTATGTGTTACTATGTATATGCATATATATATATATATATATATATATATATATATATATATATATAATTAGGGTTAAATTTTATTTATAGTGTGTGTGTGTATTAAAATAATTTGTGTATATATATATAAGTGTATGTAGTATATGTATACATACCAATAATTGCCTATACACATATATGTATAACTATATAAACTAATAGTTAATAATATAATATAATATATATATATATATATATATATATATATATATATATATATATAAGTATACAAAAAAAAAGGAAGAGACCAAACCCGAAACAAAAGAAAAACGAAAACAGGAAGCAAAGAAGCTTCCCGAGCCCTGCACCCTCTCCCTCTCCGTCCCTCACCATCTCTCCCTTCTTCCTCACTGTGCCGTTCACCCTGCCACCGCTTGAGAAGCCATTGCCACTGTGAGGAAGAGCTTCAGGTGGTGCTGCTGTCGCTGTTTCTTTTCCTCCACCTTCGGCCAAGTTTCCTCCTCACTGTTGGAGTTTGATCCAGCACCAACCAAGCTTCCCCAACTTCCCTCATCCTCTTAGGTGTCTGTCAAAGCCAAGGGCCACCGCTGTAACTCACCTTCGGCACCGAAATTGGAGGTTGAAGGTGAGTTGCTCAGTGTTGTTTTCAGGTTGCTGTTAGGTTGTTTTCTAACTGTTGATCGAATTTGAATGTTGATTTTGGGTTGTTCTTAGGTATATGTTGGATTATGCCACTAAGTTGGTTCAATTCGAATTTTTAAGCATTTTTCTTAAATTTCCTTAATTTAAAGAATTTTTGCATAATTTTATTTAATTTTTAGTTGAATTATTGGATTTTTCTTTGGGTTAATTAGTGAATTTAGAGTAATTAAAATTATATTTTTTAAGGTTTTGGGTTGATTTTAAATTTTTAAGAAATTTGGTGTTAATTAGAGGTTTATAGAAAATTTTAGGTATTTAATTGGTATTTATGTTAATTTCGAAAATTATTATGATAAATTATGAAATTTTAATAATTGAAGTTATTAGTGAATGTTATTAATTTTAGAACTCAAATTATAATTTTTGAGATTTTTATACTATTTTTATAAATATTTTTGAGTTTATGCCAAATGTGATTTTTAGATTAAATTATATTTTTAGAAGAAATTATTGGTTGATTTTATGTTTTAATTATATTAGGAAGATTAATTTTGAGAAAATAAATTTTTGGGATGATTAAATAATTTTAAGGAATTATTTTTAGTACTAATAATATATTATGTAATTTATGTATTTAGGGGTAAAACTATAATTTTACGCTAATTATAGTTAAATATATATTTTAGTTAGTTTTATTAATAATTAAGGGGTTTAGAGAATTTTTATAAATTAATTAGTGTTTTTTACTTAAGTAGTGTTAATTTTAAATATTAATTCCAAATATTATATATATATATATATATATATATATATATATATATATATATATATATATATATATATATATATAAAATACATTATAATGGTTTTAATTTAGGCTTTAATTATATTTTGATAATGAAATACAAATTTAGTTGTTTATTTTTTTTAATAATTGAGATTTTATATATTTTTATTTATTTTTAGTATATGTGTATGTGAAATATGTATTTTGAGAAATAAATGTTATTAATTCTTGATGTTTTGTTGAGTTGTGATCTCGGTCGAGGCTAAATGTAGTTTTGGGAGTCCGACTCGAGTGTGTATGTCTGTAGTTATTAGAAGTGCATTTTTATGCAGGTCTAGCTCTACCTTTGGTAGAGAGATGTTCATTTTACAGAGGAGACTTTGCCAAAATTTTGGTAGATTTTCTCGTAAAACGTGATATTCGTTATGATTTCTACTGTTAGTTAGGTTATATCCTTTCTATCGAGTCTTGTCCGGTTTTCCTTGAGTCAACCTAGAATTTCATTATTTTATTGATTATTGATTTTGATTCCATAGTCATATTTTAAAAGTCGATTTGTTATTTTTCTTTTAGAGCATATCAGAGCAGAAGCCGTGAGACCGAGGCAGACGCGTGGTCGTCAGCCTTCGCATTCATCTTATAAGTCGATAGAACGATCTGTGCATGTGTTTATTTAAAGAATGCATGTGCTCGTATTTTTATTATATTGATTATATGATTTATTTAATTTAATGTTGTTATTTAAGATTTAAATGCATTTTATTTATTTAAAAATCGATTTTGAGAAATTTTGGTAGAACGGGCTACCTGGTGGGCTTCACCAGGACTATGTGCACATGGTAGAGATTGAGAGATGGATCTGATATATATATATATATATATATATATGATTGGTGAATGCTAAACTGGGACGGGTGCCTCGGTGGAAGCCTTTGCTCTCGGGGACCGCCAATGCCATATATTTGGATTAAGTGAATGAATACGACTTGGTGCCTTGGTTGATGCCTTTACTCTCGGGGACCGATAGTCTAGTTGGAATAAGTGGGCCCAATTGGCCATTTAGATTTTTGGGTTTAGGGTTCTACCGAGATTTTTCAAAAGCTATAATTATATACTATAAATTATTTTCACTATAAATATATATAGTTTTCAAAAAGGTTTTCAAATCGTACAACTCTTTTTATTGACTTACTCAGTGAGGTCTGATTCCCCTCAATTTATTTTTTTTCAGGAGCTTGGGAGTTCGACCTCAGACTACCTCCATGCCGAGTTTCTTCTTCACCGGCTATTTTATGTAGGTCATTGTAAGCTGTACTATTGTATTATTCTAGGATACTGTAGTATTATATGTACTAAGAATTGTATTGTTTAAGTATATTTGTGTAATTTATTTGTATAAACCACACTTGTGTATAAAGGTTTAAGTTTGATTTATAATATGTGACGTTGAAACACATTTTATTTAGCACTTGAATTTGTTTATTTTTGAAAAAAATCAGTTTGATATTGTGTTCTATTTTAAAATAAGGTTTTAAATTGTAAGGAGTTGTTTATTCTTTCTTTTAGCCTTACTACGGGTTTCAAGGGCCTTATGCCTTCCCATTCCCTAGTGTCGGTCACGTGCCCTCGGGTTCAGATCGTGACAGTTGGTTAGTGAGATTCAGTGATTGAGGTTGCTGAATATTTTAGAGTTCTGCTCTGATCCTTCACCCAATAACTTTTCTGCATCTATTATTATATAAAAGTGGATTGTAGCATATGTATGAAATGCATGTATATATATGAATATATTATTATAACCCGATATTTTATAAATTATTAAATTATTTTCTGAAATATGCAGTGTTAATAAATATTTTATTAAATTTTTATATTATGATTATTTTGTGTAATTTAATTAAATTCTAGTGTTGCTATTTATTTTATTTTACTATGGTATTAATATTAAATCGAGATTTAAAAATTTAATTTATTGTTATATATTATTTATTTAATAATATTGTTATTATTAGTAATTGTGAATAGTGTTAAATTAGTTTATTTTAAATATTTTAATATTTTATGGTGTATTTAATTAGAAAAATAAAAATTTAAAAATTATTTTACACTATTTTGTCTTTTTTTTTTAATTTTATATAAAAAATAATTTTCAAAAACCGAACCACCACCCAACGCACCACCATCCAAACCATGACAATGCCACCACCTTAGCACTGGATCACCACCAACAGCAGCATTAGTAGCAGCAACAACAGTAGCAGTGGTAGCAGCAGTAGCAACACAGTGTAGATAGCATTGTGTGAATAGTGCAGTCCAATCGCCGGCGAGGAAACTGATTGAGCTTGGGTTCATTTCGAAGCTCACATTACAAACTTCGATAATACATAGTTAGTTTCAAGTAAATCGACCAGTAAGGGTTCCGAAAATTTGATTTTATATTTATGTCAATATCTTTAATTTGATTTTTCTTATTGAATTTAATTTAATTTAGTGATGTGGTAGTTAGATAAATTGATTTTTTAGCTAAGATCTACCTAAATATTATTTTTTATTTATTTTTTGAAATTATTTAAAAAAATACGTATTTTTGGATTCATTTCTTGTTCACACAGTCCTGGGTCAGAAAATTTTCTTATTTCTATTGAATTCTATATATTATTTAGAGCAAGTTTTGTGAAGGAAGTTTAATTAAATTATGTACCGAATTTTTATTACGAATTTTTGAATGTTTATGTAAAAAAATAGAAAATTGGAGAAATTAATATAAATGAGTAAATTTTATATTTTGATTGAAATTATTAGTAATTATTGTGTTTTAGATAATTTTTGAATAATAATTGGCATTAAAATAATTTTATAAATTAGTTACTATTTTTAACTAATTAATATTAATTTTTGGAATTATATCCAAATAATAATTTTAATTATTAATTTTGAACTTAAATGAGTTTTAATTGTTTAAATTAGATAATTTAATAATTTAATTGATTATCGGTAATTAAATGTTATTTAATTTAGAATATTTAAAAGAATGGGTTCAATTAATATTATTTACTTATATTTGAAATTTTATTATTTAATTTGGAAAATAATATTTTTAATGCTTTTATTATATAAATAAGTTGATTTTGATATTTGAATGAGATTTTTATAATTTTGGATGAATTAATGGTATTTATTATTAGTTTATTTATTGTGGTATTTGATTGAATTTTAATAGTTTATGTATAAATATGTATTTTTGTAAGTTAGTAAATTATTTGATTTTAATTGAAATTGTTGTTAATTATTTTGTTTTAAACTATTTATGGATTAATAAAAGTATGAAAAGTAATTTTTAATATTATTTCCCATTCATTAGTTAATTTGTGATAATTTTGGAATAATATGTGAATAATATATTTATTTATTATTTTTAAGTTTGAATGGGTATTTTGTTATTTTTATGATGTTAAATAGTGATTTTAATAATTATTTGCAATTTATGCTAATTTAATTGTAAAATGGGAATTTTATTTCATTTATGAATCTTATTAGCAAATATTATTTGAAAGCTAGAATTGTATTATTTAGTTGGAAAATAAAGGTTTTTCATATTTTTATGACATTTTGGTGATTTGAAAAGTTATTATATTTTTATATAGATTTTTATGATTTTTGGGTGAATTATTTGAAATTATATATATATATATATATATATATATATATATATATATATATATATATTGTTGAGGCTCGGTTGGGCATTATGAGTAGTTCGAGAGTCTAACCCAAGCAGTTGAACTTATGTATTATAGAAGTATATTTTCTCTACATGATTGACCCTATTTTTTTAAGGAGACATTTGTTTTATAGAAAGGACTCTGTCGAATTTTCAGTAGATTTCTCGTAAAATGTGACAATTAGTTCGATTCTAATTTTGAAATTTTTGTATCAAGTCATTCTTAGAAATTCTAGAGTTATTAAATTAGGAATTTTATTCTAATAATAATATTTTTTTTCTTTAGTTGTACCATAAGCTAGGGCGATCGAACCGGGCCAGCCGAACCAGAATAGTGGGAGCACAGTAGTATTGTGAGTTATCATTATATATATGTATTGCATGTAGAATAAATATTTGTGAGCATCCATATGTTAATAATGTAAATATAAGTATGATTTATTTTATTAAATGTTTTTATCTATGTTTTATTATATAATTGGTATATATTTTGTATATTTCCTTGAAAATGGATGCTACCATGTTTAAATAATGCATTTCATTATTTTTAATGAATATAAGTATAATTTAGAGAATAGTTGTAGAACATGCCATCTAATGGGCTACACTAGGACTGTTGCATGACAGTACAGTAGATTTTAGGTTGAGAATATGATTATTTGATTATGAAATTGAATGTTGAGATTAATGGTTATTGGAAAGGGTAGCTGTGGATCCTCGGCTAACTTAGTGTACTCGGGGCCAGTCATGCCGGTAGTGAGATTGTGAATCTTTGGTTGACCTAGTGTACTCGGGGCTAGTCTACTACCTTAAGTTAGATAAATAATTATTTGGAGTTATGGATAAGTCAATTGGCTATTGGTTATGTGATCGAGGTTGCGAACTATTTAGGGTTCTGCTTTGATCCTGTACCTAAAAATTTTCCATATTTATTATTGCATTGAAAAAGTGATTTTTCGCATGTGTATGAAATGCATGTATAGCATATTAAAAAATATAAATATATTATCATACTGATGCTTGAATGCCTGTATTTTATAGGAGCTCAGTTAACTCAGTGTCTTGGGGCTAGTCGTGCTGGCAGTAAGACTGCGAGAGCTCAGTTGACTCAATGGCTTGGGGCTAGTCCACTATCAAATTTAAGAAGGGAAATATTTTTGGATTTAAGTGAGACTATTGGCTAAAAAGGCTTAGTGATTGAGGTTGCGAAAAATTTTAGGGTTTTACTCCGATCCTCCTCCTAAAATCTTTCTGCATTTATTTATTTGTCGTAAAATGTAATTTTGAGCATCTATATGAAATGCATGCATAAAATAAATAAATAAATATAAATATATAAATATTATTACATTGATGCTTGAATGTCTGTGTCCTTAGGTTGCATGCATATATATCATAATGATTCACTCAGTGAGGTTTGACCCCCTCAATCATTTTTCAGGATCCTTTTCATTAGACCTCTCATAGTAGTTCTCTTTGTCGGACCCTTTCCTCACTAGCTGACTTATGTAAATTTTAAACTTTCACTCCTTGTATTTATTAGATGATGCAATAGTAGTATTTACTTGTGGTAGTAAGCGATGTTGATGTTGCTAGTAGCTGTGTATCTGAATATTTGAATGAGCATATTTTATTATGATATGATATGGAGATTTCTTTATATTTTAAAAACTTTTATTTCTTTGGTATTTTTATTATTGTGTTTGGTGTGAATTGGTGTTTTAGGCTTGCTACGGGTTCCAGATTTCATGTGAATTCTCATTCCCTAGCACTGGTCACGACTCCTAGGTTTAGTTCATGACAAAGTTAGTATCAGAGCCTATGTTTAGTATGGTTGGACTAAGGTTGCTAAAGTTTGAGTTGTCTTTGAAACTACTGCAACAAATAGATTCGATTATGTCTTTGAAAGTCTTCCTTGCTTTAGAATTCTGAGTAATAATTAGGATGTCTATTTTTATCTGAATTGTGTTCATTTATATCCTTTTCAAAATAAGGAGAAGAGCGTGATTTGCTCTACTAGTCATTAAAGCCAAGGATGAGGAGTCCTACCAGGATGAGATTTTACCCCATGAGCCATCGGTTAGGCATAGGGGTAGAGGTAGAGGTAGACCTAAAGGAGCAGCAGGTCATTGTAGACAGAGAGAGATACAATATGAGGAACTTGCAAACTAGGATTTTAAGGAAGTTGCTTTTACACCAGGAGTTCAACAAGGTGCAACAGCTATACTTCCTATGCAGCCTCTATATCAATAAGGAGTTCAAGGTATGTTAGACCTAGAGGCAGCTTTATTTTATGCCAAAGTCAATAGGATATCCTTTGATGGGACTTCAGACCCACTCAATTTTCTTTACGTGATTGAGTTAAGGACTCAGACCGCATACATTGAGTATTAGTAGATTATGATTATTGAGTTGTTTGTTGAAGGGCTAGCATTAGACTGGTTTGTTCAAGTAATTCAGCCCCATATGACTACATTAATGTGGGCTCAGTTCAGAGAGCTATTCATGAGACGATTTTGCCTAGAGCCAATGCGAATGAGTTACATACTATAATTGAGGAATATTTCCAAAGGTGACAGGTTAGTAGAGGAGGACACTAGAGAGTTTCTTTAGTTGTCCAGATATGCCAAAGATATGATAAGGGACCAGTATTTCACCATCACTATATATGTTACTGGATTGGGTTATGCATAAGCTAGCTAAGGAGATTGAACTTAGGCTCATCAAGCAAGGAGTTATGCCTAATTTCTACTAGATAAGAGGTACCAGAGTAGAGGGATATCAGGATACTCAATATTTGATGTTTCAAATAGGCTCCAATAGTCAGCCCAGAGGATCTATTCAGCAAGGCTAGAGACCCCAGTAAAGAGTCCATAAGAGTAGTAGATATGGCCATATTGGGAACCATAGACTTGTCAAATTTAGTTCAAGTGCTAACAGTAGTAGTGCAGACAAAGTTTTGGATACGATAGCACATGATCTGTAGCCAGTGCCTATCAAACATGTTGGAAACTCCATCAGGGACCGTGTTATATGGCTCCGAGGGCATGTTTTCAATATGGACAAATAAGACATTTTGCCAGATTATGTCCTTATTCTAGTTTTCAACAGTGGCTTCCCCAATCATCTTCAGCTAGTGTAGATCCAGCTTAGTTTTAGCTGTCGCCATTTCAGTCCCTAAGCACTTCTCAATTTGTAGCCCAGCATGAGCAAGGTAGAGGTGGTAGAGGCAGTGCTAGAGGATTTGGACAGGCTTATACTAACCAGCAAGGAGGCAGAGGCCAGACCAGAGTCTTCACTCTCATGCAGTAGGATGCTCAGGCATCCAATGCATAATAACAGGTACACTCCTAATATATTTTGTTGATGCTAGAGTTTTGATTGATCTGAGTGTTACCCATTCTTTTGTGTCCCCTTATTTTTGCTTTGAAATTGGGTTAGCAAGCTATGAGGATGGCAATTCCTTTATCAATTGCCATGCCTCTAAGTGATTCATTGTACATCGACATAATTCTTTGTGAGTGTCCTGTGTTGGTAGAAGTCAAAGAGCTACCTGTAGATTTAGTGTTGTTGGATGTAATGGACTTTAATGTAATCTTGGAAATGGATTGGTTGTCTCAACATCATGCTATTATGGATTGTCATAGGATGGAGGTAATTTTCAAAATTCCATATGTAGAGGAATTTAAGTTTGTGGGTGATAAGAGTTCATCATTTTAGAATCTTATTTTTACTATTACAGCAATGACGATACTGAGAAAAGGGTGTCAAGGATACTTGGCATTGGTTAGGGATACTAGAGTATAACCGACATCTATCTCAGATGTTCCTATGGCACGTGAGTTTACATATGTCTTCCCTGATGAATTACCAAGTTTACCACCTCATAGGGAGATTGAATTCTACATTAATGTGGTTCCAAGCATAGTTTCTATCTTTATGTTGCCTTATAGGATGGCTCTTACAGAGTTAAAAGAGTTAAAAGAGTAGTTGTAAGATTTTTTGGACAAGGGTTTTATAAAACCCAGTATTTCTCATTGGGGTGCACTAATCATGTTTATGAAGAAGAAGGATGGTACTCTAAAACTGTGCATTGATTACAGAGAATTGAACAAGGTGACTTTTAATAACAAGTATCCTCTTCTAAGGATAGATGATTTGTTTTATTAGCTTCAAGGTGCATAATTCTTTTTTAAGATTGACTTAAGGTCATGATATCATCAGTTACGGGTTAGTGAAGCCAACATTCCTAAAATGGCATTTTGTACTAGATATGATCACTATGAGTTTATTGTGATGTCCTTCAGATTGACCAATGCACTAGCAGCCTTTATGGATATGATGAATAGAGTGTTCATACCATTCTTATATCAGTTCATGATAATCTTCATTGATGATACACTGGTGTATTAAAAGAGTATGTATATCACTTAAAAATATTATTGTAGACATTAAGAGAACAACAACTTTATGATAAGTTCTCAAAATGTGATTTTTGGCTGGAAAATGTAGCATTCCTTGGGCATGTAGTGTCTAAAGATGGCATTCAAGTTGATCCATAGAAGATTGAAGCAATGTCTGAGTGGCTTAAACCGACATCAGTCATAGAGATTCAAAGTTTTTTAGGTTTAGCAGGGTATTAAAGGAGGTTTATCCATAACTTTTCAAGGATTATAACATGACCCGCCTAACTTAAAAGAATGTGAAGTTTATATGGTCAGACACATATGAGAATAGCTTTTAACTATTAAAGAAGAAGTTAAATACAACTCTAGTGTTGACTTTGCCCAATAGAGTAGACAAGTTCACAGTGTACTATGATGCTCTAAAGTTGGCCTTGGTTGTGCGTTGATGCAGAATGGAAGGGTAGTAACTTATGCTTCCAAGAATTTGAAGAAGCACAAGTATAACTATCTACTCATTACATAGAGATGGCCATTGTAATCTTTGCTTTTAAGAATTAGAGGCATTATCTGTACGGGGTAACATGTGAAATCTACACTGACTATAAGAGTCTGAAGTATATCTTTTAGCAAAGAGATTTTAATTTTAGATAGAGAAGATGGGTAGAATTTCTAAAGGATTATGACTGTGATATCTCATACCATCCAGGCAAGGCTAATATAGTAGCAGATGCCTTGAGTGGGAAGTCCCCAAGTAGTCTTGCTCACATCAGTGTGGAGAGGGGACCATTGATCTAAAAGATGCATAAGTTATTGGATCAAGGGTTAATGATAAAGATAATAAAGTCAGGAGGATTGTTAGCTCAGTTCAAAGTTAGATCATTATTAAGGGATAGTATCAAAGCAGCTCAGAGCTGAGATCCTGATTTGGTTGAGCTTGTTAGGAAAGTTCATAAAGCGAAGCTCACTAATTTCAATCTCAATCACAAAAATGTGCTATGGATAAGTAGAAGATTACATATTCATGATTTGGATAATTTGAAAGAAGAGATATTGGAAGAAGCTCATTTTGCAGCTTATAGTGTACTTCCTAGTTCCACTAAGATGTACCATAATATTAAGGATCTTTACTGGTGGGATGGAATGAAGAAAGATGTAGCTGAATTTGTTTCTAAGTGTTTAATATGTCGGTAAGTAAAAGTAGAGCATTAGAAGTCTTTTGGGAAGCTTCGATCTCTTTTGATCCCTTAGTGGAAATGGGAGAGAGTCACTATAGATTTTGTGATAGGATTTCCTTGTTCAAAGGATGGATACAATTCTATCTAGGTGATAATGGATAGGTTGACCAAATTAGCTCATTTTCTACCCATTAAAACTACTTTTTTAGTGGCCAAGTTGGCTAGGCTATACATCAAGAATATTATATGTCTTCATGGGGTGCCTATTTCCATTATTTCTAATAGAGGTTCGATGTTTACCTCTCAATTTTGGTAGAAATTGCAAGAAGCGATGGGTACCAAGCTTGATTTTAGTACTACTTTTCATCCTCAAATAGATGGTTAGTCTGAGAGAATGATCCAAACACTTGAAGATATGTTGAGAATGTGTGTTATGGATCTTAGAGGCAGTTGGGATAATCATCTACCATTGGTAGAGTTTACTTTTAATAACAGCTACCATAGCAGTATTGAGATGGCACCATATGAAGCTTTGTATGGGCAGAAGTATAGAACTCCTCTATGTTGAAATGAAGTTAGGGAAAGAGAATTAACTAGATCACAAATTATCTAGGACGCATCTTAGAAAGTCACCTTGATTAGAAAGAGAATAGAAATAACAATTAGTAGACATAAGAGTTATGTAGACCTGAAGTGCAAGAATGTGGAATTTTAGGTTGGAGACTATGTATTCTTGAAGGTGTCACCAATGAAATGTTTTATAAGATTTGGTAAGAAGGAAAATTTGGCACTGAGATACATAGGACGTTTTGAGATACCAGAGTGTTATAACTTGAATTTTTATAAATTATAAAATTAAATTTCTAGAATTTGTAGTATTAATAATTATTTTATTAAATTATGATATTTGATTATTAGTGAAATTAAATTTGAATTTTGGTGTTGAATATTATTTTAATATTATTATTTATGTAAATTATTGATTTAATGTATTTGGAATACTTTAATATATATCTTTAATAATTATTAGTGTATATTTTAATATATTTTGTGAATGAAAAAATAAGGTGAGAAGATATTTTATTTTTAAAATAATAAAATTTTGTCCTCTTGTACTTAAAAAAAACTGCAAAAGCCTTTTTTTTCCTTTCCTTTTCTCTTTCCTCCCTTTTCCTTTCCTTTCCTTTCTTCTTTTCTTCCTCTTCTCTTTCTGACAGGACCCGACACTAATGCCAACACCACTTGCCACCAACCACCATCACATTGCCACCACCTCTACTGGTCAACGCCGCCACCAGTTGCCCTTCTCCTCCCCGCTGCCGCCACCCTCCCTTTCTTCTTCTTTCTTTCGAGTTCTATAGTTACCGATTGACTCTTGAGCTTGCCGACAACATTTCAGCGACCTCTGAGCTCGCCGCTAATCCTAAATTAATCCTCATCCTTTGGACTTCTTAAGCCCTTAATCAATTATGGTTTTTAACTCTAGTAAGTCTCTCAATTTTGTGAATTTGTATTTAGGTTAATTTTAAGTATTTTGTGAAGTTGAGCTTAAATTCGGTTGGCTTAATACAAATTGATTTTAGATTATTGTTGTTAAGGTTATGAGCTTTCCAAATATTTGTTTAGATTTAATTTTGGAAATTATTTTCGAAATAGCACTATTCCGAGCTCAAAATTACTGTTCTGGCAATGTTTTGGGCTTAGGAATATTATATTTTTAATAACTTCTACTAATTATTTTGAGCAATTTTTGTGAAGGAAGTTTATTGAAATTATGTGTAGAATTTTTATTATGAATTTTTGAATGTTTTTGTGAAAAATGAAATTTGGAAAAATTAGTATAAATTAGTAATTTTTATATTTTAGTTGAAATTATTAATAACAATTATTTTTTTTATAGAATTTGAGTAACAAATAACATTAAAATAATTTTTTTAATTTATTTCCTATTTTTAGCTAATTATTAGTAATTTTCGGAAAAATGTATGAATAATGATTTTATTTATTATTTTTAAGTTTCAATAAGTTTTTGGTTATTTTTATTAAATATTTTAGGAATTTAAATAATTAATTTTAATTAATGCTATTTAATTGCAAAATTAGAAGAATGGATTTTATTAATATAATTTAGTTACCAATTAGAATTTTATTATTTATTTTGGAAATAAATATCTTTTATACTTTTATTATGTAAATAAATTGAATTGTGATGTTTAAATGTATTTTTATGATTTTTGGTGAATAATTGGAGTTTATATTATTTTATTAATAGTGGATTGTGTTGGTTCTTGATTGGGCAATAATTGTAGTTTGTGGGCTCAACTCGATAAGTTGACCTTTGTGGATATTTTGAAGTGTGTTTGCATGCAGGATTGACTCTATTTTTATAAAGGGATATTTGTTTTACAAAGGAGACTCTGCCAAATTTTTGGTAGATTTTTCGTAAAACGTGACATCGGGTCGGTCCTAAAATTTGAGTTTTAGTTAAGTCATGTCCTAGATCGGGTTGTTCTTTATAAATTCTAGATGTATAAAATTAGGAATTTAATTCTAATATCATTATTTTTTTTTCTTAGTTGCACTGCAAGCTAGGCCTACCGGACCGAGCTAGCCAAACTGGAATAGAGAAGTGCACTCAAACTGTGAGTTATTATTATATATATGCATTGTATGTAGAATGTCATTGGCATCCATATTTCAAAATAAATAGGAATTTATTATGCTATATTGCATTAAACGTCATTTATCATTATTTTTATCATATGTATGTTTCATATATATATATATATGTGTGTGTGTGTGTGAATATTAATTATTATTAATGGATGTTATGATATTTTAATACAAATTTTATTATTTTATTTTATAATAAATGTTTTGGAGGATTGCCATAGAACGTGCCACCTAGTGGGTCACACTAGGACTATTGTGCAATAGTATGATAGATGCTACACTATGAATTTTGATTGAATTGAGATATGGATAAATAGTTATTAAGAACTATGGATAAAAGAGGTGTGACTGTGGATCCTTGGTTAATCTGAGTGTACTCGAGACCAGTTATACTAGTAGTGGGACTACGGATCCATGGTTGACCTTTTATGTACTTGGGGCCAGTTTACTGCTAAAGTTGGATAAGAAAATTTTTTTGGAGTAAATAAGCTTGTTGGTTAGTGCGGTTCTATGATCGAGGTTGAAAAATATTTTAGGGTTCTGCTATAGTCCTCTAGCTAAATTTTACTACATTTATTTGTTTATAAAAAAATGTGATCTCGAGTATCTGCATGAAATGCATGTATAAAAATATTTAAATATAAAAATATTATTATACTGATACTTGAATGTCTATATCCTTAGATTGCATGCATATATATAATAATAGTTCACTAAGTGAGGTCTAACCCCCCTCAAATATTTTTTTTCAAGACCTTTCTTGTCAGACCTCCCATAGTAGTTCCCTTCGCTAGACCCTTTTCTCTCCAGCCAATCTATGTAAATTTTAAATTACTCTTTTCTTGTATTGCTAGATGCTACAATAGTATTACATATTTATTGTATTCTCTGATTGTCATTATTGGTGTTTATGTATTTTGAATATTGTAAAATATTTTTATTAAGATATTAGTTATAAGAGATTCTTCTCCATTATTAAAAGTTTTAATTCTGAGCACTTTTTAATGATTATATTTTTTTATGTTTAAATTTTAAGGCTTGCTACTGGTTTCAGATTCTCCCAAAATCCTATTTGCTAGCACCAGTCATGACTCTTGAGTTTGGGTCGTGACACAAAAAGAGTTGGCATGGTTGCATATCGATTGGCTTTGCCTCTGAATTTGTCTCAAGTGCATCCAGTGTTCCATGTGTTGATGCTTAGGAGGTATATTTCGGATCCTTCGCATGTTTTGTAGCCCCATAGTGTGGAAGTAAATGGACATTTGACATAAGAACATGTGGCCATTATTGACTATCAAGTTTGAAAGTTGTGGTCTAAGCAAATTCCGATGGTCAAAGTCTTGTGGAGGAGCAACAATGTGGAAGAGTATACGTGGGAGACTGAAGCTGAGATGCAGGTGGCATATCCTTATTTATTTCCTCCATATATTTTGTACTCCTTTTTATTTATTAAAATTTGAGGATGAATTTTTGTAAAGGGGGAAGATTGCTATAACCTGATTTTTTTATTAATTATTAATTTACCCAATTTTTTTTATCAATTATTAATTTAAGTGTGGGATTATTTAGTGTTAATTATTATTTAATTATTTATGATATTATTATATTTGGTGTAGTTTTATTTAATTTTGATTAATTGTTAAGTGCATATATATATATATATATTGGGAGAGATTTAGATTTCAAAAATCTTAGATATTATTTTTAAATTTAAAAGATTATTATTTTATATAAAAAAATACTTAAACAAAAATTTTTCTTTTTTCTTCCCTTACTTTCTTTCTTTTCCTTTCCATCTTTCTTTTCTCTACTTCCTTATAACCTGACACCACCTGTAGCCACTGCCACCACATCGCTTCCTCCTCCACCTGATAGCGTCACCACCATCAATAGCTCCTCCTCTCCATGGCAACACCACCACTTCTGTTTCTTCTCTTCCTTTATGATTTTCCTTCAATGACCGATTGATCAAGGACTTGTCGGTAATGATTCTGGCCAATGCATTTGCCACCGCCTATCTTGATCATGAGATCTTCCTACCGGCTTTGTTTCCCCTAACTTAATTTGTATGGGCAACTCTAGAAATGACCTCAATTTTGTGATTTTATTTTTAGGTTATTTTGATAATTTTGTGAAATTGATCTTGAATTTGATTTAATTAGACATAGTTGCTTTAAGATTATATGTAATTGAGGTTGAGATCTAGCTAATGGTGATTTTTAATTATTTTTATGTTTTTTCAAAATTTTTGGGTTTGGGTTACTATTCATGTAATTGTTCCGACTTAGAAAATTTTATATTTTTATTAAATTATATTAATTATGTAGAGTAAACATTGTTCAGGAAGTTTTGTAAAATTATGTATAGAATTTTAATTATGAATTTTTAAAGATTATGTATAAATATGTATTTTTGAGAAAATATTATAAATTGATGAATTATTTGATTTTAATTGAACTTGTTGTTAATTATTCTGTTTAGATTAATTTTTTATAAATAAAAGTGTAAAAATAATTTTTATAATTATTTTTCAATTATTAATTATTTACTAGTTATTTTGAGAAATATATGAAAAATAAATTTATTTATTATTTTTGAGCCTAAATGAGCATTTTATTATTTTTATTTTAATAATTATTTGCAATTTATGCTAATTTAATTGTAAAATGGAAATTTTATGTTGTTAATGGGTTTTATTAGCAAAATATTATTTAACAACTAGATTTTTATTATTTATATAGAAAATAAATTTCTTTAATATTTTTATGATATATTTTATTGTATAATTTGTAATGTTGGTTCTTAGTTGGGTATGAATTATAGCTCAGTGTCCCAACCCGAGATGCTGAGCTTGAGATACTTTTGAAGTGTGTTTTAATGCAGGAATGACTATACTTTTAGTAAAGAGATGTATGTTTTACAAAGAAGACATTGCCAAAATTTTGGTAGATTTCTCCTAAAACATGACATAGGGTCTGTGTTTGGTTTTAAGTCTTTTATTAGAGTCGTGTCTTAGATCGAGTCTTTTCCTAGAAATCTAGAATATATAAGATTATGATTTTATCCTAATTATTTTATTATTATTTTTCTACACCTGCATTGAGACCGAGGCCCACAGGCTGGGTTAGTCGAGTCATTTTAGAGGAGCGCACTCCACCTGTAAGTTATTATTATATGTATGCATTGCATGTAGAAATATTATTGGCATCCATAATTTTTAATAAATAAGAATTTTATTTTGCTATGTTTGTATATATATAAAAGTGAATATTTATTTGTATAAAATTTGATGTTATTCATATTTAGTATATGATTTTATTATTTTATTTATGAAATGTTATTTTGAAGGATAGTTGTAGAACGTGCCACCTAGTGGGTTATACTAGGGATGTTGCGCAGCAATATGTTAGATGCTGAGCTATAATTTTTATTGTTATGAGATATGATTAAATTGATTATTGAGATTTATGGTAAGAGAGTGGTGTAATTGTGGAATCTCGGTTCAATTAGTGTCTTGGAGTCAATCATGCCGGTAGTGAATGTCACGACCTAAAACAGGGGCCATGATCGGCGCTAGGGAACGGGAATTCTTTCGAATCCGGAACCCGTAACAAGCCTAAAAATAAAATAAAACATGCAATAGTAATAATAATATCACAATTAAATAAATTAATGTGCAGCGAAATAAAATCATAAATATAAAAATAATAATCCACCACCAGGGAATTTAGATCAAATTCTCATCTCATATATATATATAAACTCTTTAATACAAGTTTCCGTTCAAATTCTTAAAAATACATAAATCACACAATTATGATACAAAAAACACATAATTTATTTACAACTACTACAGTGTCTAGATTATAAAAATAAAACTCAAGACTCAGATAAGTAGTTTACATAAAGAAGCCAGGGCAGAAGAAATCCGGCGTACAGGCCTACTACTGAGGTCTGAGGAAGAAGACTCTCCTGAAAAATGGTCAACAGAGGTGAGTCAGACCTCACTGAGTGAATTACTATAATATATATACATGCATACTAAATGAAAATGCACACAATCAAAAGTATATATCTAATATGTATATATATACAAGAAAATACACGCCGATGCAATAAAATCATTTTATATATATTTATTGAAAATCACAGTTTATGAAGGATCAAATAGAACCCTAGAAAATCGGAACCTCAAAAACAGTGTTAGACAACACTCTAGCCATATAGGCTCACTTATTCCAATATATGATCACTTGATCCATTTGGACAGTAGATTGGCCCCGAGACACTAAGTCAACCGAGCTCCAGCAGTCTGACTGTCAGTGTGATTGGCCCCGAGACACTTGGTCAACTGAGCTCCAGCAATCACACCTCCAAACCATATCTCACACACCAAATAATCATATCCAATCAATATCCATGAATGGTTAGTAATATAGCCTAAATTCCATAAGCGTACCGATACGTACTCGGTCCTTGTGCTGCCCACTAGGTAGCATGTTCTATCGATATCCTTCATTAAAATATAAAGCATACATTCATAAAAGTAAATGATGCATGAATTGAATAAAATAGCAATATAAACCATATATATACTAAAAATATACCAAAAGTAAACTAGGTATATTTCAAGTATATATACGTCAAATAAATCCAATTAAATTACAAAATAAACTACAAATATACTTAAAAACATTTTAAACATAATTCATTAATAAAACATGCATATAGTTTAAAATATACAGAAAATAAACCAAAAATAAACTAAAAATAAACTTAAGTAATAATTAAACCATTTATGCATATTTAATCAAAATAAAACATACATTTCTAAATTTTGCACCTTAAAGCATATATATATAGAATAGTAACTCACACTTAGTGCGCTCCTCGAGATGGGTCCAATGGGCCTGGTCCACTAGGCCTTAGTCTTGGCGTAACTAAACAAACAAAAACAACAGACATCAAAATAAACCTAACAGAAAACCCTAAAACTCGATCTAGAATATTAGACACAGAATTAAAAATTAGAATTCGATCGGACATCACGTTTTACGAGAATTCTACCAAAAATTCTGTAGAACCTCCCCTGTAAAATGAACATCTCTCTACTCAAAGAGTAGATCCAGCCCTGCAAAGAAACACACTTCGAAAAATAGGCTCAAAAACACATCCATAACCCCTCGGTCAGACTCCAAACGACAGTCTACCAACCGGGGTCCATAATTCACAGAATAATTATAAAATACCAAAAATGCCCTTATATCACATAAATACATTTAATAAGTAGAAATTACGTAATTAACCTTAAAACACAGTAAAAACCGATAAAAACTCATTTTATTAGAAAAAATCATATATTATATATATAATT
Source organism: Mallotus nudiflorus (assembly GCA_947683625.1). Classification (NCBI taxonomy): domain Eukaryota; kingdom Viridiplantae; phylum Streptophyta; class Magnoliopsida; order Malpighiales; family Euphorbiaceae; genus Mallotus; species Mallotus nudiflorus. The sequence continues at coordinate 745,207 of CANTUR010000447.1, forward strand.
GAAAATAATTCACGAAAAATAGTTTTAATTAATTAAAAATACTAAATAATTTTTAGAAATCATTTTTATATCTTAAATAACTATTAAAACCAATTTAATTACATTTTTAGTCAATTTAGGGTAAAATTACCAAAATACCCCTATATATATATATATATATATATATATACTAAAATTCATTCAAAAATTCACCAAAAATAGTATAATTATCCAAAATTAATTTTCTCAACATAATTCTCAATAATATCAATAAATATACCCAATTAACCAATTAATTTCAATTTAACATATAATTAACCTAATTTTCCAAAATTACATAAATTAATAAAATTCAAAATAAATACATAGAAATTCATAAAAATTCCAAATAAATTTCTATAATTCATTTCAACACCTATATTTATCATAAAATACAATTTCATAATTTAATTAATTAATTTTCGAAAATTAGAAAATAATAATAAAATATTCATAAATACCCAAAAATCAAAATGATTCCCAAAAATTCTAAAAAAATTCATAAATGTAGATTAAGCTAAGGGGAACAACATTTGTTAAGGAACTTTTCATGAATCAACAAGAAAAATTCAAACAAAATTCAAAAACCTATTTTGGCCAAAATGGAAAAATTGAAAAACAAGAAAATCAAGGGACTTTGAGCTCAAACCAAAGCTAGAATCAAGCTCACCATTGCTTGAGGAGTCCAAAGACACCTGAAACGTGAAGTTTGGTGGCCAGAGGAGGAAGAACCATGGAAGCTTGGATTCTCGGACAAAAATGGCAGAAATGGAGCTGCTCGTTGCTGGAGAAGACGGTTGGGACGGCGAGCCAGCAGAGGAGGACGACGACACGCAGGGAAGGCACACTAATGGTCGGTGATCGGACGGCGAGGGTGAGGGGATGGGTTTCAGGGAAGAGAAGAAAACGGAAGAGAAAAGAAAAGAAATAAAAAAAAAAGATTTTTTTTTGTATATATATATATATATATATATATATATTATAATATTAATAATAGTTTAATAATATATAATATAGTATATTAATATAATACTTAGAAAATTTATCCACCACACACATAATTTAATATTTTAACAATTTTATACACCTAAAATAATTAAATAATATTAAAACAAATTAATAAATAATAAAATATTAGGGTAATTAATTAAACCCTGAATAATTAAATAAATACACATATATACGTTATTTAGTATTTTAAAAATATATATGAGTTCATGCAAGTCTGTAAATCTAATTAAAATAATTAATAGTAAATTATTTACGTAAAAATTTCCCAAAAAATGCAAGTCCCGGGAAAATTTTACGTAAAATACTATAAATAATATACAATAATTAAAATATGTTTTAAATACATATCAACTCGTAAAAATATCATAATTATATACAAAATTATTAACACTGCATATCTCGATGCAGTATTAAAATATTTAAAAACATAGGATATTACAGTCTCCCCCCTTACAAGAATTCGTCCCCGAATTCCAAAAAGAAAAAGATCACAAGATCAATAAGGGAAGAGATACGGGTAAGAAGCTCGCATCTCAGCTTCAGTCTCCCACGTATGCTCCTTAACTCTGTCGCTACGCCACAGACCCTTGACCATCGAAATTTGCTTCGAATGCAACTGTCGGACTTGATAATCAACGATCGCCACAAGTTCTTCCACAAATGTCAAATCTTCACTCACTTCTACACTATCTGGCTGCAACACGTGTGAAGGGTCTGAGATATACTTCCTTAACATCGAGATATGAAATACTGGATGCACTTGTGACATACTCGGAGGCAAATCCAACCGATATGCAACAGTGCCAACTCTCTCCAGAATCTCAAACGGTCCGATATATCTTGGTGCTAACTTACCCTTCTTGCCAAATCTTATAACACCCTTCATCGGAGATACCTTCAGAAAAATGAAATCTCCAACTTGAAACTCCACATCTCTGTGCCTAGGATCTGCATAGCTCTTCTATCTGCTAACTGCAGTCTCTAATCTGCGCTTAATCATGGTGACTTTCTCTGCAGTATCCTGAACCATCTCAGGTCCAGTCAAAGCTCTCTCACCAATCTCATCCCAAATCAGAGGGGATCTACACTTCCTTCTATCCAATGCCTCGTACGGTGCCATGCTAATACTGCTATGGTAGCTATTATTATATGCAAACTCAACGAGTGGCAAATGATTATCCCAGCTACCTCCCAAATCCAGGACACACATTCTCAACATATCTACCAATGTCTGGATCGTCCTCTCAAACTGACCATCTATCTGAGGATGAAAAGCAGTACTGAAATCCAACCTAGTGCCCATCGCTTAATGCATATTTAATCAAAATAAAACATACATTTCTAAATTTTGCACCCTAAAGCATATATATATAAAATAGTAACTCACAATTAGTGCGCTCCTCGAGATGGGTCTGATGGGCCTGGTCCACTAGGCCTCGGTCTCGGCGTAACTAAACAAATAAAAATAACAGACATCAAAATAAACCTAATAGAAAACCCTAACACTCGATCTAGAATATTAGACACAGAATTAAAAATTAGAATTCGACCGGACATCACGTTTGACGAGAATTCTACCAAAAATTTAGTACAACCTCCCCTGTAAAACGAACATCTCTTTACTCAAAGAGTATAGCCGGCCCTACAAAGAAATACACTTCAAAAAACAGGCTAAAAAACAAATCCATAACCCCTCGGTCGGACTCCAAACTACAGTCTACCGACCGGGGTCCACAATTCACAGAATAATTATAAAATACCAAAAATGCCCTTATATCACATAAATACATTTAATAAGTAGAAATTATGTAATTAACCTTAAAACACAGTAAAAACAGATAAAAACTCATTTTATTAGAAAAAAATCGTATATTATATATATAATTGAAAATAATTCACGAAAAATAGTTTTAATTAATTAAAAATACTAAATAATTTTTAGAAATAATTTTTATATCTTAAATAACTATTAAAACCAATTTAATTACATTTTTAGTCAATTTAGGGTAAAATTACCAAAATACCCCTATATATATATATACTAAAATTCATTGAAAAATTCACCAAAAATAGTATAATTATCCAAAATTAATTTTCTCAACATAATTCTCAATAATATCAATAAATATACCCAATTAACCAATTAATTTCAATTTAACATATAATTAACCTAATTTTCCAAAATTACATAAACTAATAAAATTCAAAATAAATACATAGAAATTCATAAAAATTCCAAATAAATTTCTATAATTCATTTCAACACCTATATTTATCATAAAACGCAATTTCATAATTTAATTAATTAATTTTCGAAAATTAGAAAATAATAATAAAATATTCATAAATACCCAAAAATCAAAATGATTCCCAAAAATTCTAAAAAAATTCATACATGTAGATTAAGCTAAGGGGAACAACATTTGTTAAGGAGGAACTTTTCATGAATCAACAAGAAAAATTCAAAAAAAAAAATTCAAAAACCTATTTCCGCCAAAATGGAAAAATTAAAAAATAAGAAAATCAAGGGAGTTTGAGCTCAAACCAAAGCTAGAATCAAGATCACCATTGCTTGAGGAGTCCAAAGACACCTAAAATGTGAAGTTTGGTGGCCAGAGGAGGAAGAACCATGGAAGCTTGGATTCTCGGACAAAAATGGCAGAAATGGAGCTGCTCGTTGCCGGAGAAGATGGTTGGGACGGTGAGCCAGCGGAGGAGGACGACGACACGCAGGGAAGGCACACTAATGGTCGGTGATCGGACGGCGAGGGTGAGGGGATGGGTTTCGGGGAAGAGAAGAAAACGAAAGAGAAAAGAAAAGAAATAAAAAAAAGATTTTTTTTGTATATATATATATATTATAATATTAATAATAGTTTAATAATATATAATATAGTATATTAATATAATACTTAGAAAATTTATCCACCACACACATAATTTAATATTTTAACAATTTTATACACCTAAAATAATTAAATAATATTAAAATAAATTAATAAATAATAAAATATTAGGGTAATTAATTAAACCCTGAATAATTAAATAAATACACATATATACATTATTTAGTATTTTAAAAATATATATGATTTCATGCAAGTCTGTAAATCTAATTAAAATAATTAATAGTAAATTATTTACATAAAAATTTCCCCACAAATGCAAGTCCCAGGAAAATTTTATGTAAAATACTATAAATAATATACAATAATTAAAATATTTTTTAAATACATATCAACTCGTAAAAATATCATAATTATATACAAAATTATTAACACTGCATATCCCGATTCAGTATTAAAATATTTAAAAACACGGGATATTATAGTCTCCCCCCCTTACAAGAATTCGTCCCTGAATTCCAGAAAGAAAAAGATCACAAGATCAAGAAGGGAAGAGATACGGGTCTCAGCTTCAGTCTCCCACGTATGCTCCTCAACTTTGTCGCTACACCACAGAACCTTGACCATCGAAATTTGCTTCGAACGCAACTGTCGGACTTGATAATCAACGATCGCCACAGGTTCTTCCACAAACGTCAAATCTTCACTCACTTCTACACTATCTGGCTGCAACACGTATGAAGGGTCTGAGATATACTTCCTTAACATCGAGATATGAAATACTGGATGCACTTGTGACATACTCGGAGGCAAATCCAACTGATATGCAATAGTGCCAACTCTCTCCAGAATCTCAAACGGTCCGATATATCTCGATGCTAACTTACCCTTCTTGCCAAATCTTATAACACCCTTCATCGGAGATACCTTCAGAAAAATGAAATCTCCAACCTGAAACTCCACATCTCTGCACCTGGGATCCGCATAGCTCTTCTATCTGCTAACTGCGGTCTCTAATCTGCGCTTAATCATGGTGACTTTCTCTACAGTATCCTGAACCATCTCAAGTCCAGTCAAAGCTCTCTCACCAATCTCATCCCAAATTAGAGGGGATCTACACTTCCTTCTATACAATGCCTCGTACGGTGCCATGCTAATACTGCTATGGTAGCTATTATTATATGCAAACTCAATGAGTGGCAAATGATCATCCCAGCTACCTCCCAAATCCAGGACACACATTCTCAATATATCTTCTAGTGTCTGGATCATCCTCTCAGACTGACCATCTGTCTGAGGATGAAAAGCAGTACTGAAATCCAACCTAGTGCCCATCACTTTTTGCAACTTCTGCCAAAAATGAGAAGTAAACACTGAACCCCTGTCCGACACAATGGACACAAGTACACCATGAAGGCACACAATATGCTTCACATACAACTTCGCCAACTAACTACAGAATAAGTGGCTTTCACAGGTAGGAAATGTGCAGACTTCGTCAACCTGTCTACAATCACCCAGATGGAATCGTATCCATCCTTAGAACGAGGTAAACCGACCACAAAATCCATAGCTATCCTTTCCCACTTCCACTCGGGAATAGGAAGAGGCTGAAGCTTCCCAAAAGGCTTCTGATGTTCAGCTTTCACTTGTTGACACATCAGACACTTAGCAACATAATCAGCGACATCCTTCTTCAATCCATCCCACCAGTATAAATCTCTGATACTATGGTACATCTTAGTAACACCCGGATGTACGCTATAGGCTATAGAATGTGCTTCCTCTAGGATCTCTTCTCTCAAATTATCCACATCAGGAACACATAATCTACCACTGATCCACAACATACCATTATCATCGAGTGTGAAATCAGTGAACTTTCCTGCTCTGGCATTCTCTGCAAGCTCTTCTAGAATAGGATCTCAGCTCTGAGCTGCTTTAATCCTATCCCTCAGTACAAATTGCACTTTAAACTAAGCTAGCAGTCCACCAGATCTACTAAGCTTCATCATTAGACCTTGATCCACCATCAGATGCAACTCCTGGATCAACGGTCTCCTCTCAACACTGATATGAGCAAGACTGCCTGAGGACTTTCTACTCAAGGCATCTACTACCATATTAGCTTTACCTGGGTGATATAAAATCTCACAGTCATAATCCTTCAACAATTCCAACCATCTTCTCTGCCTCAGATTCAAATCTCTCTGCTAGAAAATGTACTTGAGGCTCTTGTGATCAGTAAATATCTCACAAGTCACCCCGTACAGATAATGTCTCCAAATCTTCAGAGCAAAGATCACTGCAGCCATTTCAAGGTCATGTGTAGGATAGTTCTGCTCATGCTTCTTCAACTGCCTCAAAGCATAGGCTATCACCTTTCCATTCTACATCAGCACACAACCAAGGCTAACTCTAGAGGCATCACAATAGACTGTGAACTTGTCCACACTATTAGGCAAAGCTAACACTGGGGCTGTGGTCAACTTCTCCTTCAATAACTAAAAACTGTTCTCACAAGCTTCTGACAACTCGAATCTAACATTCTTCTGAGTCAAGCGAGTCATAGGGGTTGTAATTCTAGAAAAATCCTGCACAAACCGCCTATAATACCCGGCTAAACCTAGAAAACTCCGAATCTCAATAATAGAAGTCGGTCTAGGCCACTCAGACACTGCTTTAATCTTCTGTGGATCAACTTGGATACCTTCTTTAGACACCACGTGTCCAAGAAAAGAAACACTCTCCATCCAGAAGTCACACTTTGAGAATTTAGCATAAAGCTGATGATCTCTCAATGTCTGTAGTACAATCCTTAAGTGATATACATGCTCCTCCATACTCCTTGAATAAACCAGTATATCATCAATGAAGACTACCACAAAATGATCCACATATGGTCTGAATACCCTATTCATCAGGTCCATAAAAGCTGCTGGTGCATTAGTCAAACCAAAAGACATCACTAGAAACTCATAATGGCCATATCGAGTGCGAAATGCCGTCTTAGGAATATCAGCTTCACTAATCCGCAACTGATGATAACCCAACCTTAAGTCAATCTTAGAAAAGAACTGTGCACCCTGTAGCTGATCAAACAAGTCATTTATCCTCGGGAGAGGATACTTGTTCTTTACTATCACCTTATTTAGCTCTCTATAGTCAATACACAGTCTCAGGGTACCATCCTTCTTCTTCATAAACAGGACTGGTGCACCCCAAGGAGAAACACTAGGTCTGGTAAAACCCTTATCCAACAACTCTTGCAACTGCTCCTTCAACTCTTTTAACTCTGCAGGAGCCATTCTATAGGGTGGCATAGATATAGGAGTAGTACCTGGAACCACATCTATACAAAATTCAATCTCTCTGTGAGGTGGTAAACCTGGCAACTCCTTAGGAAAAACATCAGGAAACTCATAAGCAACAGGAACTTCTGTGAGTGAAAACTTCTCCACTGAAGTATCCCTGACTAATGCCAAATATCCCTGACATCCCTTCCTCAATAACTTCCTAGTCGTAATAGCAGAAATAAGATTCTGAGGTGCTGAACTCCTATCACCCACAAACTTAAAATCTTCTTCATCAGGAATTCTGAAAGTCACCTCTTTATTCCTACAATCTACCATAACATAGTGTTGAGATAACCAGTCCATTCCCAGAATAACATAAAACTCCATCACATCCAACAGGATTAAATCAGTGAGTAATTCTCTATCTCCCACGAGAATTGGACAACCAGAAAGAACAATATGGTGTCCAAGGAATCGCTCAGAGGAGTGGCAACAAACAAAGTAAAAGCCATCCTCGAAGCTTGCCAATAAGATTTGGAAGTAAAAACAGGAGAAAAAAATGAATGTGTGGCACCCAGATCAAACAAAACCCATGCATCCAGGTAATAGATAGAAACAATACCTGCCACGACTGCATTAGATGTCTGAGCATCTTGCTGAGTAAGATGGAAGACTCTGGCCTAACCTTGACCTCCCTGCTTACTGGTAGAAGCCTGGCCAACACCTCTGGCACCTCCTCTAGTACCTCTACCACGACTCTGCTGCGAAATAAATTGAGTGGAACTCTGATGCTGAGTTGGAGGCAATTGAAATGGTACTGGTGTAGCACTAGCAATCGACTGCTGTGGAAATTATGGAATCTACGGCTGCTGATATCCGGAGTAAGGACACGATCTGGCAAAATGTCCTGTCTGCCCACATCTGAAGCATGTCAGTAATGTCAGATAACATAGTCCCTGATGGACTCTACCGCAAATCTGGCAAACACTGACAACTGATCCAGAACTACGACCACTGCTGCTGTTAGAAGCACCTGACTCGAATCTAAATGGTCTACGCTGACCTCCACGACCATGTCTACTGCTCTGATGCACTCGCTGCTGCTGCCTCTGACTCTGCTGAGTCGGACCTCACTGCTGACTACTTGAATCAACATGAAAACTAGAATATGGAGTAGCATGAAATCCACTCGACTGAACTCCCAACTGGTAATAATCAGGCATCGTTCCCTGCCTAACTAGCCTCAACTCAATCTCCTTGGCTAACTCAATCATAGACTCCAGAGTAAGGCCTGTTGTAGGCATACCAGTAAATGTTGAACCTAATCCGGTGACATAGGTAGTGAATGTGAAATATTGGTCTCGCATCAGATCCTCTGCATATCTACCCAGCCGAAGAAACTCTTAGGTGTACTCCTCAACTGATTGATCACCACGAGAAATGCTGGTCAACCGGAGACGATAACTCATACGGAGGGGCTATAGGCAGAATCTCCTCAAAAATTGCTCTTGAAACTGAGCCCAGGTCATCGTCATCATATAAGGCTGGATCATCTGAATAAACCAATCTAAGGCTGGTCCCTCGACAGACAACTCAACGATCATGATTTGCTGGTACTTGGTATGAGCAGTCCGAGTCCTAGTCTCAATCGCATGCAGAAAGTCTAATAGATCAGAAGTCCCATTGAAAGCAATCCTGCCAACTCAGGCATAGAACAAAGTTGCCTTAGGGTCAGACATACCCTGTTGATAGGCAGGCTGAACAACTGGAGGTACAGGAACATCAAACTTAGGCTCTACAAGCTCCTCGTCCTGTAACTCTCTCTGCCTACGATGACTTGCCGCTCCTCAAGGTCCACCTCTGCCACGACCTCTATGTCTAACTGGCTGCTCAGGAGGTAAAACCTCATCCTGAAAAGACTCGTCATCCTCGGCCTCAACGACCGATGGAGCGACACGCGCTCGCCTCCTCATTTTGAAAAGACAAACGGAAAGGTTCAGACAAAATAGACAACGGAGGAATAACGCAGAAAACTAAAGCAAGGAATACTTATCAAGACATACTCGAGCCTAATTCACTATAGTAGTTACCAAAAGAAAACACAACTTGAAAACTAAGGCCGCGACTCACAAACTAAGCCCTGACACAGAACTCCGCTCTGATACCAACTTTTTCATGACCCAAAATAGGGGCCATGATCGGCGCTAGGGAACGGGAATTCTTTCGAATCTGGAACCCGTAGCAAGCCCAAAAATAAAATAAAACATGCAATAGTAATAATAATATCACAATTAAATAAATTACTATGCAGTAGAATAAAATCATAAATATAAAAATAATAATCGACCACCAGGGAATTTAGATCAAATTCTCATCTCATATATATATAAACTATTTAATACAATTTTCCGTTTAAATTCTTAAAAATACATAACTCACACAATTATGATACATAAAGCCCATAATTTATTTACAACTACTGCAATGTCTAGATTATAAAAATAAAACTCAAGACTCAGATAAGCAGTTTACATAAAGAAGCCAGGGCATAAGAAAGCCGGCGTACATGCCTGCTACTGAGGTTTGAGGAAGAAGACTCTCCTGAAAAATGGTCAACAGAGGGGAGTCAGACCTCATTGAGTGAATTACTATAATATATATACATGCATACTAAATGACAATGCACACAATCAAAAGTATATATCTAATATGTATATATATACAGGCAAATACACGCCGATGCAATAAAATCATTTTATATATATTTATTGAAAATCACAGTTTATGAAGGATCAAATAGAACCCTAGAAAATAGGAACCTCAAAAACAGTGTTAGACAACACTCTAGCCATACAGGCTCACTTATTCCAATATATGATCACTTGATCCATTTGGACAGTAGATTGGCCCCGAGACACTAAGTCAACTGAGCTCCAGCAGTCTGACTATCAGTGTGATTGGCCCCGAGACACTTGGTCAACCGAGCTCCAGCAATCACACCCCCAAACCATATCTCACACACCAAATAATAATATCCAATCAATATCCATGAATGGTTAGTAGTATAGCCTAAATGTTATAAGCGTACCGGTACGTACTCGGTCCTAGTGCTGCCCACTAGGTAGCACGTTCTATCGATATCCTTTATTAAAATATAAAGCATACAATCATAAAAGTAAATGACGCATGAATTGAATAAAATAGCAACATAAACCATATATATACTAAAAATATACCAAAAGTAAACTAGGTATATTTCGAGTATATATACGTCAAATAAATCCAATTAAATTACAAAATAAACTACAAATATACTTAAAAACATTTTAAACATAATTCATTAATAAAACATGCATATAGTTTAAAATATACAGAAAATAAACTAAAAATAAACTTAAGTAATAATTAAACCATTTATGCATATTTAATCAAAATAAAACATACATTTCTAAATTTTGCACCCTAAAGCATATATATAGAGAATAGTAACTCACACTTAGTGCGCTCCTCGAGATGGGTCTGATGGGCCTGGTCTACTAGGCCTCGGTCTCAGCGTAACTAAACAAACAAAAATAACAGACATCAGAATAAACCTAACAGAAAACCCTAAAACTCGATCTAGAATATTAGACATAAAATTAAAAATTAGAATTCGATCGAACATCACATTTTACGAGAATTCTACCAAAAATTTGGCAGAACCTCCCCTGTAAAATGGACATCTCTCTACTCAAAGAGTAGACCCAACCCTGCAAAGAAACACACTTCGAAAAACAGGCTCAAAAACACATCTATAACCCCTCGGTCGGACTTCAAACTATAGTCTACCGACCAGGGTCCACAATTCACAAAACAATTATAAAATACCAAAAATGCCCTTATATCACAGAAATATATTTAATAAGTAGAAATTATGTAATTAACCTTAAAACACAATAAAAATCGATAAAAACTCATTTTATTAGAAAAAATCATATATTATATATATAATTGAAAATAATTCATGAAAAATAGTTTTAATTAATTAAAAATACTAAATAATTTGTAGAAATCATTTTTATATCTTAAATAACTATTAAAACCAATTTAATTACATTTTTAGTCAATTTAGGGTAAAATTACCAAAATACCCATATATATATATACTAAAATTCATTCAAAAATTCACCAAAAATAGTATAATTATCCAAAATTAATTTTCTCAACATAATTCTCAATATTATCAATAAATATACCCAATTAACCAATTAATTTCAATTTAACATATAATTAAACTAATTTTCCAAAATTACATAAATTAATAAAATTCAAAATAAATACATAGAAATTCATAAAAATTCCAAATAAATTTCTATAATTCATTTAAACACCTATATTTATCATAAAACACAATTTCATAATTTAATTAATTAATTTTCGAAAATTAGAAAATAATAATAAAATATTCATAAATACCCAAAAATCAAAATGATTCCCAAAAATTCTAAAAAAATTCATACATGTAGATTAAGTTAAGGGGAACAACATTTGTTAAGGGACTTTTCATGAATCAACAAGAAAAATTCAAAAAAATTCAAAATCCTATTTTGGCCAAAATGGAAAAATTGAAAAACAAGAAAATCAAGGGAGTTTGAGCTCAAACCAAAGCTAGAATCAAGATCACCATTTCTTGAGGAGTCCAAAGACACCAAAAATGCGAAGTTTGGTGGCTGGAGGAGGAAGAACCATGGAAGCTTGGATTCTCGGCCAAAAATGGCAGAAATGGAGCTGCTCGTTGCCGAAGAAGATGGCTGGGACGGCAAGGCAATGGAGGAGGATGGCGACATGCGGGGAAGGCACACTGACGGTCGGTGATCGGACGGTGAGGGTGAGGGGATGGGTTTCGGGGAAGAGAAGAAAATGGAAGAGAAAAGAAAAGAAATAAAAAAAAGATTTTTTTTTGTATATATATATATATATTATAATATTAATAATAGTTTAATAATATATAATATAGTATATTAATATAATACTTAGAAAATTTATCCACCACACACATAATTTAATATTTTAACAATTTTATACACCTAAAATAATTAAATAATATTAAAATAAATTAATAAATAATAAAATATTAGGGTAATTAATTAAACCCTGAATAATTAAATAAATACACATATATACGTTATTTAGTATTTTAAAAATATATATGAGTTCATGCAAGTCTGTACATCTAATTAAAATAATTAATAGTAAATTATTTACGTGAAAATTTCCCCGAAAATGCAAGTCTCAGGAAAATTTTACGTAAAATATGATAAATAATATACAATAATTAAAATATGTTTTAAATACATATCAACTCGTAAAAATATGATAATTAAATATAAAATTATTAACATTGCATATCCCGATGCAGTATTAAAATATTTAAAAACATGGGATATTACAGTGAAACTGTGGGAGCTCGATTGACTTAGTGTCTTAGGGCCAGTCTATTGTCAAAAATTGAGAAGAGAAATATTTTTGGAATTAAATGAGTTTGTTGGCTTGTGAGGTTCTATGATTAAGGTTGCAGAATATTTTAGGGTTCTGCTCTAGTCCTCCACCTAAATCTTACTGCATTTATTTGGTTGTTTTGAAATGTGGTTTTCTAGCATCTGTATAAATGCATGTATAAAAAATAAATATAAATATATAAATACTATTATACTGATGCTTGAATGTTTGTGTACTTAGATTGCATGCATATATATAATAATGATTTAATCATTGAGGTCTAATCCCATCAATTATTTTTCAAGATCCTTCTTGTCATACCTCCCATAGTTCTTCCCGTTGTTGGACCCTTTCCTCTCTAGATGATTTATGTAAATTTTAAATTATCCTTTCCTTGTATTGCTTGATGCTATAGTAGTATTACATACTTGTTGTATTCTCTAGTTGTTATTAATAGTAGTTGTATTTTGAATATTGTAAAATATTTTTTTATTAAGAGATTATTTATAAGAGATTCTTCTTCATTATTAAAATTTTTAATTTTGAGCATATTTATGGTTATATTTTATTGAATTTTTATTTTAAGGCTTGCTATGGGTTTCAAATTCTCGTGAATTCTTGTTCCTTAGCGCCGTTCATGACTCCCGGATTTGGGTCGTGACAATCCTAAAGAGGAAGAATGCTCAACTAAGAAGATGATCTCCACGTCCTAAGGACATAAGGGTCCCTAATCAAGAAGGAAGTTTATTTCTATAATAACCCTTGTTTTTAATTTATTTTATTAAATATTGAGATATGTAGTGCTAGTAAAGTTTAAAAGTTATATTTAATTATTTCACTATTTAATTATTTATTATCATTATTTTAAGTTTAATTGAATTTTTTACGTAAATATATTAATTTAGAATAAATTATTTTGAACGTTTAAAATCTATTATGTATATTTATTATTTTCGAATACTATTGTTTCAATAATACTAATTTAGTGCATGAATATTTTAATTTATTTTATCAAATATACATTATTTGTATTATTAATTATTTGATAATTATGGTTATTATTAATGTTATTTTTTTAAAATGATATTTTACGTGTTATTATATATATATATATATATATATATATATATATATATATATATATATATATATTAATGTATATACTTGTGGTAGAGATTAATACACATAAATATATCATACAATTATAATATATAGTATATATACATGCAAAAAGAAAGAAAAAAACAACAGAACCTTCCCCCCTCTTCTTTCTTTCCTGCGACCCGACTCCCTTACCTTCACTGCGCCTTCTATTCAAGCTCACATGACTGTCACCCTTCATCACCGTCATCTCCTCCATCTTCCTCGTCGTCGTCTAGCCAGGGGAGCAGCTCACCGACGTCTATGTTAAAGGAGATCGGAGGTGACCGAAACTCTATTGTTTCCGGTCACCACCTTTATCCAGCCACCATTTTTCATGATGTTGGTGCCGTTCAACTCCTAGAGCTCCGGGAAAAATTGAATCTTAACTTGGTTCGAGTCTTTTCCTCGTTTGTGAGTTTCTTGAATTTTTGTTTTTGAGCTTTTTAGGGTTTTTATTTTATTTTTGTTAGGTTGATTTTTAATGATTCAAGCAAACTCCCTTTGTAAATGATGATCTTTATAGCTTGAGCTTCATGAATATATATATATTTTTATAATTTTTGGAATTTATTTTAATTTTGGTTTATTTTAATATTATTTAATGAATTTTTGTAAATTAATTAATTAAATTATGAAATTTGTTAAATTATTGTTATTATATATTTTTATTAATTTTGATGTTGAGAAATTGATTTTTGGGAATATTTTGTAAATTTTAGAAATATTTATAGTTTATGTAAATATTGGATAATTGAGTTAAATGAGTATTTTGGTTGAATTTAAAGTTTAATTGTGTGTTTTATTTTATATTAAAATGTTATTTGATGATAAAATAATTTTTAGGAATTTATATTATTTTATTGGAATTTTATATGATTTATGTGTATTTTTGTATATTAGGGGCATTTTGGTAATTTAGTAGTAATTTTGGCTAAATATTAAATTTAATTGGTTTTAATAATTATTTGAAGTATAAAAATAATTTTTTATAAATTATTTACTATTTTTAACTAATTAATATTATTTTTCAAAAACTATTTTCAAACTATATATAATATATTATTTTTGTAAATAAATGGGTTTTTAGTAACTTTTAGTATGTTTATGGATTAATTAAGTAATATGGATTTAGAAAATGAATTTTATTAATACTGGTATATATTTCGAGAAGTATCAATTTTTACTTATATTATATTATCATTAGGATTTTTAAGTAATTACGGGGTAAAATAATTATTATTTTTTATGTTTTTAATGTTTAAATTGCCATATTTTGATATTTAAAGGGCATTTTTGGTATTTGTTGAATTTATGTATATTTTATTGTATCTTGTGGTGAATTGTGGAACTCGGTTGGGAAAAATTGTAGTTTGGGATCCCGACCGAGGAATTGGGAGAATGTTGTATTCGAAGTGTGTTTTCTGTGTAGGATCGGCCCTACTTTTATAGGGAGATGTCCGTTTTATAGAGAAGACTTTGCTGAAATTTCAATAGATTTCTCGTAAAATGTGACAACTGGTCCAAGTCTAATTCTGAATTCTTGATTGAATCTGTCTATAGTACTCCTAGAAGTATAGGGTTAGAAGTTTATTCTGACAATTTTTATTATTTTATTTTTCCTAGTTGTGCTGAGACTGAGGCCTAACGGATCAGACCTGCCGAGTCTGTCCCGAGGAGCGCACACCAATGAGTTATTATACTATATATATATGCATTGCATATAGGATGCATCACTTAGGGTTTTTTTTTTTCATTTTTATTATATGTTTTTTTAAGTGATTTAAATTATAATATTTTTGGTATATCTAGGATTTTTATTTTTATATGTATGCATGTTAAATAATTATGCATGTTATTTTGATATATGCACGTTAAATAATTAGGTTTATGTTTAATACATTTTAGTATAAATACATGTTTTAAATGTAAATTTGGTCCTAATTATTTTATTGAATGATTAGTATACTTTAGGTATATTTTCAGTATATTTTAGGTTTATTCTTAAATAATTGCATGCCATATTATTGACTTACACTTAAATTGTTTTTAAGTATATTTTTGGTATATTTTTGATATATTTCCAAATAAATGCATGTTTTATTATTGATTTAAACCTAACATATTAGTGGTATGCTTAGGGTTTATTTGTGATATATGCATGCTAGAAAATTAGGTTATTTTTGGTATATTTGTGAATATATGTCAAACCTAAATGCATGTTTTAGTAAATATACATATTTAAATGAATATTTATGCATAATCGTTTATTTAAATGATTTGTGTACTTAGGGTATATCTTTAGTATATTAGATGCATTTTTAAGCAAACGCATGTTATATTATTAAAATGCACTTAAATTGTTTTTAATTATATTAATGTTTTATCTTTAGTATAATTCATGTTTTATTTGACATATATATACCCGAAATATACTTGGTATATTTTTGGTGTATTTATGGTATATATATGGTTTATTTTACTATTATGAATGATTTAATGTAAATGAATGATATCAATAGAACGTGCTACTTAGTGGGCAACATTAGGACTGTGTACGTACCGGTGCGATAGATCAGGGTTGAGTGAGAATCAATTATGGTGATTATAATTGATTTTATTAAGATCTATGGTGTGTGTGATTGCGGGGCTAATCACATTGACAGTCAGATTGTTGAGCTCGGTTGACTTAGTGTCTCGGGGCCAGTCTACTGTCCATAATGGAATAAATGATCTATTGATTTGATTGAGATGTGAGGTGATAGATAATGTGATTGCTGGAGCTTGTTGACCAAGTGTCTTGGGGCCAATCACACTGACAGTCAGACTGCGGGAGCTAGATTGACTTAGTGTTTTGGGGCCAGTCTACTGTCCAAATGGGAATAAGTGATGTGAGCCTGCATGGCTAGAGTGATGATATGGTTGATTGAGGTTATGATTAATAAGGTTCTATTCTATCCTTTATGAATTAAAATAAATGTTTTCTACATTCAGTATATTCATAAAAGCAGAGTTTGACATTTGTGTGAAATGTGTGTATGTGTGTGTGTGTGTATATATATATATATATATATATATATATATATATATATATATGAATGTATGATTGAATGTGGTTTAGATTGCATGTATATATAGTATAATAATTCACTCAGTGAGGTTTGACCCCCCCTCAATTATTTTTTTTTCTTTTCAGGAGATCCTATATCGTCATTCCTTAGTAGTAGAGTTCCTTGCCGGTGTTCTTCCGTCTCGGCTATTTTATGTAAATGTATAATTTGAACTCTGAATTGTATTCTAAAAACTGTAGTAGTAGTAGTAATAGTACTGTTAATGTATTAGAAGAGTATTATTTTGTTTTGATATTAAATACTCTAAGAATTTGTATTTAAACACTGTATGAATATGTATTCATTTATGAAAGTATTTGGAGTATTTATTTTATATATTGATTTAAAAAATTTTAATTCGATCATACTTTTTATTTATTTATTGCATGATTTTACTTTCTAAGGCTTGCTATGGGTTTCAGATTCGAAAGAATTCCTGTTCCCTAGAGCCGGTCATGACTCCTAGTTTGGGTCATGACAAAGTTCGTATCAGAGCCTGGTTCTGTGTCAGGGCCTTAGTTGTGTGAGTTATGGCCCCAGTTTTTAGTGATGTGTTTTCTTTGGAACTACTACAGTTAAATTAGGTTCGATCATGTCTTTGAAAAGTCTTCTTTGCATTAGGAATTTCATGTAACCGTTAGGGTGTCTATTGATGCTTATGATTATTTGAATTACTTGTTTTGTTTTTGCTCTTTTCTGATTGTCGTGAGCGTGAGTTGCCCCATCGGTCAATGAGATTGATGATAGATAAGCATGAGATTCTACCCCCTGTGCAGCCTATTAGGCGTAGGGGTAGAGATGGACTTAAAAGGCCTGATGATCGCTGTTGACAGCGAAAACACCTGAATGAGGATTTGGTGGCTTAGCATTATGATGATGTTGCTTCTGCAATAGGAGATTCGTAGGGTGTAGTGTTGATACCTTTAATCGTACAGTAGATGTAATTTCTTTTTCAGCAGTGAACTCGGAATATGTCAATTCTGCGTATATTATATATTTTAAATCCTGTCGAGTTTCCATATCTTTTTAGCATGGTGAATGTGAATTGTTTCTTTTGTAGAGATGATATTGGTAATCAGTCTTTTCAAGTTAAGGTTGTGGTTATAGTTTCAACCCTACTACACCTATCTATTATAGGGGTAGGTCAAAGGCAACTGTAACTCACAGGTCAAAGTAGTTACCGTTAGAAGTACAAACAGCCCTTTGAATTTGAACGAACAGCAATTATGGCGACGATAGTCAAGATTAATGAGAGCTTGTGGGCATCTAACTAAGTTTGATAGTTGATTGAGTATGCTTTGATGGAGGATTTGGAAGATGTCTAATGAAGACGAAACACTCTTATACTCTTTATGACAAGCTTTTAGTTCTGACTGTAACATATAATTTGAGTTAAAGAGTAATTTCTAAGATACTTCCATCCACCTTTAAGGAAGGATAATCATTTGTGGCTGTTATTGCACAGAGTAAAGGAAGAGCAATCAATTGAGAAGAATGCCTATAAACTCTTCAATCTATTACGTCATACTGAAGACGTGATATAATATAAGAGGAGACTGGTAGAACTAGGTGTTACAGGATTAAGTTTGATATATATTGGCATCCGAACTGAGAACTGGGATTCAGAGAGTTGTTTGTGAATTCAATCTTTTGGGTGTATTTGATCTTGATGAAATGTGAAAGGGTTGTTTTAGCACTATGCAGTGGTAGATTATGGGAGAAAGAGGTGATTTCAGAATTTTGGATGAAGAAGAATTTAGATTGTTGGTGGCATGAGTTCTACACCTCAGAATCTTATCTTTACTATCATTGCTAGGAAGATGTTGAGGAAGGGTTATCAGGAATACTTGGCACTAGTCAAGGATACTTCAGTGGAGAAGTTGTCTCTCATAGATGTTCCAATTTCCTGTGAGCTTCTTGATGTTTTTCCTAATGAGTTGCCAGGTTTACCACCTCACAGAAGTTGAATTTTGTATCGATGTGGTTCCTGATATAACTTCTATTTCAATGTAGCCCTATAGAATGGCTCTTGCAAAGTTGTAGGAGCAATTGCAAGATCTGCTAAACAAGGGTTTTTTTAGACTTTGTGTTTCTCCTTGGGGTGCACTAGTCCTGATGGAGAAGAAGAGAAGAATGATACACCCAGACTATGCATTGATTACATAGAACTGAACGAGTATCCTCTTTCGAGGATAAATAATCTATCTGATCAACTTTAAGGTGCTTAGTTCTTTTCTAAGATTGATTTGAAGTTAGGTTATCATTAGTTGTGGATCAGTTTGTAATAGTATTCATTGATGATATACTAGCGTATTCGAAGTGAATGAAAGGGCATGTATATCACTTGAGGACTATACTACAGACATTAAGAGAATGTCAGCTTTATGCTGAATTCATGAAGTGTGATCTCTGGTTAGAGAGTGTTATTTTTCTTGGACATGTGGCGTCTAAAGATAATATTCAAGATGATCCACAAGGGATTGAAGCAGTATCTGAGTGACCTAGACTGACTACAGCTATGGAGATTTACAAATTTTTTTAGGTTTAGCTAGGTATTATAGGAGATTTGAGTAGAAATCTTTAGAATTGCAACTCCTATGACCTGCCTAACTCAGAAGAATGTGAAGTTTGTGTGAACAGATGTTTGTTAGAATAGTTTCCAAGTGCTGAAGAAGACCATTGATCTGAGGGTTGCTTGAGTTATAGAGGATAAGATCTGACATCATTATAGCATTTCATCATATCATCATATCATATCATTACAACATTTCATCATGACATTTCATTCCAACATTTCATCATAATATCCATCATAGCATGTTATTATGACATTTCATCATAGAATGATCTTCTGGTAAGAGATGTACAAGTTAATTATTTAGGGTTGATGTTGTAACTTGAGAAAGAGATTCTATATAAGCTATGGAATGAGCTTGCAGTGTACATCCAGATGTTACCAAGATGTACCACAGTATTCAGGATCAATACTAGTGGGTTGGATTAAAGAAGGATGTGACTGATTATATTTCTAAGTGTTTAATTTGCCAGCCGGTGAAAGCTGACCATCAGAAGCCTTTTGGGAAGCTTCAATCTCTTCTGAACCCAAAGTAGAAATGAAAGAGAATCACTATGAATTTTGTGGTTGATTACCTCGTTCGAATATTAGATACAATTCCATCTAAGTGACTGTAAATAGATTGACCAAGTTAGCTAATTTTTGGCAAGTGCAAGCCACTTATTCAATAGCTAAGTTGGTTAAGCTGCATATGAAGCATATTATGTGCCTACATGGAATACATGTGTCTACATGGAATACATGTGTCCATTATATATGGTAAAGGTACAACGTTTGCCTCTCAATTTTGGCAAAAATTGAGGAAAGTAATAGGCACATGGTTGGATTTCAATACTGCTTTTCATCCTCAGACAGATGCTGGTCTAAGAGGATGATCCATAAACTAGATGATATGTTGAAGATGTGTGTTTTGGATCTGGGAGGTAGCTGGGTTGATTATATGCTACTTATATAATTTGCTTATAATAACAGCTACTATAGTAGTATTAGAATGACACCACATGAGGCTTTTATGGAAGGAAGTCTTAACTAGATATGGGATGGTTCATAATATAGCGAAGAAAGTTGATGTGATCAGAAGAGCTATGCGGATCCTAGACGTAGAGATATGGAGTTTAAAATTAGGAACTGTGCTTCCAAAGGTGTCTTCGAAGAATGGTGTGATGAGACTTGTTGGACAGGGTAGTAATGAATGAAGAACTAAAGTTCAAAAGAGCTATGTAGTGATTATAATTGATTTAATTGATTTTATTAAGATCGATGGTGTGTGTGATTGTGGGGCCAATCACACTGACAGTCAGACTGCTGGAGCTCGGTTGACTTAGTGTCTTGGGGCCAGTCTACTATCTATAATGGAATAAATGATCTATTGATTTGATTGAGATGTGAAGTGATAGATAGTGTGATTGCTGAAGCTCGGTTGACTAAATGTCTCGGGGCCAATCACACTGACAGTCAGACTGCGGGAGCTCGGTTGACTTAGTGTCTTGGGGCCAGTCTACTATCCAAATAGGAATAAGTGATCTATTTGGATTTAAGTGAGCATGCATGGCTAGAGTGACGATATGGTTAATTGAGGTTGTGATTAATAGGGTTCTCTTTGATCCTTCATGAATTAAAATAAATATTTTCTACATTCAGTATATTTATAAAAGCAGAGTTTGACATTTGTGTGAAATGCGTGTGTGTGTGTATATATATATATATATATGTGTGTGTGTGTGTGTGTGTGTGTGTGTGTGTGAATGTATGATTGAATGTGGTTTAGATTGCATTTATATATAGTATAATAAATCACTCAGTGAGGTCTGACCCCCCCCCCCCTCAATTAATTTTTTTTTCTTTTCAGGAGATCTTATATCATCAAACCTTAGTAGTAGAGTTCCTCGCCGGTGTTCTTCCATCCTGGCTATTTTATGTAAATGTATAATTTGAACTCTGAATTATATTCTAGAAACTGCAGTAGTAGTAGTGTTAATGTATAGGAAGTGTATTATTTTGTTTTGATATTAAATACTCTGAGAATTTGTATTTGAACACTGTACGAATATGTATTCATTTATGAAAGGATTTGGAGTATTTATTTTATATATTAATTCAAAAAATTTTAATTCTATTGTACTTTTTATTTATTTATTGCATGATTTTACTTTCTAAGGCTTGCTATGGGTTCTGGATTTGAAAAAATTCATGTTCCTTAGCGCCGATCATGACTCCTAGTTTGGGTCATGACAATTTCTCTCCTAAACAAGGCAAGCCTATAAGTATAAGGAAACCTATTCCTAAGAGGCTTATGTATAATCCTTTCCCTATAAATACATCTCATGAAATCTCATGTCATTCATTTCTTCATTCAGTCATCTCCTCATTCTCATCATTCAACATCATCACATCATCAAGCCATCACTCCATCACTCTATATAAGCAATCATCCTTTGTTCTCTATTCTATTATACTTATTCACTTTATTATATTTTTCTCTATACAAATACTAACTTAAGATTCAAAGTGCTTATAGGGAAAACCCTGCCCCTTTACTTGTTTTACTCATTAATGCAGGTTCCACAAGTAATAATTTGATTTGGAGTTATCATTTATCATTATTGGTCATAGCCATAAACTTTAATAATAAGTGATAAGTGATATTCATCAATAAAATAAGTGACAAAAAAAAGTCCTTAGTCATTTAAAATACTAATAACAACTAACAAAATTTTATTTAATTATTTATATTTACCATTAACAACTATTATATATCACTGTTGAATAATTAAACTTAGTCTTAATTAAAAGAAAAAAGTTAGAGCTAAAACTAAATGAGAGGCATGATGATTAAGACCATGTGAACTATCTTTCCACTTGTATGTTTTAGTGTGGGGTGGGGTTATGTGTTGGATATAATGTCTAGCTTTAAACATTTTGTATTAATTTATTTATGAGCATTTTAAATGGTTTGTATTAGTTTGGGGTTAGTATAAATACCAATCTTCCCTACATTGTAATCATCAAACAAGAAATTCAGAAATAAAAGCTTGAGTTATAAAAGTTGTAGAAATATTTTTATGTTTTTAAGTGTTTGATAGAGTTGTATTAATATTGTTTGAGTGTTTAGAGTTCAACTAAGTGATAATAGAGCAAAATATTAGCATTTAGCATACCAAATCAAAGCTCTTAGAAAGATGAATCCAACGCCACCAGAATCACCCTAATCAGAGGTTGGACATGCCATCAATCACTACTAAAAACCCAGTTAACTCGCTAAGTTCAAGCCGAGTTGAGGAGCCAAGTCAAGCTAGTTGTGAAGCCATATTAAATTGAGCCAAGCCGAGCCATTAATTGAGCCATTAAGCCATTTGATTGAGCCATTGACCAAGCTGTCAAACTATTTTGACTGAGCCTCTAAGCTGTTGACTGAGCCATTGACCATATTGACTTTTTAACTAGAGTCCCTCTTAAGGTTTTTTTGCATTTTGGATCCATATGTGCAATTAGATTTTGCAAATTCTTTCCATATTATACAATAGCAAATAGTATGGTATCCTTCCAAGTTCCAACACTCAACAGCAACAATTACAACAATTAGAGTATCAAAATGAAGGCTCTCTTTAGTGCACATAATGTTTGGGATATCATAGAGAAAGGCTATAGTGAACCAAAAAATAAGGCATCACTATCCTAGTCTAAAAAGGATAGTTTAAAAGATACAATAAAGAAGGACAATAAGGCTCTCTTTCTTATCTATCAAGCCCTAGATAATGACAATTTTGAGAAAATTTCAGATACAACCTTTGCTAAACAAGTATAGGTTGTGAGTCCATGTCTGATTACGTTTCCAAAGTTTTGGCTGTTTTTAATTAGTTAAAAAGAAATGGTGAAAAGCTACAAGATGTGAGAATAATGGAAAAGATACTCTGCTCATTAGACCTAAATTTTAAGCATATTGTTGGAACTATAGAAGAGACTAAAGAATAAAGACTTAAAAGAAATGAAGATTGAGTAACTTTTAAGCTTATTACAAGCCTATAAAGAGAAGTATAAGAAGTAACAAGGAATCTCTGAATAACTCCTTAAACTGCAGTTCAAGGATATGTATGAAAGCCAACGTGGCCAAGGCAAAGGCAGAAGTCATGGATAAGGTGGAATTCATGGTCATGGACGAGGTTAGAGTTCTTAAAATAGCAACTTCAATAACTATGAGAAAGGTGAAAGTTCAACAAAAAGTCGTAGGAGAGGAAACCTAAAATCAAGGTATAATAAATCCCAAGTTCAATGTTATAATTGTTAGAATTATGGGCATTATGCATCATAATGTAGAGCTCCCAGCAGTAAGGTTGAAGAAAACACCAAGTATATGGAAGCAAAGATCAATGAGAAGGCAGTGCTACTAGCTTGTAGAGATAACGTTGGAGATCAAGGAAATACTTGGTACCTTGATATTGGTGTAAGCAACCATATGTATGGAAAAAGAAATATGTTTGTGGAACTCCATGAATCAGTAGCTGGCAATGTTTCCTTTGGTGATGATTCAGAAGTATCAATAAAAGGAAGAGGTGACATCCTTATTTGTGTTAAAGATAATAGTCATATATTAATTTATGATGTTTATCATGTGCCTAATATGAAATGTAACATTTTGAGTATCGATTAGCTTTTAGAAAAAGGCTATGATTTTTACAAAAAATATTATAGTCTTTTTATAAAAAATGGCAAAGGAGATTTAATAGCCAAAGTAAAAATGTCAAAGAATAGACTATTTCCTTTGAATATGCAAAATGATGTTGTTTGAAAGTTTATTACAAAGATGCATCATGGTGATGACATCTTCGATTTGGGCACCTCAACTTTGGAAGCTTAGAACTATTATTGAAAAAGAGAATGATGAGAGGACAACCTTGCATTAAACATCCAGGTCAATTTTGTGAAGGGTGTTTACTTGGGAAGCAGTTCACAAATAGGTGCCCTAAGGAATCATACTCAAGGGCCAATAAGCTATTAGAGCTTATTCATATTGATGTATGTGGACCAATTACTCTAAGCTACCTCGATAAAAATAACTATTTCCTTCTTTTTATTAATGATTTTTTAAGAAAAGCTTAGGAATATTTCTTAAAGCAGAAATTAAAAGTCTTTGAAGCATTCAAGAAATTTAAAGCTACTCTAGAGAATAAGAGTGGTCAAAAGATCGAAGCAATGAGATTAGATCGAGGAGGATAATTCACCTCAAATGAATTCCAAGAATTTTGTACAACAAATAAAATTTGACATTTTCTCACTATTCTGAGATCTCCACAATAAAATGGCATTATAGAAAGAAAAATAGAAATATCCTTAATATGGTGTGAAGCATGCTCAAAAGCAAACATTTGCTGAAATAATTTTAGGCTAAAGCAGTAGCTATAATAGTCTACATGTCCAACCAATCTCCAATAAGAAGTGTTTAGGGAAAGACACTATAAAAAGCTTGGAACAGAAGAAAGCCTAAAATTTCTCATCTTAGACTATTTGGAAGTGTAGCCCATATTCATATACAAGATAAAAGAAGAATTAAGCCTAATGACAAAATTGAAAGATACATCTTCATTGGCTATTTTACTCATTTAAAAGGGTACAAACTATAATCCAAATAACAAGAAGTTTATGATAAGCTGAGATGTGATGTTTGACGAAGAAGTTGAATGGGACTTTAACTCTTCCACAGATGATTGTAACTTCTTTCCTCAGTTTAATGAAATAAAGCAAACACTAATAGAGCAACTAGGTGAACCTCAATAAGAGCATGCAACACCACCTACTTCATTAATGCAAAGTAATAAAGGAAATTCACTGCCATCTTTATTGGCTGAAAGAAATGAAGAACGTATAAGAAGTCTTAATGATCTCTATAAAGTGACTAATTATTTATAGAATCTCACTCTCTTTTATCTTTTTGCTGATTGTGAACTAGTGAACTTTTAAAAAGTTGCACAAGATGACAAATGGAGAAATGCAATGGATGATGGAATCAAAGCCATTGAAAGAATGATGCGTGGGAACTTACTGCTCTTCCAAAGGGACACAAGCTAATTAGTGTAAAATGGGTCTACAAGATAAAAAAGAATGCTAAAGGAGAGGTTAAAAAGCACAAAGTAAGGCTAGTTACCAAAGGCTATAGTTAGAAAGCTGGAATTGACTATGATGAGGTATTTGCTCCTGTTACACACTTAGAGAGTGTGAGATTGATTATTTCTTTAGCAGCTCAAAATAGGTGGAAGATTCACCAGATGGATGTAAAGTCTGCTTTCGTAAATGGAGTTTTTAAAGAGGAAGTCTACATTCAGTAACCACTAAGCTATGAAGTTCAAAGACAAGAATCCAAGGTTTTTAGGTTAAAGAAGGCTCTCTACCGGTTGAAGCAAGCACCAAAGGCATGGAACAATCAAATTTATAAGTACTTCTAAGAGAATGGTTTTGCCAAATGTCCCTATGAGGATGCTCTATATTTTAAAATCAAATATAGAAATGTTTTGATTATTTACTTATATGTGGATGACTTAATCTTTATAAAAAATAATCTAAACATGTTTGAAGGTTTTAAGAAGGCAATAATGAAAGAGTTTGAGATAATGGATATTGGATTAATAGCATACTATCTTGACATTGAAGTCAAGCAAAAGAAATATTGGATCTTTATCTCACAAGAAAGTTACACAAAGGAGATCTTCAAAAAATTCAAGATGGATGATTGCAACCTAATAAACACACTGATGGAGTGTTGAATTAAGTTGTTTAAAGATGATGAAGCAGAAAAAGTTGATCCAACACTTTTTAAGATTCTATTTGGATGTTTATAATATCTAACTTGTACAAGGCCTGACATTCTCTATGCAATAGGATTTATAAGTCATTACATGGAGACTCCAATAACCGCTCATTTCAAGGCTACAAAGAGAATTCTTTGCTACCTCAAAGGTACAATAGATTTTAGCTTATATTATTAAGTTTTTGATGACTACAAGCTCATTGGATATAGTGACAGTGATTGGGCCAGAGATAGCGATGACCAAAAAAGCATAACTAGTTTTATATTTTTCCTAGGAGACATTGCTTTCACACGGATGTCAAAGAAGCAACCAATTGTCACTCTCTCAACATGCAACACTGAGTATATTGCTGCTACAACGTGTGTTAGTCATGTAATTTGGCTCTAGAATTTGTTAAAGGAATTGAACATGTCATAAGTGGAACCAATATAAATTCGTGTTGACAATAATTCAACAATAGTTTTAGCTAAAAATCCATTGTATTATGATCAAAGCAAACACATCGATACTTGGTATCATTGCATAAAAGAATGCATTACGAAGCAAGATGTGAAACTGGAATATGTGAAGTCTCAAGATCAAATTGCATATATCTTCACTAAGCCATTGAAGAAGGAAGATTTTATCAAATTGAGAAATACACTTGGCATTATAAAACAAGTTTAAAGGGGGAGTGTTGAATATTTAAACTTGTTTTATGATCTTAATTAGAAGAAGAAAAGTTGTGACTAATACTAAAAGAGAGGCATGATGATTAAGACCATGTGAAGTTGTCCTTTCACTTATAGGTATTATTATGGTGTTATGTGTTAGATATTGTTATAACACGCTATTTTATAAATTATTAAATTAATTTCTGAGATATGTAGTATTAATAAATATTTTATTAAATTGTTATATTATCGTTATTTTGTTTAATTTAATTAAATTCAAGTGTTATTATTTATTTTATTATATTTGGTTTTAATATTAAATTGAGTTTTAAAACATAAATTTGTGGTTATCTATTGTTTAATAATATTATTATTATTATTTATGAATAGTGCTAATTTAGTGTATTTAATATATTTTAATATTTTATGGTGAATTTAATTAGAAAAGTAAATAATTAATTTAAAAATATTATTTTTAAACTATTTTATCTTTTTGTCTTTATTAATAAGAAAAAAACATATAAACGAATTTCTTTCCCTTCCCTCATTATTCTCTTTCCTTACCCTCTTTTTTCCTTCCCTCTTCTTTTTTCTTCTTCTCCTTACTGTGTTAAATGCAGAATGCAGTGCCACCACCATCATCCAGCGTCGGCACTCGTTGCTCTCCCCAGCTTGCCATCACCGCCACCTTCTCCTCCTCCCTTCCTCTTCCTCTTGCCGCCAACATTTCTTCCTTTCCATCCTCCTTTCTCCTCTCCGCACTGTCACCTTTGGAGGCTCACCGACGTCAATTCCAGCAATGATGAGGGTCATGGTTGGTGTTAATCGGAAGCTTGTTCTTTAGGCTTCATTTTTCCTAAGGTAATTCATCCAATTAACCTTGAATTGTGCTTTAATTTTGTCAAACTCATTCTATGGTTCATAATTTAATTTGTTGATTTTGTGTTCAATTGGCTTGATTTATGTTAAATTGACTTTAGATTAGTTAAACTAAAGTTGTAAGCTTTTTAAAAATATGTTTAAATTCAATTTTGGAGATAATTGAATTTCAAGCACTATTCTGGGCTTAGGTATTGTTCACAGGACTGTCTCAGCTCAGAAATTGTGTTTTATTTTTAATAAATTCTATGAATTTTTTTAAGCATGTTTCGTGAAGAAAGTTTATTGAAATTATGTTTTGATTATTTACTATGAATATTTTAGAGTTTATATGAAAATTGGACTTTTGGAAAAATTATTATAAATTAGTAAATTTTGTATTTTAATTGAAATTATTGTGAGTTAATATGTTTTGGATAACTTTTGAGTAATAAATAGTATTAAAATAATTTTTATGAATTATGTACTATTTTTAGCTAATTAATAATAATTTCTAAAAAAATATCCAACTAATAATTTTAAATATTATTTTTATGATTAATGTCACGACCCAAAACAGGGGCCATGACCGGTGTTAGGGAACGGGAATTCTTTCGAATCCGGAACTCGTAGCAAGCCTAAAAATAAAATAAACATGCAATAATAATAACAACAACTTTTAATGCAGCGGAAATAAAATCATAAATATAAAAATAGTAATTCACCATGGAATTTAAATCAAATCCATATTTCATATATAAATAAACTCTTTAATACAATTACAGTTCAAATTCTTAAAATACATATCTTATATAAATACAATACACCACATCTCCGAAACAACCATAACTACTGCAGTGTCTAGATCATAAAATAAAACTCAATACTCAGATAAGCAGTTTACACAAAGAAGCCGGGGTGGAAGAAATCCGGCATACAGGCCTGCTACTGAGGTCTGAAGAAGAAGACTCTACTGAAATATGGTCAACAGAGGGGAGTCAGACCTCACTGAGTGAATTACTATAATATATATACATGCATACTAAATGACAATGCATACAATCATCAGTATATATCTAATATATATATATACATGCAAATACACACAGATGCAATAAAATCATTTTTTATATATTTTTCCTAAAATTCACAGTTTATGAAGGATCAAATAGAACCCTAGAAAATCGGAACCTCAAAATAGTGTTAGAAAACACTCTAGCCACACAAGCTCACTTATTCCAAATATAATCACTTGTTCCATTTGGACAGTAGACTGGCCCCGAGACATTAAGTCAACCGAGCTCTAACAGTCTGACTATCAGTGTGATTGGCCCCGAGACACTTGGTCAACCGAACTCCAGCAATCACACCTCCAAACCATATCTCACATCAAATAATCAATCCAATTAATATCCACAAACTGGTTAGTAATATAGCCTACATGCTATAAGCGTACCGGTACGTACTCAGTCCTAGTGCTGCCCACTAGGTAGCACGTTCTATTGATATCCTTCATTTTCAATATAAAACATACATTCGTAAAAGTAAATGATGCATGAATTGAATAAAATAGCAACATAAACCATATATATACTAGAAATATACTAAAAATAAACCAGGTATATTTCAGGTATATACACGTCAAATAAATTCAATTTATTTACAAAATAACTAGAAATAAACCATGAATATACCTAAAAACATTTTAAGAATAATTTATTAATTAAACATGAATATAGTTTAAAATACACCAAAATATATCGAAAATATACCAAAATAAACCTAAGTAATTATTAAACCATGTATGCATATTTTATCAAAATAAAAAATATATTTCTAATATCATGTACCCTAGAGCACATATATATAAAATAGTAACTCACACTTAGTGCGCTCCTTGAGATAGGTCCGACGGGCCTGGTCCACTAGGCCGCGGTCTCGGCACAACTAAACAAACAATAAATAACGGACATCAGAATAAATCTAACAGAAAATCCTAAAAACTTGATCTAGAATATCAGACACAGAAACAAAATTAAGGTTCGACCGGACATCACGTTTTACGAGAATTCTACAAAAAATCCGGCAGAACCTCCCCTGTAAAACGGACATCTCTCTACTCAAAGAGTAGAGCCGGCCCTGCAAAGAAACACACTTCGAAAAATAGACACAGAAACACATCCACAACCCCTCGGTCGGATTTCAAACTACAGTCTACTGATCGGGGTCCACAATCACAGAATAATTATAAAAATACCGAAAATACCCTTATATCACAGAAATACATTTAATAAGTAGAAATTACATAATTAACCCCTAAACACAGTAAAAATCGATAAAAACTCATTTTATTAGAAAAATCGTATATTATATATATAATTGAAAATAATTTACGAAAAATAGTTTTAATTAATTAAAAATACTAAATAATTTGTAGAAATCATTTTTATACCTTAAATAACTATTAAAACCAATTAAATTACATTTTTAGTCAATTTAGGGTAAAATTATCAAAATACCCCTATATATATATATATATACTAAAATTACTCCAAAAATTCACCAAAAATAGTATAATTATCCAAAATTAATTTTCTTAACATATTTATTAATAATATCAATAATTAAACTCAATTAACTAATTAAATTCAAAATAAATACATATAAATTCATAAAAATTCCAAATAAATTCCTATAATTCATTTTAACACCTATATTTATGATAAAACACAATTTCATAATTTATTTAATTAATTTTCGAAAATTCGAAAATAATATTAAAATATTCAAAAATACCCAAAAATCAAAATAATCTCCAAAAATTCTACAAAAATTCATACATGTATATTAAGATAAGGGAAATAACATTTGTGAAGGAATTTTTCATGAATCAATCAAATTGAAGTTCAAAAAAATCAAGAACCCCAATAGGCCGAAATTGCAAAATCAAAACCTAAGCAAATGAAAACCATTTTAAGTGAAACAAAGCTTGGAATCACACTCAACGAAGCTCAAGGAGAAGAAAGAGACTGGCGGTGTCGAAAATGGTGGCCGGAAACGTCGTGATCGACGGTGGCTAAAGTTTTGGCTTCTCCGACCAAAATAAGCTGCCCGACGCCAGAAATGGGCTCTGTAGGTGGCGGAATGGCTGGAGGAAGGAGGTGGCATGCCGGGAGGCACACCGACGGAAAGAAAATGGGATGGCAACGACCGGAATGGTGAGGGAAGTGATCGGGAGTGAGGGAGAAGCTTCAATGGCAAAGTTGTAAATAAATCAAACTTTATAATTTGTTTTAATATTAAATGTATATATGTATATATATATACTTTACACTATATATTAAAATAAAATAAAATCACACACATTAAATATATACCACACACATATAATTTAATATTTTAATAATTTAATACTAAATAAAAATAATTAAATAACAATAAAACTAATAAATAAATAATAAAATAATAGGATAATTAATCAAACCCTAATTAAATAAATAAGTACACATATATACATTATTTAGTATTTTAAAAATATATATGAGTTCATGCAAGTCCGTAAATCTAATTAAAATAATTAATGATAAATTATTTACGTGAAAATTTCCCCGAAAATGCAAGTCCCGAAAAAATTTTACGTAAAGCACTTAAAATAATATACAATAATTAAAATAAGTTTTAAATATATATCAACTCGTAAAAATATCATAATATATATACAAAAATTATTAACACTGCATATCCCGATGAAATATTAAAACATTTAAAAACACGGGATATTACAATTAAATAGATTTTTAGCTATTTTTATTATATATTTGAGCAATTTAAATAATTATCGGTAATTTATGTTATTTACTTTCGAATATTTGAAAAATAGATTTTTATTAATATTATTTAATAATATTTGAGATTTTATTAATTATTTTGAAAATAAGTATCTTTAACGTTTTTATTATTTAAATAATTTGAATTGTGATATTTTATTGATTTTTATGAATTTTAGTGATTTATTAATATTTATTATTTATTATTATATTATTGATTTTTGTGTATATTGTTTCTCGATTGGGCAATTTATGTAGTTTGGGGGCCCAACTCGAGAAGTTAAGCATTTGTGAATATTTGAAATGTGTTTGTGTGCAAGATCATCTCTACTTTTTGTAGAGAGACGTCTATTTTACAAACAAGACTATACCAAATTTTTAATAGAATTATGATAAAACGTGACATCAAGTCAGTCATGAATTTTGAATTTTTATTGAGTTGTATCCTAAATTGAGTCATTTTTTAGAATTTCTAGAAGTATAAGTTAGGAAGTTAATTCTAATAATAATAATAATAATAATAATAATAATAATAATAATAATAATAATAATAATATTATTATTATTATTATTATTATTATTATTATTATTATTATTATTATTATTATTATTTGTTTTTCTATAGCTGCGCCAAGACTGAAGCCTATAGGACCAGACCAATCTAGCCTTTTTAGAGAAGTGCATAACTGTGAGTTATTATCATATGTATACATTGCATATAGATTAATATTATAAGCATTCATTTATTTTAATAAATATGAATTTAATCATGCCCATTTCATTAAATCATATTTATTATTGTTAATATTAATATGTATGATTTTCCATAAAAATATTGAGAATATTTATTTTTGATAATATATGTTGTCATTTTTTTTATATTGAATTTTCATTATTTTGATTACGAATACAATATTTTGGAGGATAGTAATAGAACGTGCTACCTAATGGGCTACACTAGGACTGTGTGTGCACAAGTACGTTAAAATATTAGGGTTGATATTATGAAATTATTGAAGTGGGATTTGGATAATTGATTATTGAGATTTGTGGTGAGTGAGTGGTGTGATTGTAGAAGCTCGGTTGACCTAGTGTCTCGAGACCAATCATGACGACAGTGAGATTATGGGAGCTCAATTGACTTAATGTCTCGGGGCCAATCTACTGTCCAAAAATTGAGAAGAGAAATATTTTGAAATTAAGTGAGTCTGTTGGCTAGTGAGGTTCAACAATCGAGGTTGTAGAATATTTTAAGGTTCTGCTTCGATCCTTCACCCAAAAATTTTTCTACATTTATTATTATAAAAAGTGGATTTTTGGCATCTGTATGAAATACATGTATATATATATATAAATATATATTAGTATACTGAAGCTCGATTGTATATGGCTTTAGGTTGCATGTATATATATATTATAATAATTCATTCAGTGAGGTCTGACTCCCCATAATATTTTTTTCAGGATCTTCTACTTCAGACCTCTCTAGTAGAACTATTTGTCAGACTCTTTCCTCTTCGGCTGATTTATATAAATACTAAATGATACATTTTCTTGTATTTTAGTAATTACTGTAGTAGTTGTGTTTACTATTGTAGCATTGCATTGTATTAGTTAGAGACCCTATATTTGAATATTGTATAAAGATATTTTATTATGTTATGATATAAGGATTTATTTTATATTAATGAATGTTTTATTTCTGATATATTTTTGTATTATGTTTGCATGTGTTTTTATTTTAAGGCTTGCTATGGGTTTCAAATTCAAAAGAATTCCCGTTCACTAGCGCCGGTCATGACTCCTCAGTTTAGGTCATGACAAAGTTGGCATTAGAGCCTAGGTTTTAGTATTGTGGACCTAGGTTATTAGAGTTGTGTTTTCCTTAAAACAACTACAGTAAATTAGGTTCGACTATGTCTTCGATAAATTTTCCTTATCGTAGTTTTCCACGTAATCATTAGAAGGTCCATTTATTGTCTATTTTTTTTAATCTTTTTGGTTTTGTCTTTTCAGATTGAGGAGGCAAGTGCATGTCGCTCCACCAATGATTGAGGCCAAGGATGATGAGTCATTTTAGGATGAGGTTTTACTCCTGAGCCACCAGTTAGGTGTAGAGGCAGAGGTAGAGGTAGACCTCGAGGAGCAGCATGTCGCCATAGGCAAGAGAGCTACAGGATGAGGAACCTATAGAGCAAGAGTTTGAGGAAGTTTTTATACCTCCAACCAAACTGTAGATGCAGCCTGTGTATTAATAGGGTATGTCTAACCCTAAGGCAGCTTTATTTTACGCTAGAGTTGACAGGATATCATTCGACGAGATTATAGATCCTTTGGATTTCTTGTATACCATTAAGATGAGGACTTAGACTGCTCACATCGAGTACTAAAGGGTCATAATCGTCAAGTTATCTGTTGAGAGACCAACCTTGGATTGGTTTGTTCAGGTCATCCAGTCGCATATGATGACATTCACCTAGGCTCAGTTACGAGAGAGATTCATGAGGTATTTCTAGCCAGAGCCTATGAGGATGAGCTATGGACTCTAGATGATAGGTATTACCAAAGGTGATAGGTCCATAGAGGAGTACACTAGAGAGTTCCTCAGACTGGGTCAGTATGTAAAGGACCTGATGAGAGATTAGTACTTTGCAGTTACTATAGACATCACTGGACTAGGTTATGCATTCGCTAGGATGCCTATTACAGGCCTGAATCTTGAGTTTATAATAGAATTAGCCAAGGAGATAGAGCTCAGATTGGTTAGGCAGGGATTTATGCCTGATTATTATCAATTGGGAGGTGTCCAGGAAAGAGGATCTCATAGCACCCGACAAAGAGGATTTTACCAGTAGGGCTAGAGACCTTCTTAGAGAGTCCATAGGAGTAGCAGACATGGCCATAATGGACTATGCAGACTTGTTAGATTCGATTTAGGTGCTACTAGTAGTAACAGTGATAAGAGTTTTGGTAATGGCAGCATGGGATTAGCAACCAGTGCTTTCATATATGTGGGAGAGTCCATCAGGGACAGTGCTACATCGCTCTTAGAGCATGTTTCAAATGTTGATAGACAGGGCACTTTGCCAAAGCATGTCCTTATTTTGGTTATCAGGAATAGTTTTCACAATAGTCGATTGCCAGTGTAGCTCCTTACCAGTTGCCTCCAGCTCAATATATGAGTACATAACAGTTCATAGTCCAACAAGAGCATAGCAGCAGCTCAATATATGAGTACATAACAGTTCGTAGTCCAACAAGAGCATAGCAGAGGTAGTGCGAAAGGCTTGGGTCAGGCTTCTACCAACCAATAGGGAGGCCAAGGTCAGGCAAGAGTTTTCACCCTCGCCCAGCAAGATGCTTAGGCATCCAATGCTATTGTTGCAGGTATACTCTTAATTTTTTACTTGGATGCAAGAGTTCTTATTTATCTGGGTGCCACACATTCTTTTGTTCCCCCATTTTTGCTTTAAAGTCATATTGGTAAGCTTTGAGGATGGCAACCACTCCTCTAAATGATTCATTAGACACCGATGTTATTCTTTCTAGATGTCCAGCGTAAGTAGGAGGCAGAGACTTGTCAATGGAATTGGTGTTATTGGATGTGATGGAGTTTGATATGATCCTTGGTATGAATTGGTTATTTTAGCACTATATCATTGTTGATTATCAGAGTAAAGAGGTAATTTTCAGAATTTCAAATGAAGAAGAGTTTAAGTTTATGGGTGATAAGAGTTATGCACCTTAGAATCTTATATCCGCTATCATGGCTAGGAAGATGCTAAGGAAAGGTTATTAGGGATACTTGGCACTGGTAAGAGATACTTCAATGGAGAAGCTGTCTATCACATATGTTCCAATAGCTTATGAATTTCCTATATCTTTCTTGATGAGTTGCCAGGTTTACCACCTCACAGAGAGATCAAATTCTGTATAAATGTGGTCTCAGGCACAACTCCTATTTTGATGTCGCCCTACATAATGGCTCCTGTAGAGTTAAAGGAATTGAAGGAGCAGTTGCTAGATTTGCTGGACAAGGGTTTTATTAGACCCATTATTTCTCCTTAGGGTGCATTGGTCATGTTTATAAAGAAGGATGATTGTACAGTAAGATTGTGCATTGATTATAGAGATATAGAAAAGGTGACAGTGAAGAACAAGTATCCTCTTCCAAGGATAGATGATTTGTTTGATCAACTTTAAGGTGCATAGTTCTTTTCCAAGATTGACTTGAGGTTGGGCTATCATCAATTGCATATCAGTGAAGCCGATGTTCCTAAAATGGCATTTTGCACTCAATATGGTCATTATGAGTTTCTGGTGATGTCCTTCAAGTTAACTAATGCACTAGCTGCTTTCATGGATATGATGAACAGGGTGTTCAGACCATTTATGGATCAGTTTTTGGTAGTCTTTGGTGTATTCGAAGAGTATGAAGGAGCACGTATATCACTTGAGGACAATACTACAGACACTGAGAGAATATCAACTTTATGCTAAATTCTCGAAGTGTGATTTCTATATGGAGAGTATTACATTCCTTGGACATGTGATGTCTAAAGATAGTATTCAAGTTAATCCATAAAAGATTAAAGTAGTGTCTAAATGGCCCAACCAACATTAGTCAATGAGATTCAAAGTTTCTTAGGTTTGGCTGGGTATTTTAGGAGATTCATGCAAGATTTCTCAAGAATTGTAGCGCCTATGACATGCCTAACTTAAAAGAATATGAAGTTTGTGTGGTTAAATGCTTATGAGAATAGTTTTCAGTTACTGAAGGAAAAGTTAACCACAGCTCCAGTTCTAACTTTGCCAAATGGAAAAGACAAGTTCATTATGTATTGTGATGCCTCCAGAGTCAACCCAGTTTATGTATTGATGCATGATAGTAAGGTGATAGCTTATGCTTTGAGGCAGTTAAAAAAGCATGAATAGAATTATCCTACTCACAACTTAGAGATGGCTGCAGTGATCTTTGCTCTCAAGATTTGGAGACTTTATTTGTACGAAGTGACTTGTGAGATTTTCACAAATCATAAGAGTTTGAAGTACATTTTCCAACAGAGAGATCTGAACTTTAGGCAAAGGAGATGTTTGGAATTACTGAAGGATTATGATTGTGATATCTTATACCATCCAAGATAGGCTAATGTAGTAGCAGATGCCTTAAGTAGAAAGTCAGCGTAGGCTAATGTGGTAGCAGATGCCTTAAGTAGAAAGTCCTCGTGTAGTCTTGCTCACGTTAGTATGGAGAGGAGAACTTTGATCCAAGAGTTACACAAGTTAGTGGATCATGATGAAAATAAGTAGATCAAGTGGACTACTAGCTCAATTCAGAGTCAAATAAGTATTGAGAGATAGGATTAAGGCAGCTCAAAGTCGAGATCTTATTTTAGTAGAGCTTGAGGAGAATGTTCATGAAAGGAAGTTCACTGATTTTACACTTGATGATGAAGGTGTTTTATGGATCAGTGGTAGATTGTACATTCCTTATATGGATAATTTGAGAGAAGAGATCCTAGGGGAATGACATTCTGCAGCTTATAGTGTACATCCAGGTGTTACTAAGATGTACCACAACATTAAAGATTTGTACTAGTGGGATGGATTAAAGAAGGATATAGCTAATTATGTTTCTAAGTGCTTGACATGTTAGCAGGTGAAAGTTGAGCATTAGAAGCCTTCTGGGAAGCTTCAACCTCTTCCTATTCCTAAGTGGAAATGGGAGAGAGTTGCTATAGATATTATAACTGAGTTACCTCGTTCAAAGGATGGATATGATTCCATCTGGGTGATTGTGGATAGTTTAACCATATTAGCTCACTTCTTACCAGTTAAAGCTACTTATTCTATAGCTAAGTTGGCTAAGCTGTATGTTAAGCATATTGTGTGCCTTCATGGAGTGCCTGTTTCAATTGTGTCAGATAAAGGTTCAGTGTTTACCTCTCGATTTAGGCAAAAGTTATAAGAAGCAATAAGCATCATGCTTGATTTCAATACTGCTTTTTACCCTCAGATAAATAGTCAATTTAAAAGGATAATCCAAACATTTGAGGATATGTTGAGAATGTGTGCAATGGATCTTAAAGGTAGTTGGGATGATCATATGCCACTGGTAAAGTTTACTTATAATAATAGCTACCACAACAGTATCGAAATGGCATTGTATGAAGCTTTATATGGGAGGAAGTGTAGATCTCCTTTGTGTTAGGATGAGATTAGAGAAAGAGAATTAACTGGACTTGAGATTATTCAGGATGTAGCTGAGAAAGTTGCTTTAATCAAAAGAAGATTAAAAATCACAGCTAGCAGATAAAAGAGCTATGCAGATTCGAAGTGTAAGGATGTGGAGTTTCAGGTTGGAGATTATGTGTTTCTAAAGGTGTCATCGATGAAGGGTGTGATGAGATTTGGTAAGAACGAGAAGTTAGCACCAAGATACATTTGACCTTTCAAGATTTTGGAGAGAGTTGGCATGGTTGCATATCAGTTGGCTTTGCCTTCAAATTTGTCTTAAATGCATCTAGTGTTCCATGTCTCAATGCTGAAGAAGTACATTTGAGACCCTTCTCATGTGTTGCAGCTTGAGAGTGTGGCAGTGAATGAAGATCTAAGGTACATGGAAGAACCAGTTGTGATTATGGACTATCAAGTTCGTCAATTGCATTTGAAGCAGATCCCAATGGTCAAGGTGTTATAGAGGAGCAATAACATGGAGGAACACATATGGGAGACCGAGGCTAAGATGCGAGTGACTTACCCTTACCTTTTTCCTCAATAAATTCTTGTTTTCTGTTCTTTTTATTTGAAATTCGAGGACGAATTTTTATAAAGGAAGAAGATTGTTATAACTCGATATTTTATAAATTATTAAATTAATTTCTGAGATATGATAAATATTTTATTAAATTGTTATATTATCATTATTTTGTGTAATTTAATTAAATTCAAGTATTATTATTTATTTTATTATATTATGGTTTTAATATTAAATTGAGTTTTAAAACTTAAATTTGTGATTATATATTACTTAATAATAATAATAATATTATTATTATTATTATTATTTATGAATAGTGTTAATTTAGTGTATTTAATATATTTTAATATTTTGTGGTGAATTTAATTGGAAAAGTAAGTATTTAATTCAAAAATATTATTTTTAAATTATTTTATCTCTTTCTCTTTGTTAATATAAAAAAACATATAAAAAGATTTTTTTTCCCTTCCCTCCTTCTTCTCTTTCCTTCTCGCCACCTTTCCTTCCCTCTAATTTTTTCTTCTTCTCCTTATAGAACACAGCGCCACCACTAGCATCTAGCGTCGGCACTCGCCGCTTTCCCTAGCTCACCATCGCCGCCTCCTTCTCCTCCTCCCTTCCTCTTCCTCCTACCGTCACTATTTCTTCCTCTCCCTCCTCCTTTCTCCTCTCAGCACCATCACCTTTGGAGGCCTGCTGACTTTAATTCCGACAATGATAGAGGTCATGGTTGGTGTCTGTCACGACCCAAAACAGGGGTCATGACTGGCGCTAGGGAACGAGAATTCTTTTGAATCTGGAACCCGTAGCAAGCCTAAAAATAAATAAACATGCAATACTAATAATAACACAATTAAGTAAAATATTATGCAACGGAATAAAATCATAAATATCAAAATAATATTTCCACTAAATGAGATTAAATCTAATCCTCATCTCATATATAAATAAACTCTTTTAATACAATTCCAGTTCAAATTCTTAAAATACATAACTCATACAAATATAATACAATAACTTTTAATAATTTTATGACTACTGCAGTGTCTAGATCATAAAATAAAACTCAAGTGAGTAGTTTACATAATAAAGCCGGGGCGGAAGAAATCTGGCGTACAGGCCTACTACTGAGGTCTGATGAAGATGACTCTCCTGAAAAATAGTCAACGGAGGGGAGTCAGACCTCACTGAGTGAATTACTATAATATATATACATGCATACTAAATGCCAATGCACACAATCAAAAGTATATATAATATGTATGTATACAAGCAATTACACACAAATGCAATAAAAATCATTTTATATATATTTTTATTGAAAATCACAGTTTATGAAGGATCAAATAGAACCCTAGAAAATTGCAACCTCAAAATAGTGTTAAACAACACTCTAGCCATACCGGCTCACTTATTCCAAATATATTCACTTATTCCATTTAGACAGTAGACTGGCCCCAAGACACTAAGTCAACCGGGCTCCAGCAGTCTAACTGTCAGTGTGATTGGCCCCGAGACACTTGGTCAACCGAGCTCCAGCAATCACACTCCCAAATCATATCACACATCAGATAAATCAATTCCAATCAATATCCTCAAATAGGTTAGTAATATAGCCTAAATGCTATCGGCGTACCGGTACGTACTCGATCCTAGTGCTGCCCACTAGGTAGCACATTCTATTGATATCCTTCATTAAAATATAAAGCATACATTCATAAAAATAAATGATGCATGAATTGAATAAAATCACAATATAAACTATATATATATACTAGAAATATACCAAAAGTAAACCAGGTATATTTCGAGTATATATACGTCAAATAAATCCAATATAATTATAAAATTAACTCAATATATATTTAAAACATTTTAAATATAAAGGTTTAAATAAGCATGCATATAATTTACAATATACTAAAAATAAACCAAAGATAAACCAAGAATAAACTAAAAATAAACTTAAATACTAATTGAGTTATTTATGCATATTTAATCAAAATAAAACATACATTTCTAAATCATGCACCCTAAAACATATATATATATATAGAATACTAACTCACACTTAGTGCGCTCCTCGATATGGGTCCGATGGGCCTGGTCCACTAGGCCTCGGTTTCGGCGCAACTAAACATACAAAAAAATAACATACATCAGAATAAACCTAACAGAAAATCCTAGAAACTCGATCTAGAATATTAGTCATAGAATCAGAATTAGGGTTCGATCGGACATCACGTTTTACGAGAATTCTACCAAAAATCTGACAGAACCTCCCCTGTAAAATGGGCATCTCTTTACTCAAAGAGTAGAGCCGGCCCTGCAAAGAAACACACTTCAAAAATAAACACAAAACACAACCAAAATCCCTCGGTCGGACTTTAAACTACAAATCACCGATCGAGGTCCACAATTCACAGAATGCTACAAAAATACCCTTATATACCAAAAATACATTTTATAAGTATAAATTACATAATTAACCCTAAAACACATTAAAAACTAATAAAACTTATTTATTTAGAAAAATCATATATTATGTATATAATTTGAAAATAATTCACGAAAAATAGTTTTAATTAATTAAAAATACTAAATAATTTTTAGAAATCATTTATACCTTAAATAACTATTAAAACCAATTTAATTATATTTTTAGCCAATTTAGGGTAAAATTACCAAAATACCCCTATATATAAATATACTAAAATAAATCCAAAAATTCACCAAAAATAATATAATTGCACAAAATTAATTTTCTCAACATATTTATCAATAATATCAATAAATAAACTCAATTAAATAATTAATTTTAATTAAACACACAATTAACCCTATTTTTCAAAAATTACATAAAATAATTAAATTCAAAATAAATACATAGAAATTGATAAAAATTCCAAATAAATTTATATAATTAATTTCAACACCTATATTTATCATAAAACACAATTTCATAATTTAATTAATTAATTTTCAAAAATTAGAAAATAATAATAAAATATTCAAAAATACGCAAAAATCAAAATAATTTCCAAAAATTATAAAAAAATTCACACATGTATATTAAGATAATTGAAACAATATTTGTGAAGGAATTTTTCATGAATCAATCAATTCAAAGTTCAAAAAAAATCAAGAACCCTAAAATGGCTGAATTGCAAAAATTGAAACCTAGGCAAATCTAGACCATTTTAAGTGAAAAAAAGCTTGGAATCACACTCACCAGAGCTCAAGGAGAAGAAAGAGACTGGCGGTGTCGAAAATAGTGGCCGAAAACGCTATGAACGATGGTGACTCAAGTTTCGACTTCTCGAGCTTATTTCGGCCAAACCACGACGGAATAGGGAGCTGCTGGCGGCGAGGAAGGCTGGGGAAGGAGGTGGCACACCGGGAGGCACACCGATGGCAAGGGGAAGGCTGACAGACGACGGTGATGGCGAGGGAGGCGTGCGTCGGGTTGAAGAAGAAGACGATGGCAAGAAACGTAAATAACTCAAACTTTATTTTTTTGTTAAATAATAAATATATATGTATATATATATATACATTTACACTATATATTAAAATAATATAAACTCACACACATTAAATATACACCACACACATATAATTTAATAATTTAATAATTTATACACTAAAAATAATTAAATAATATTAAAACTAATTAATAAATAATAAAAATATATATTAGGGTAATTAATTAAACCCTAATTTTAATTTAAATATATAAACATATATACACTCTATTTATCACTTTAAAAATATATATGAGTTCATGCAAATGCGGAAATCTATTTAAAATAATTAATATTAAATTAGTTACGTGTCAATTTCCCCGAAAGTGCAAATCCCGGGAAAATTTTACGTAAAGTACTTAAAATAACATAAAATAATTAAAATAAGCTTCAATTAAATAACAAACTCATAAAATATCAATATTATATACAAGAATTATTAACAATGCATATCCCGATGCAATATTAAAATATTTAAAAACACAGGATATTACAGTGTCGATCGAAAGCTTGTTCCTTAAGCTTCATTTTCCCCAAGGGAATTCATCCAATTAACCTTGAATTGAGCTTCAATTTTGTCAAATTCATTCTAAGGTTCATAATTTAATTTGTTTATCTTATGTTCAATTGGTTTGATTTTTATGTGAAATTGACTTTAGATTAGTTAAATTGAAGTTGTAAACTTTAAAAAAATATGTTTAAATTTGATTTTGGAGATAATTGAATTTTGAGCACTATTCCGGACTCGAGGGTACTATTCATAAGACTGTCCTTGCTCAAAAATTGTGTTTTATTTTTAATAAATTCTATGAATTTTTTAAGCATGTTTCGTTAAAAATGTTTCTTGAAATTATGTTTCAATTATTTATTATGAATTTTTTAGAGTTTATGTGAAAATTGGATTTTTGGAAAAATTATTATAAATTAGTAAATTTTGTATTTTAATTGAAATTATTGTTAATTAATATGTTTTGGATAACTTTTGAGTAATAAATAGTATTAAAATAATTTTATGAAATATTTACTATTTTTAGCTAATTAATAATAATTTCTAGAAAAATATTCAAATAGTAATTTTAATTATTATTTTTATTATTAAATGGATTTTTAGCTATTTTTATTATATATTTGAGCACTTTAAATAATTATCAATAATTTATGCTATTTACTTTCAAATAATTGAAAAA
Organism: Mallotus nudiflorus; assembly: GCA_947683625.1. Classification (NCBI taxonomy): domain Eukaryota; kingdom Viridiplantae; phylum Streptophyta; class Magnoliopsida; order Malpighiales; family Euphorbiaceae; genus Mallotus; species Mallotus nudiflorus. The sequence goes on from CANTUR010000447.1 coordinate 788,290, forward strand.
TAGATTTTTATTAATATTATTTAATTATGTTTGAGATTTTATTAATTATTTTGAAAATAAATATCTTTAATGTTTTTATTATTTAAATAATTTGAATTGTGATATTTTATTGATTTTTATGAATTTTAGTGATTTATTAATATTTATTATTTATTATTATATTATTAATTTTTGTGTATATTAGTTCTTGGTTGAGCAATTTGTATAGTTCAGGGGCTTAACCCGAGAAGTTAAGCATTTGTAAATATTTGAAGTGTGTTTGTGTGCATAATCAGTCTACTTTTAGTAGAGAGATGTTCATTTTACAGAGGAAACTCTACCGAATTTTCGGTAGAATTCTCCTAAAACATGACATCAGATATGTCTTAAGTACTACTACTACTAGAAGTTAAGCATTTGTAAATATTTGAAGTGTGTTTGCGTGCATAATCAGTCTACTTACTACTACTACTAGTACTACTACTACTACTACTACTACTACTACTACTACTACTATTTGTAAATATTTGAAGTGTGTTTACGTGCATAATCAGTCTACTTACTACTACTACTAGTACTACTACTAGTACTACTAGTACTACTAGTACTACTACTAGTACTACTAGTACTACTACTACTAGTACTACTACTACTACTACTACTACTACTACTACTACTACTACTACTACTACTACTACTACTACTAGTACTACTACTACTACTACTACTACTACTACTACTAGTACTACTACTAATACTACTACTAGTACTACTACTACTACTACTACTACTACTACTACTACTACTACTACTACTACTACTACTACTAGTACTAGTACTACTACTACTACTACTACTACTACTACTACTAGTACTACTACTACTACTACTACTACTACTACTACTACTACCAGTACTACTACTAGTACTACTACTACTACTACTACTACTACTACTACTACTACTACTACTACTAGTACTACTACTACTACTACTACTACTACTACTACTAGTACTAGTACTACTACTACCACTACTACTACTACTACTACTAGTACTTGTAATATCTCGTGTTTTTAAAATATTTTTGCACTGTACCGGGATATGCAGTGTTAATAATTTCTGTATATTATATGATATTTTTATGAGTTGATATGTATTTAAAACCTATTTTAATTACTGTGTATTATTTTCAATGTTTTACGTAAAATTTTCCCGGGACTTGCATTTTCGGGGAAATTTTCACGTAAACAATGTATTATTAATTATTTTAAATATATTTTTGGACTTGCATGAACTCATGCGTATTTTTAAATTATTAAATAAAGCATGTGTGTGTATATTTATTTAATTAGGGTTTATTATTACCCTAATATTATATTAATTATTTATTAGTTTTATTGTTATTTAATTATTTTTATTTAGTATAAATTATTAAAATATTAAATTTTATGTGTGTGGTGTATATTTGATGTGTGTAATTTAATATTATTTTAATATATAGTATAAAGTATATATATATACACATATACATTAAAAATTGTCAAAATTACAAAAGTTTGGAAAATTACAAAACTGCCCCCGTGAGCTTCTTCTTCCTCCCGACCGTTCCCTTCACCGTCCGATCGCTGCTACTGCCGTTTCTTCACTGTGGGTGTGCCATCCAGTGTGCCACCACCTTCCCCAGCCTTCCTCGCCGCCTGTGGTAGCCATTTCCGACGTCGGGGAAGCTTGATATCGCCGGAAGCCGAGAGTTGCATCTTCTTCTTCCCTCATCGATTACGGCCACTGTTTTTGACACCGCCAGTCTCTTTCTTCTCCTTGAGCTCCGGTGAGTATGATTCTAGCTTTGGTTTGAGCTACAATGGTTTAGATTTGCTTAGGTTTCAATTTTTCAATTTCGGTCACATTAGGGTTTTTGATTTTTTTTGAGCTTTGAATTGGATGATTCATGGAAACTCCCTTCACAAATGTTGTTCCTAGTAGCTCAATATACATGTATGAATTTTTGTAGAATTTTTGGAGATTTTTTGGATTTTTGGGTATTTTTGAATATTTTAATATTATTTTCTAATTTTCGGAAATTAATTATTTAAATTATTAAATTGGAGTTTATGGTTAAATTAGGTGTTGAAATGAATTATAGGAATTTATTTGGAAATTTTATGAATTTTTATGTATTTATTTTGAATTATTGAAGTTTATGTAAATTTGAAAAATTAGGATTAAATGTGTTTTGTTTGAATTTAATTGGTTAATTGAGTTTAATTATTAATATTATTGATAAATATGTTGAGAAAATTAATTTTGGATAATTGTATAATTTTTGGTGAATTTTTGAAGTAATTTAAGTATATTTATATATAGGGGTATTTTGGTAATTTTACCCTAAATTGTCTAAAAATGTAATTTAATTGGTTTTAATAGTTATTTAAGGTATAAAAATGATTTCTATAAAATATTTGGTATTTTTAACAAATTAAAACTATTTTTCGTGAATTATTTTCAATTATATATATAATATACGGTTTTACTAATAAAATGAGTTTTTATCGATTTTTACTGTGTTTTAAGGTTAATTATGTAATTTCTACCTATGAGATGTATTTATAGGTTTTAAGGATATTTTTGGTATATCTGGAATATGTTCTGTGTTTGTGGACCCCGATCGGTGGATTGTAGTCTGGAGTCCGACCGAGAGGTTATGGATTTGTGTTGAGCTTGTATTTCGAAGTGTATTTCTTTGCAAGGTCGGCTATACTCTTTTGAGTAGAGAGATGTCCGTTTTACAGGGGAGGTTCTGCCGGATTTTCGATAGGATTCTCGTAAAATGTGATGTCCAGTCGAACCCTAATTTCTGATTCTGTATTTAAATACTCTAGATTGAATTCTAGGATTTCTGTTAGGGTTTATTCTGATGTCTATTATTTATTGCTTGTTTAGTTGCACCGAGACCGAGGGCTAGTGGACCAGGCCCGTCGGACCTATCTTGTGGAGCGCATTAGGTGAGTTACTATACTATATATATATGCTTAGGATGCATGATTTAGAAATGCATGTTTTATGTTGATTAAATATGCATAAATAATTTGATTATTTCTTAAGTTTACATTAAGTATATTTTTGGTTTATTTTTGGTATATATTAAATTATATGCATGTTTTGTAAATAAAATATACTTAAAATGTTTTTAAATATATTTCCAACTTAATTTATGATTTGATTGAATTCATTTGACGTATATATACTCGAAATATACCTGGTTTACTTTTGGTATATTTCTGGTATATATATGGATTATATTGTTATTTTATTTAAATTCATGCACCATTTATTGTGAATGAATGTTATATATTTAATGATGAAGGATATAAATAGAACGTGCTACCTAGTGGGCAGCAGTAGGACCGAGTATGTACCGGTACGCCTATAGCTTTAGGCTATATTACTAACTATTTGTGGATATTGATTTGATATGATTAATTGATGTGTGAGATGTGGTTTGGAGGTGTGATTGCTGGAGCTCGGTTGACCAAGTGTCTCGGGGCCAATCACACTAGCAGTCAGACTGCTGGAGCTCGGTTGACTTAGTGTCTCGGGGCCAGTCTACTGTCTAAATGGATTAAGTGGATATATTTGGATTAAGTGAGCCTATATGGCTAGAGTGTTGTTTAACACTATTTTCTGAGGTTGCGATATTCTAGGGTTCTATGTGATCCTTCATAACAGATGATTTTCAATAAAATATATAAAAATGATTTTTTATTGCATCTGTGTGTAATTGTCTGTATATGTACATAGTATATATATACTGTTGATTGTATGAATTATCACTTAGTGTGTATGTATATATATTATAGTAATTCACTCAGTGAGGTCTGACTCCCCTCCGTTGACTATTTTTCAGGAGAGTCAACTTCTTCAGACCTCAGTAGCAGGTCGATATGCCGGATTTCTTCCGTCCCGGCTTCTTTATGTAAATTATCTACTTGAGTCTTATTTTATAATCTAGATACTGCAGTAGTTGTGAATTAAAGTATTGGATTTCATGTATTTTATTTTAAAGAGATGTATTATATTGAAACTGGATTTGTATTAAAGAGATTATGTATCTATGAGATGAGATTTTGATTTAAATCCAGTTGATGTGAATAATATTATGATATTATGTTTTTTATTTTCCACTACATATTATATTGTTATTGTTATTATTGCATGTCTATTTTATTTTTAGGCTTGCTACGGGTTCCGGATTGGAAAGAATTCCCGTTCCCTAGCGCCGGTCATGGCCCCTGTTTTGGGTCGTGACAAAGTTGGTATCAAAGCGGAGTTCTGTGTCAGGGCTTAGTTATGTGAGTTGTGGCCCTAGTTTTAAAGTTGTGTTTTCGATTGGACTACTGTAGTGTATTAGGTTCGAGTATGTCTTGATAAGTATTCCTTGTTGTAGTTTTCAGCGTTATTCCTCCGTTGTCTGTTTTGTCTGAATCTTTTCGTTTATCTTTTCAGTATGAGGAGGCGAGCGCGTGTCGCTCCACCGGTCGTTGAGGCCGAGGATGATGAGTCTTTTCAGGATGATGTTTTACCTCCTGAGCAGCCAGTTAGGCGTAGAGGTCATGGCAGAGGTAGACCTCGAGGAGCGGCAGGTCACCATAGGCAGAGAGAGTTACAGGACGAGGAGCCTGTAGAGCCTGAGTTTGATGTTCCTATTCCTCTAGTTGTTCAGCCTGTTCAGCCTGCCTATTAGCAGGGTATGTCTAACCCTAAGGCAGCTTTGTTCTATGCCCGAGTTGGCAGGATTGCGTTTGATGGTACTTCCGATCCATTAGACTTTCTGCATGCGATTGAGACTAGGACTCGGACTGCTCATACCGAGTACCAGCGGATCATGATTGTAGAGTTGTCTGTTGAGGGACCAGCCTTAGACTGGTTTATTCAGATGATTCAGCCCTATATGATGATGATGACATGGGCTCAGTTTCGAGAGCGATTTATGAGGAGATTCTGTCCAGAACCTCTTCGTTTGAGTTATCGTCTTCGGTTGACCAGTATTTCTCATGGAGATCGATCTGTAGAGGAATATACCCGAGAGTTTCTTTGTCTGGGTAGATATGCTGAGGATCTGATGGGAGATCAATATTTTACGGTTACTACATACGTTACTGGTTTGGGTTCTGCTTTTGCTGGTATGCCTACAGCAGGTCTTACTCTGGAGTCTGTGATTGAGCTAGCCAAGGAGATTGAGCTAAGACTAGTTAGGCAGGGAGCGATGCCTGATTATTACCAGTTGGGAGTTCAGTCGAGTGGATCGCAGGCTACTCCGTATTTGAGTTTTCATGCTGGATCGAGTAGTCAGCAGCGAGGTTCGACTCAGCAGAGTCAGAGACAGCAGCAGCGAGTGCATCGGAGTAGTAGACATGGCCGTGGAGGTCAGCGTAGATCATTCAGATTTTGGTCAGGTGCTTCGAGCAGCAGCAGTGGTCGTAGTTCTGGATCAGCGGCCAATGTTTGTCAGACTTGTGGTAGAGTCCATCAGGGACCGTGTTATCTGACACCACTAACATGCTTCAGATGCGGGCAGACAGGACATTTTGCCAAATCGTGTCCTTATTCCAGTTATCAGCAGTAGCAGATTCCACGATTCCCACAGCAGTCGATTGCTAGTGCAGCACCCGTGCCATTTCAGTTACCACCAGCCCAGCATCAGAGTTCCACTCAGTTTGTTCCACAGCAGAGTCATGGTAGAGGTACTAGAGGAGGTGCCAGAGGTGTTGGCCAGGCTTCTACCAGTCAACAGGGAGGTCGAGGTCAGGCCAGAGTCTTTCATCTTACTCAGTAGGATGCTCAGGCATCTAATGCAGTCGTGGCAGGTATTGTTTCTATTTATTACCTGGATGCTTGGGTTTTGTTTGATCCGGGTGCCACGCATTCATTTGTTTCTCCTGTTTTTGCTTCTAAATCTTGTTGGCAAGCTTCGAGGATGGCTTTTCCTTTGTCCGTTGCCACTCCTCTGAGTGATTCTTTGGACGCCGATATTGTTCTTTCTGGTTGTCCAGTTCTCGTGGGAGATAGAGAATTACCCGCTGATTTGATTTTGTTGGATGTGATGGAGTTTTATGTTATTATGGGAATGGATTGGTTATCTCAGCACTATGCCGTGGTAGATTGCAGGAATAAGGAGGTGACTTTCAAAATTCCTGGTGAAGTAGAATTTAAGTTTGTTGGTGATAGGAGTTCAACACCTCAGAATCTTATTTCTGCTATTACGGCTAGGAAGTTATTGAAGAAGGGATGTCAGGGGTTTTTGGCATTGGTTAGGGATACGTCAGTGGAGAAGTTGTCACTCACAGATGTTCTGGTTGCTTGTGAGTTTCCTGATGTTTTTCCCGAGGAGTTACCAGGTTTACCACCTCATAGAGAGATTGAGTTCTGTATAGATGTGGTTCCAGGTACTACTCCTATATCTATGCCACCCTATCGCATGGCTCCTGCAGAGTTGAGAGAGCTGAAGGAGCAGTTGCAAGAGTTGTTGGAGAAAGGTTTTATTAGACCTAGTGTTTCTCCTTGGGGTGCACCAGTCCTGTTTGTGAAGAAGAAGGATGGTACCCTGAGAGTGTGCATTGACTATAGAGAATTGAATGAGGTGATGGTGAAGAACAAGTATCCTCTCCCGAGGATAGATGATTTGTTTGACCAGCTACATGGTGCACAGTTCTTTTCTAAGGTTGACTTGAGATTGGGTTATCATCAGTTGCGGATTAGTGAAGTTGATATTCCTAAAACAGCATTCCGCACTCGATATGGTCATTATGAGTTTCTGGTGATGTCTTTTGGTTTGACTAATGCACCAACAGCTTTTATGGACCTGATGAACAGAGTATTCAGACCGTATGTGGATCAGTTTGTAGTAGTCTTCATTGATGATATACTAGTATATTCGAGGAGTATGGAAGAGCATGTATATCACTTGAGGATTGTACTACAGACACTAAGAGATCATCAGCTTTATGCTAAATTCTCGAAGTGTGATTTCTGGATGGAGAGTGTTTCTTTTCTTGGACACGTAGTGTCTAAAGAAGGTATTCAGGTTGATCCACATAAGGTTGAGGCAGTATCTGAATGGCCTAGACCTACTTCTGTTACAGAGATTCGGAGTTTTCTGGGTTTAGCCGGGTATTATAGGCGGTTTGTGCAGGATTTTTCCAGGATTGCAGCCCCTATGACTCGCTTAACTTAGAAGAATGTTAGATTTGAGTGGTCAGAAGCTTGTGAGAATAGTTTTCAGTTGTTGAAGGAGAAGTTGACCACAGCCCCAGTATTAGCTTTGCCTAATAGTGTGGATAAGTTCACAGTTTACTGTGATGCCTCTAGAATTGGTCTTGGTTGTGTGTTGATGCAGAATGGAAGGGTGATAGCCTATGCTTCGAGGCAGTTGAAGAAGCATGAGCAGAACTATCCCACACATGATCTTGAGATGGCTGCAGTGATCTTTGCTTTGAAGATTTGGAGACATTATCTGTACGGGGTGACTTGTGAGATATTTACTGATCACAAGAGCCTAAAGTACATTTTCCAGCAGAGAGATTTGAATTTGAGGCAGAGGAGATGGTTGGAATTGTTGAAGGATTATGATTGCGAGATTCTTTACCATCCAGGTAAAGCTAATGTTGTAGCAGATGCCTTGAGTAGGAAGTCCTCAGGTAGTCTTGCTCACATCGGTGTTGAGAGGAGACCATTGATCCAGGAGTTGCATTTATTGGTGGATCAAGGTCTGATGATGAAGATCAGTAGATCAGGTGGACTGCTAGCTCAGTTTAAAATACGATCTATACTGAGGGATAGGATTAAAGCAGCTCAGAGCCGAGATCCTATTCTAGAAGAACTTGCAGAGAATGTCAGATCAGGGAAGTTCATTGATTTCACACTCGATGATGATGGTGTGTTGTGGATCAGTGGTAGATTGTGTGTTCATGACATGGATGACTTGAGAGAGGAGATTTTAGACGAAGCACACTCTATAGCCTACAGCGTACATCCAGGTGTCACTAAGATGTACCACAGTATCAGAGATCTATACTGGTGGGATGGATTGAAGAAGGATGTCGTCGATTATGTTGCTAAGTGCTTGACGTGTCAGCAAGTGAAAGCCGAGCATCAGAAGCCTTCTGGGAAGCTTCAGCCTCTTCCTATTCCCGAGTGGAAGTAGGAAAGGATAGCTATGGATTTTGTGGTAGGTTTACCTCGTTCGAAGGATGGATACGATTCCATCTGGGTGATTGTAGATAGGTTGACGAAGTCTGCACATTTCTTGCCTGTGAAAGCCACATATTCAGTTGTTAGATTGGCGAAGTTGTATGTGAAGCATATTGTGTGCCTTCATGGAGTACCTGTGTCCATTGTGTCAGATAGAGGTTAGGTGTTTACTTCTCATTTTTGGCAGAAGTTACAGGAAGCGACGGGCACTAGGTTGGATTTCAGTACTGCTTTCCATCCTCAGACAGATGGCCAGTCTGAGAGGACGATCCAGACACTAGAAGATATGTTGAAGATGTGTGTCTTGGATTTGGGAGGTAGTTGGGATGATCATTTGTCGCTCATTGAGTTTGCATATAATAACAGCTACCATAACAGTATTGGTATGGCACCGTATGAGGCATTGTATGGAAGGAAGTGTAGATCCCCATTGAGTTGGGATGAGATTGGTGAGAGAGCTTTGACTGGACCAGAGATGGTTCAGGATGCTGCAGAGAAAGTCATCGTAATTAAGCGAAGATTAGAGACCGCAGTTAGTAGACAGAAGAGTTATGCGGACCCTAGGCGCAGAGATGTGGAGTTTCAGGTTGGAGATTTTGTTTTTCTGAAAGTATCTCCGATGAAGGGTGTGATGAGATTTGGCAGGAAGGGTAAGTTAGCACCGAGATACATTGGACCGTTTGAAATTCTGGAGAGAGTTGGCACTGTTGCATATCGGTTGGATTTGCCTCCGAGTATGTCACAGGTGCATCCAGTATTTCATATCTCGATGTTAAGGAAGTATATCTCAGACCCTTCTCACGTGTTGCAACCTGACAGTGTAGAAGTGAGTGAAGATTTGACGTTTGTGGAAGAACCTGTGGCGATCGTTGATTTTCAAGTTCGACAGTTGCGATCGAAGCAAATTCCGATGGTCAAGGTTCTATGGCATAGCGACAGAGTTGAAGAGCATACGTGGGAGACTGAAGCTGAGATGCGAGCTTCTTACTCATATCTCTTTCCTTCTTGATCTTGTTTTTTTGGAATTCGGGGACAAATTCTTGTAAGGGGGGGAGACTGTAATATCTCGTGTTTTTAAAATATTTTTGCACTGTACTGGGATATGCAGTGTTAATAATTTCTGTATATTATTTGATATTTTTATGAGTTGATATGTATTTAAAACCTATTTTAATTACTGTGTATTATTTTCAGTGTTTTACGTAAAATTTTCCCAGGACTTGCATTTTCGGGGAAATTTTCACGTAAACAATGTATTATTAATTATTTTAAATATATTTTTGGATTTGCATGAACTCATGCGTATTTTTAAATTATTAAATAAAGCCTGTGTGTGTATATTTATTTAATTAGGGTTTATTATTACCCTAATATTATATTAATTATTTATTAGTTTTATTGTTATTTAATTATTTTTATTTAGTATAAATTATTAAAATATTAAATTTTATGTGTATGGTGTATATTTGATGTGTGTAATTTAATATTATTTTAATATATAGTATAAAGTATATATATATACACATATACATTAAAAATTGTCAAAATTACAAAAGTTTGGAGAATTACAAAACTGCCCCCGTGAGCTTCTTCTTCCTCCCGACCGTTCCATTCACCGTCCGATCGCTGCTACTACCGTTTCTTCACTGTGGGTGTGCCGTCCAGTGTGCCACCACCTTCCCTAGCCTTCCTTGTCGCCTGTGGTAGCCATTTCCGGCGTCGGGGAAGCTTGATATCGCCGGAAGCCGAGAGTTGCATCTTCTTCTTCCCTCATCGATTTCGGCCACCGTTTTCGACGCCGCCAGTCTCTTTCTTCTCCTTGAGCTCCGGTGAGTGTGATTCTAGCTTTGGTTTGAGCTAAAATGGTTTAGATTTGCTTAGGTTTCGATTTTTTAATTTCGGTCACATTAGGGTTTTTGATTTTTTTTGAGCTTTGAATTGGATGATTCATGGAAACTCCCTTCACAAATGTTGTTCCTAGTAGCTCAATATACATGTATGAATTTTTGTAGAATTTTTGGAGATTTTTTGGATTTTTGGGTATTTTTGAATATTTTAATATTATTTTCTAATTTTCGGAAATTAATTATTTAAATTATTAAATTGGAGTTTATGGTTAAATTAGGTGTTGAAATGAATTATAGGAATTTATTTGGAAATTTTATGAATTTTTATGTATTTATTTTGAATTATTGAAGTTTATGTAAATTTGAAAAATTAGGATTAAATGTGTTTTGTTTGAATTTAATTGGTTAATTGAGTTTAATTATTAATATTATTGATAAATATGTTGAGAAAATTAATTTTGGATAATTGTATAATTTTTGGTGAATTTTTGAAGTAATTTAAGTATATTTATATATAGGGGTATTTTGGTAATTTTACCCTAAATTGTCTAAAAATGTAATTTAATTGGTTTTAATAGTTATTTAAGGTATAAAAATGATTTCTATAAAATATTTGGTATTTTTAACAAATTAAAACTATTTTTCGTGAATTATTTTCAATTATATATATAATATACGGTTTTACTAATAAAATGAGTTTTTATCGATTTTTACTGTGTTTTAAGGTTAATTATGTAATTTCTACCTATGAGATGTATTTATAGGTTTTAAGGATATTTTTGGTATATCTGGAATATGTTCTGTGTTTGTGGACCCCGATCGGTGGATTGTAGTCTGGAGTCCGACCGAGAGGTTATGGATTTGTGTTGAGCTTGTATTTCGAAGTGTATTTCTTTGCAGGGTCGGCTATACTCTTTTGAGTAGAGAGATGTCCGTTTTACAGGGGAGGTTCTGCCGGATTTTCGATAGGATTCTCGTAAAATGTGATGTCCAGTCGAACCCTAATTTCTGATTCTGTATTTAAATACTCTAGATTGAATTCTAGGATTTCTGTTAGGGTTTATTCTGATGTCTATTATTTATTGCTTGTTTAGTTGCATCGAGACCGAGGGCTAGTGGACCAGGCCCGTCGGACCTATCTTGTGGAGCGCATTAGGTGAGTTACTATACTATATATATATGCTTAGGATGCATGATTTAGAAATGCATGTTTTATGTTGATTAAATATGCATAAATAATTTGATTATTTCTTAAGTTTACATTAAGTATATTTTTGGTTTATTTTTGGTATATATTAAATTATATGCATGTTTTGTAAATAAAATATACTTAAAATGTTTTTAAATATATTTCCAACTTAATTTATGATTTGATTGAATTCATTTGACGTATATATACTCGAAATATACCTGGTTTACTTTTGGTATATTTCTGGTATATATATGGATTATATTGTTATTTTATTTAAATTCATGCACCATTTATTGTGAATGAATGTTATATATTTAATGATGAAGGATATAAATAGAACGTGCTACCTAGTGGGCAGCAGTAGGACCGAGTACGTACCGGTACGCCTATAGCTTTAGGCTATATTACTAACTATTTGTGGATATTGATTTGATATGATTAATTGATGTGTGAGATGTGGTTTGGAGGTGTGATTGCTGGAGCTCGGTTGACCAAGTGTCTCGGGGCCAATCACACTGGCAATCAGACTGCTGGAGCTCGGTTGACTTAGTGTCTCGGGGCCAGTCTACTGTCTAAATGGATTAAGTGGATATATTTGGATTAAGTGAGCCTGTATGGCTAGAGTGTTATTTATCACTATTTTCTGAGATTGCGATATTCTAGGGTTCTATGTGATCCTTCATAACAGATGATTTTCAATAAAATATATAAAAATGATTTTTTATTGCATCTGTGTGTAATTGTCTGTATATGTACATAGTATATATATACTGTTGATTGTATGCATTATCACTTAGTGTGTATGTATATATATTATAGTAATTCACTCAGTGAGGTCTGACTCCCCTCCGTTGACTATTTTTTAGGAGAGTCAACTTCTTCAGACCTCAGTAGCAGGTCGATACGCCGGATTTCTTCCGCCCCGGCTTCTTTATGTAAATTATCTACTTGAGTCTTATTTTATAATCTAGATACTGCAGTAGTTGTGAATTAAAGTATTGGATTTCATGTATTTTATTTTAAAGAGATGTATTATATTGAAACTGGATTTGTATTAAAGAGATTATGTATCTATGAGATGAGATTTTGATTTAAATCCAGTTGATGTGAATAATATTATGATATTATGATTTTTATTTTCCGCTGCATATTATATTGTTATTATTATTATTGCATGTCTATTTTATTTTTAGGCTTGCTATGGGTTCCGGATTCGAAAGAATTCCCATTCCCTAGCGCCGGTCATGGCCCCTGTTTTGGGTCGTGACAGTACTACTACTACTACTACTACTACTACTGCTATTATTATTACTACTACTACTATTATTATTATTATTATTATTATTATTATTATTATTATTATTTATTTATTTATTTATTTATTTTTCTATAGTTGCGTCAAGACCGAGACCTATAGGACCAGGCTAGTCTAGTCTTTTTTCTATAGTCTACTACTCCTCCTACTCCTGCTACTACTGCTACTACTACTACTACTGCTACTATTATTATTATTATTATTATTATTATTATTATTATTATTATTATTATTATTATTATTATTATTATTATTTATTTATTTATTTTTCTATAGTTGCATCAAGACCGAGACCTATAGGACCAGGCTAGTCTAGTCTTTTTAAAGGAGCACACAACTGTGAGTTATTATCATATGTATACATTGCATGTAGATTAATATTATAAGCATTCATATATTTTAATAAATATGAATTTAATCATACTCATTTCATTAAATCATATTTATTATTGTTAACATTCATATATATGATTTTCCATAGAAATATCGAGAATATTTATTTTTGATAATATATGCTGTCATATTTTTTTATATTGAATTTTCATTATTTTAATTACGAATAAAATATTTTGGAGGATAGTAGTAGAACGTGCTACCTAGTGGGCTACACTAGGACTGTGTATGCACCGATATATGAAAATATTAGGGTTGATATTATGAAATTATTGAAATGAGATTTGAATAATTGATTATTGAGATTTGTGGTGAGTGAGTAGTGTGATTACAGAAGCTTAGTTGACCTAGTGTTTCGGGGCTAATCACTACGATAATGAGACTGTGGGAGCTCTATTGACTTAATGTCTCGGGGCCAGTCTACTATCCAAAAATTGAGAAGAGAAATATTTTGAATTTAAGTGAGCCTGTTAGCTAGTGAGGTTCAGTAATCAAGGTTGCAAAATATTTTAGAGTTCTGTTTTGATCCTTTATCCAAAAATTTTTCTGCATTTATTATTAAAAAATGTGGAGATTTGACTCTCCTCAATATTTTTTTCAGGATCTTCTACTTTAGATGTCTCTGGTAGAACTATTCGTCGAACTCTTTTCTCTCCAGTTGATTTATTTAAATACCAAACCATACAATTTTTTGTATTTTAGTAATCGCTGTAGTAGTAGTGCTTATTGTTTTAGCATTGCGTTGTATTAGTTAGAGACCCTGTATTTGAATATTATATGAAGATATTTTATTATATTATGATATAAGGATTTATTTTATATTAATGAAAGTTTTATTTCTGTTATATTTTTGTATTATGTTTGCATGTGTTTTTATTTTAATGTTTGCTACGAGTTTTGAATTTGAAAGAATTATTGTTCCCTAGTGTCGATCATGACTCCCCAATTTGGATTGTAATAGATATAATGTGTTGCTTTAAATATTTTGTATTAATTTGTTTATGAGCATTTTAAGTGGTTGATATTAGTTTGGGATTAGTATAAATACCCCTCTTCCTTGTATTGTAATCATCAAGCAAGCAATTCAGAAATAAAAGTTTGAGTTATAAGAGTTACATAAATATTTTTATTTTCTTGATTGTTTGAAAGAGTTGAAGTAGGATTGTTTGAGTGTTTAGAGTTCAACAGTCACACCCCTAATATCTTAAGAGCTATTACCTACTAATTTAAAAATTTAACCAAACTCTATTATTGTAACTATTGAAAAGTGAACAATTAATAACTCCCCTAACTATGACAAAAACTCTCATACTGAAAAAATTTTTGCATTGGAGTTGTAAAATTAAACCTAATTTTTTTATTAGCTTGATTAGTGTTTTATTAGATTGATTATCACTATATATATATATATATATATATATATATATATATAACTTATTTAAATGGGTATTAAGAAAAATTTTGATATTATTCTAAATTCATTTAAACTTAAGTATGATTTTATATATTTTTGATTAATAGAAAGGTCATATTATCTAAACATCAATGGATTGCACAATAGAGAGTATACCTTTCTTTAGAAATTGATGACAATAGAATTTAAACACTGCATCTTAGAATACCTTCAGAGAGAAATTATTTGAACCATTTTGTATATATTTATTTATATAGCTTTAGTAATTTTTTATACTCAACTATATATATATGTTATAAAGTTCACTTTTTCCACATTATAAGCAAGTATATATTTTTGTATTTCAACTAACTATACATTGCACTATAATAAATTATCACAACTACTAAAAAATTCGAGCCTCCTTTCTCTCAATTTTTCCTTTTTTTTTTTCTCTTTTTTTAGTCATCCATCTTCTTTAAGTAAGGAAGGGTGATTTTTGGCCCTTTTTGACTTGAAATCACCCCTCTACACCTTTTTTTTAATCAATTTATTTCTTAAATAAGTGGTTATTTATCACGACCCAAAATAGGGGCCATGACCGGCACTAGGGAACGGGAATTCTTTCGAATCCGGAACCCGTAGCAAGCCTGAAAATAAAATAAAACATGCAATAATAATAATAATATATAATGCAGCGGAAATAAAAATCATAAATATCATAATAACATTTCCATCAACTGGATTTAATTTAAATCTCAACTCATCACATATATATAAAATCTCTTTTATACAATCCAGTTCAATTTCTTAAAATGCATCTCGCATAAATAAAATACATAATGTCTCATAATTAATTTACAACTACTGCAGTGTCTAGATTATAAAAATAAGACTCAAGTAAGCAGTTTACACAAAGAAGCCGGGGCGGAAGAAATCCGGCGTATCGACCTGCTACTGAGGTCTGAAGATGTTGACTCTCCTGAAAAATAGTCAACGGAGGGGAGTCAGACCTCACTGAGTGAATTACTATAAGATATATACATACACACTAAATGACAATGCATACAGTCAACAGTATATATATAATATGTATATATACAGGCAAATACACACAGATGCAATAAAATCATTTATATATATATTTTATTGAAAATCATCTTTTATGAAGGATCACATAGAACCCTAGAATATCGTAACCTCGAAAACAGTCTTAGACAACACTCTAGCCATACAGGCTCACTTAATCCAAATATATCCACTTAATCCATTTGGACAGTAGACTAGCCCCGAGACACTAAGTCAACCGAGCTCCAGCAGTCTGACTACCAGTGTGATTGGCCCCAAGACACTTGGTCAACCGAGCTCCAGCAATCACACCTCCAAACCATATCTCACACATCAAATAATCATATTCAATCGATATCCACAAATGGTTAGTAGTATAGCCTAAATACTATAGGCGTACCGATACGTACTCGGTCCTAGTGCTGCCCACTAGGTAGCACGTTCTATTGATCTCCTTCATTAATAAACATAAAACATTCATTCACAAAAATAAATGATGCATAAACTTAAATAAAATAGCAACATAAACCATATATATACTGGAAATATACCAAAAGTAAACCAGGTATATTTCGAGTATATATACGTTAAATAAATCCAATCAGATTATAAATTAAGCTAGAAATATATTTAAAAACATTTTAAATATAATTTATTAACAAAACATGTATATAATTTATTATATACCCAAAAATAAACCAAAATAAACTAAATATAAACTTAAGAAATAATCAAATAATTTATGCATATTTAATCAAAATAAAACATGCATTTCTAAATCATGCATCCTAAGCATATATATATAGTATAGTAACTCACCCTAGTGCGCTCCACGAGATAGGTCCGACGGGCCTGGTCCACTAGCCCTCGGTCTCAGTGCAACTAAACAAGCAATAAATAATCGACATTAGAATAAGCCTAATAGAAATCCTAGAATTCGATCTAGAGTATTAAATACAGAAACAGAATTAGGGTTCGACCGGATATCACATTTTATGAGAATTCTACCAAAAATTTGGCAGAACCTCCCCTGTAAAATGGACATCTCTCTACTCAAAAGAGTAGAGCCGACCCTGCAAGGAAATACACTTTGAAAAACTACACAGAGCACAATCAAAATCCCACGGTCGGACTCCAAACTACAATCTACCGACCGGGGTCCACAAACACAGAATAATTTCAGAAATACCAAAAATATCCTTATAACATAGAAATACATTTTATAGGTAGAAATTACATAATCAACCTTTAAACACAGTAAAAACCGATAAAAACTCATTTTCTTAGTAAAATCATATATTATATATATAATTGAAAATAATTCACGAAAAATAGTTTTAATTAGTTAAAAATACTAAATAATTTATAGAAATCATTTTTATACCTTAAATAACTATTAAAACCAATTAAATTACATTTTTAGCCAATTTTATATAAAATTACCAAAATACCCCTATATATATATATATACTTAAATTACTTCAAAAATTCACCAAAAATTATACAATTATCCAAAATTAATTTTCTCAACATATTTATCAATAATATTAATAATTAAACTCAATTAACCAATTAAATTCAATTAAAAACATAATTAACCCTAATTTCCCAAAATTACATAAACTTCAATAATTCAAAATAAATACTTAGAAATTCAAAAAAATTCCAAATAAATTCCTATAATTCATTTAAACACCTGATTTAACCATAAAACACAATTTCATAATTTAAATAATTAATTTCCGAAAATTAGAAAATAATATTAAATATTCAAAAATACCCAAAAATCCAAACAATCTCCAAAATTTCCAAAAAAATTCATACATGTATATTAAGATACTAGGAACAACATTTGTGAAGGGAGTTTCCATGAATCAATCAATTCGAAGCTCAAAAAAATCAAAAACCCTAATGTGACCGAAATTGAAAATTCGAAACCTAAGCAATTCTAGACCATTTTAGCTCAAACCAAAGCTAGAATCACACTCACCGGAGCTTAAGGAGAAGAAAGAGACTGGCGGTGTTGAAAATAGTGGCCGGAATCGACGTGATCGATGGTGGCCAAAGTTTCGGCTTCTCTGGCCAAAACTAACTTCCAGACGCCGGAAACGGCTACCACAGGCGGCGAGGAAGGCTGGGGAAGGTGGTGGCACACCGGACGGCACACCAACGGTGAGAAATCGACGTGACAGGCATCTGGACGGCGAAGGGAAGCAAATCGGGGAAGAAGGAGGCTCGGGGGCAAAATGGTAATTTTCCAAAAGTTTTGATTTTTGATGTATTATATGTATATATATATACTTTATACTATATAATAAAATAATATTAAATTACACACATTAAATATACACCACACACATAAAATTTAATATTTTAATAATTTATACTAAATAAAAATAATTAAATAACAATAAAACTAATAAATAATTAATAAAATATTAGGGTAATACTAAACCCTAATTAAATAAATAATTATATGTATACACGGTGTTTAATATTTTAAAATATTTATGAGTTCATGCAAGTCCGAAAATATATTTAAAATAATTAATAATACATTATTTACGTGAAAATTTTCCCAAAAATGCAAGTCCCGGGAAAATTTTACGTAAAATACTGTAAATAAGACACAGTAATTAAAATAGATTTTAAATAAATATCAACTCGTGAAAATATCATATAATATACATATGGAAATTATTAACACTGTATATCCCGGTACAGTGTAAAAATATTTTAAAAACATGGGATATTACAGTCTTCCCCCCTTACAAGAATTCGTCCCCGAATTCCAGAAAAACAGGATCAAGAAGGAAAGAGATACGGGTAAGAAGCTTGCATCTAAGCTTCAGTCTCCCATGTATGCTCCTCGACTCTGTCGCTACGCCACAGAACCTTGACCATCGGAATCTGTTTCGATCGCAACTGTCGAACTTGATAATCTACGATCGCCACAGGTTCTTCCACAAACGTCAAATCTTCACTCACTTCTACACTGTCGGATTGCAACACGTGAGAAGGGTCTGATATATACTTCCTCAACATCGAGATATGAAATGCTGGATGCACCTGTGACATACTCGGAGGCAAATCCAACCGATATGCAACAGTGCCAACTCTTTCCAGAATCTCAAACGGTCCAATATATCTCGATGCTAACTTACCCTTCCTACCAAATCTCATCACACCCTTCATCGGAGATACCTTCAAAAAAACAAAATCTCCAACCTGAAACTCCACATCTCTACGCCTAAGATCCACATAACTCTTCTGTCTACTAACTGCGGTCTCTAATCTTCGCTTAATCATGGTGACTTTCTCTGTAGCATCCTGAATCATCTCAGGTCCAGTCAAAGCTCTCTCACCAATCTCATCCCAACTCAAAGGGGATCTACACTTCCTTCTATATAACGCCTCGTACGGTGCCATACCAATACTGCTATGGTAGCTGTTATTATATGCAAACTCAATAAGCGTCCCAATTACCTCCCAAATCCAAGACACACATCCTCAACATATCTTCCAGTGTCTGGATCATCCTCTCAGACTGACCATCTGTCTGAGGATGAAAAGTAGTACTAAAATCTAACCTAATGCCCATCGCTTCCTGCAACTTCTGCCAAAAACGAGAAGTAAACACTGAACCTCTATCTGACACAATGGACACAGGTACTCCATGAAGGCACACAATATGCTTCACATACAACTTCGCCAATCTAGCTACAGAATAAGTGGCTTTCACAGGTAAGAAATGTGCAGATTTTGTCAACCTGTCTACAATCACCTAGATGGAATCGTATCCATCCCTCGAACGAGGTAATCCAACCATAAAATCCATAGCTATCCTTTCCCACTTCCACTCGGGAATAGGAAGAGGCTGAAGCTTCTCAGAAGGCTTCTGATGTTCGGCTTTCACTTGCTGACACGTCAAGCACTTCGCAACATAATCAGCGACATCTTTCTTCAATCCATCCCACCAGTATAAATCTCTGATACTGTGGTACATCTTAGTAATGCCTGGATGTACGCTATAAGCTGTAGAATGTGGTTCCTCTAAAATCTCCTCTCTCAAATTATCCACATCAGGAACACACAATCTACCACTGATCCACAACACACCGTCATCATCGAGTGTGAAATCAGTGAACTTCCCTGCTCTGACATTCTCTGCAAGCTCTTATAGAATAGGATCTCGGCTCTAAGCTGCTTTAATCCTATCCCTCAGTACAGATCGCACTTTAAATTGAGCTAGCAGTCCACATGATCTATTGATCTTCATCATCAGACCTTGATCCACCAACAGATGCAATTCCTGGATCAATGGTCTCCTCTCAACACTAATGTGAGCAAGACTACCTGAGGACTTCCTACTCAAGGCATCTGCTACCACATTAGCTTTACCCGGATGATATAAGATCTCGCAATCATAATCTTTTAACAATTCCAACCATCTCCTCTGCCTCAGATTCAAATCTCGCTGCTGGAAAATGTACTTAAGGCTCTTGTGATCAGTAAATATCTCACAAGCCACCCCGTACAGATAATGTCTCCAAATCTTCAAAGCAAAGATCACTGCAGCCATCTCAAGATCATGTGTAGGATAGTTTTGCTCATGCTTCTTCAACTGCCTCGAAGCATAGGCTATCACCCTTCCATTCTGCATCAACACACAACCAAGACCAATTCTAGAGGCATCACAGTAAACTGTGAACTTATCCACACTATTAGGCAAAGCTAATACTGGCGCTGTGGTCAACTTCTCCTTCAACAACTAAAAACTATTCTCACACGCTTCTGACCACTCGAATCTAACATTCTTCTGAGTCAAGCGAGTCATAGGGGCTGCTATTTTGGAAAAATCCTGCACAAATCGCCTATAATACTCGGTTAAACCTAGAAAACTTCGAATCTCTGTGACAGAAGTAGGTCTAGGCCATTCAGACACTGCCTCAATCTTCTGTGGATCAACCTGAATACCTTCTTTAGACACCATGTGTCCAAGAAAAGAAACACTCTCCATCCAGAAATCACACTTCGAGAATTTAGCATAAAGCTGATGATCTCTCAGTGTCTGCAGTACAATCCTCAAGTGATATACATGCTCCTCCATACTCCTCGAATATACCAGTATATCATCAATGAAGACTACCATAAATTGATCCACATACGGTTTGAATACCCTGTTCATCAAATCCATAAAAGCTGATGGTGCATTAGTCAAACCAAAAGACATCACCAGAAACTCATAATGGCCATATCTAGTACGGAATGCCATCTTAGGAATATCAGTTTCACTGATACGCAGCTAATGATAACCCGACCTCAGATCAATCTTAGAAAAGAACTATGCACCCTATAGCTGATCAAACAAATCATCTATCCTGGGGAGAGGATACTTGTTCTTCACTGTCACCTTGTTTAACTCTCTGTAGTCAATGCACAGTCTCAGGGTACCATCCTTCTTCTTCACAAACAGGACTAGTGCACCCCAAGGAGAAACACTAGGTCTAATGAAACCTTTATCTAACAACTCTTGCAACTGCTCCTTCAACTCTCTCAACTCTGCAGGAGCCATTCGATAGGGTGGCATAGATATAGGAGTAGTACCTGGTACCACATCTATACAGAACTCAATCTCTCTATGAGGTGGTAAACCTGGCAACTCCTCAAGAAAAACATCAGGAAACTCACAAGCAATAGGAACATCTGTGAGTGACAACTTCTCCACTGAAGTATCCCTAACCAATGCCAAATATCCCTGACAACCTTTCTTCAACAACTTCCTAGCCGTAATAGCAGAAATAAGATTCTGAGGTGCTGAACTCCAATCACCCATAAACTTAAATTCTACTTCACCAGGAATTCTGAATGTCACCTCTTTATTCCTGCAATCTACCACGGCATAGTGTTGAGATAACCAATCCATTCCCAAAATAACATCAAACTCCATCACATTCAATAGAATCAAATCAGTGGGTAATTCTCTATCTCCCACGAAAATTGGACAACCAGAAAGAACAATATTAGTGTCCAAAGAATCACTCAGAGGAGTGGCAACAGATAAAGGAAAAGCCATCCTCAAAGCTTGCCAATAAGATTTAGAAGCAAAAACAGGATAAACGAATGAATGCATGGCACCCGGATCAAACAAAACCCATGCATCCAGGTAACAAATAGAAACAATACCTGCCACGATTGCATTAGATGCCTGAGCATCCTGCTGAGTAAGATGAAAGACTCTGGCCTGACCTCGACCTCCCTGCTGACTGGTAGAAGCCTGGCCAACACCTCTGGTACCTCTACCATGACTCTGCTGTGGAACAAACTGAGTGGAACTCTGATGCTGAGCTAGTGGTAACTGAAATGGCACGGGTGCAACACTAGCAATCGACTACTGTGGGAATCGCAGAATCTGCTGCTGTTGATACCCAGAATAAGGACACGACCTGGTAAAATGTCTTGTCTGCCCGTATCTGAAGCATGTCAGCGGTGTCAGATAACACGGTCCCTGATGGACTCTATCACAAGTCTGACAAACATTGGCCGCTGATCCAGAACTACGACCACTGCTGCTGCTCGAAGCACCAGATGGGCAATTATAGTTGGAATTTGTCTATTTTTATATTGGATATTTGGAAAGTTAAATTGTTATTAATATTATATTATTATTTGAAATTTTATTAAATTATGGTGGAAAATAATTTTATTTAGTGTTTTAAAAACTAAACAAATTATATTTAGTATTTGCTTATTATATTTTGGTGAACCTCGATTGGGAATTGTATAGTCTGAGGTCCCAACCCGAGGTGTTGTGCCATTGTGAATTTTGAAGTGTGTTTATTTATAGGATTGACTCTACTTCGGTAGAGGGATGCCCGTTTTATAGAGAAAACTCTGTCGAATTTTTGTTAGATTTCTCATAAAACGTGACACCGGGTCAATCCTAAAATTTTATTCTAAGTACGAATTGAGTCTTCTTTAGAAACTCTAGAAGTTAGGTCTCTATTTTTTTATTATCATTTCCTTTTCTGTCTTTTAGCTGCCCCTCCAGTCGCATCTACCAGTCGAGGTCGGACACGACGTGTCAGAGGAGCACCTTTATCTTGTAAGTTAATATTTGATTTGAGTGTCAGATTTTTTTTATTATTATTTTAAATCATATTAAATTCTTATGAATTTAATTTATGAGATTCTAGTCAGCATTATTCATAGGATTTTGCATGATTTAATTTATAGTTGACTTATTTTATTTTATTATATATTTATTATTATTTATTGTAATTTTCATTATTTTATTTATTTAATTTATTTATTTTTTAAATAAATCATGGTAGAACGGGCTACCTGATGGGTTTTATCACGACCGTGTGCGCACCGATAAACATATATGATTATTTAATTATATTACTGCGGCCGAAGGTTTGGTGATGCTTTGCTCTTGGACACCGTCAGTAGTATAATATTTGTTTATTTATTAAATCACTGGGGCCGATGGTCTGGTGATGCCTTGCTCTCGAACATCGCCAGTGATATTGGATTAAGAGGTATGACTACGACTGTGTATCCTGGTGATGCCTTGCTCTTGAGATTTGGCAGTCTTGGATATAAGTGAGTCATATGACTGTAAAAAAATTATAGTTGGGTTCTACCAAAATTTTTTTTTATATGTATACTAAAATGATTTTAAAGGATATTTAAATATTTATTCCTTCTCTTTAAAAAAAATGGATTTATTATATGCATACCAAATGGTTAAATAAAATTATATTATATTATATTTCCATAAAATTTATTTTAATGAGGTTTTCAAATCACATTCATTTCTTTATTAACTTGCTCAGTGAGGTCTGACTCCTCTCAATATTTTTTTTTTCAGGAGTTTGGGAGTTTACTATTAGGCCTACTTCTCTTTGTCGTGTAGCTTCGTCACCAGCTATTCTGCGTAGGTCTATTTAGTTATGTTGTATCTATTTTCGCATACCGCAGTAAAGAAAATTGTATAACGGCATACTTTATTTGGAATTTCATGTATTTATAATGTATGTACTGAGATATTATTTGTATAACTGAAGTTTATTTATTTTATGCACTGGTATTATGGTTTAAATTATATTGAGAAAAATCAGTTTGATAATGTGCGTTGAGATTTTATTATTTATTGTAAGGATTCAAGTTAAAATTCTGAGATTTTTTTCCTTAAAGGCTTACTATGGGTTTCGGTGGCTTTATGCTTTCCTATTCCCTAGCGCCGGTCACGTGCCCCTGGGTTCAGGTCGTGACAATACATTCTTATGTTTAATTATTTTAGGGTTTTAGTACTTATTTTAATTATTTAGGTGTATATTATATAGTTGCTATCTAATTACTATGTGTGTGTGTCCCGCTGCAACTCTGGTCGACTACCATCGGTGTGCCTCCCGGATGTCCACCCTCTTCCTCCAGCCGTTCCGTCGCCTGTAGACATCTCCTCCGGCACCGGTGAAGTGAATTTTGGCTGTTTTGGTCCAAAGTCTCCTCTTCCTCCACACCTCACGATTCTGGCCACCAAAACCCATCATTCTTGTGCCATTGAACTCCTCTGAGGCCATAGAAGATGATTCTAAGCTTCCTTTAAGCTTAAAACTCAATTTGGTAAGCTTTTTGTCAATTTTTCAATTTTGGCCATATTGGGTTTTTGAATTTTTTTTGAGCCTTTCTTTGTGATTCATGAAAAATTCCTTCACAAATAGCTTAATCTTCATGTGTGAATTTTTGTAGAATTTTTTGGAATTTATTTTGATTTTTGGGTATTTTTGATTATTTTATTATTATTTTCTAATTCTCGAAAATTAATTAATTAAATTATAAAATTGTGTTTTATGGTAAATATAGGTGTTGAAATGAATTATAGAAATTTATTTGTAATTTTTGTGAATTTTTATGTATTTATTTTGAATTTATATAGTTTATGTAATTTTGAGAAAATAGAGTTAATTATGTGTTTAATTGAAATTTATTGGTTAATTAAGTTTATTTATTGATATTATTGAAATATATGTTGATAAAATTAATTTTGTGCAATTATATTATTTTTGGTGAATTTTTTGATTAATTTTAGTATATTTATATATAGGGGTATTTTGGTAATTTTATCCTAAATTGTCTAAAAATGTAATTAAATTGGTTTTAATAGTTATCTAGGGTATAAAAATGATTTCTAAAAATTATTTGGTATTTTTAACTAATTAAAACTATTTTTCGTAAATTATTTTCAATTATATATATAATATACGATTTTTCTAATAAAATGAGTTTTTAACGATTTTTACTGTGTTTTAGGGTTAATTACGTAATTTTTACTTATAAAATTTATTTTTATTATATGAGGGAAATTTTGGTATTCTGTAATATTCTGTGAATTGTGGACCTCGGTCGGTGACTCGTAGTTTGGAGTCCGACCGAGGGATTGTGATTGAGAATTTTATGTTATTTTTGAAGTGTGTTTCTTTGCAGGGTCGGCTCTACTCTTTGAGTAGAGAGATGTTCATTTTACAGGGGAGGTTCTACCGAATTTTTGATAAAATTCTCGTAAAATGTGATGTCCGGTCGAATTTTGATTTAATTCTGTCTCTAGTAATCTGGATCGAGTCTTTAGAACTTCTATGGGATTATCACGACCCAAACTAAGAGTTATGACCGGCGCTAGGGAACGGGAATTCTTTCGAATCCGGAACCCGTAGCAAGCCTAAGAAAATAAAATCATACAATAAATAAATAAAAAGTATGATATAATTAAAATTTTTCGAATCAATATATAAAATAAATTCTCCAAATCCTTTTATAAATGTATACATATTCGTACAATGTTCAAATATAAATTCTCAGAGTATTTAATATCCAAACAAAATAATACACTTCCAATATAATAACACTACTACTACAGTTTCCAGAATATAATTCAAAGTTCAGAATATACATTTGCATAAAATAGCCGGGACTGAAGAACACCGACGAGGAACTCTACAACTAAGGTCTGACGATATGGGATCTCCTGAAAAAAATAATTGAGGGGGGTCAGACCTCACTGAGTGAATTATTATACTATATATACATGCAAACTAAACCATACAATCAGACATTCTTATATATATATGTATATACACACATTTCACACGAATGCCAAACTCTGCTTTTATAAATATACTATATATAGAAAATGTTTGATTAAATTCATGAAGGATCCATAGAACCCTAATAATAACAACCTCAACAACCCCATCATCACTCTAGCCATGCATGCTCACTTGATTCCAAATAGAACACTTATTCCAATTTGGACAGCAGACTGGCCCCGAGACATTAAGTCGATCGAGCTCCAGCAGTCTGACTGTCAGTGTGATTGGCCCCGAGACACTTGGTCAACCGAGCTCCAGCAATCACACTATCTATCACCTCACATCTCAATCGACCCAATAGATTCATTCCACTATGGATAGTAGACTGGCCCCGAGACACTAAGTCAACTGAGCTCCAGCAGTCTGACTGTCAGTGTGATTGGTCCCGCAATCACACTATCTAACATACCATTAATCTTAGTCAAATCAATTAAATCAATTATAATCACCCAATTTTAACTCTCACTCAATCCTTATCTATCGTACCGGTATGTACACGGTCCTAGTGCTGCCCACTAGGAAGCACGTTTTATTGATATCCTTCACTTAGAATAAATCATTCATTCAGAAAATAATTAATGTAGAACAATATTCATAATAGTAAAACCAACCATATATATATATATACCAAAAATATACCCAGTATATTTCAGGTATATATATATATATATATATGTCAAATAAAATATGAAATAAACTAAAGATAAATCATTAATATAGTTAAAAACAATTTAAATGAGTAACAATAATATAACATGCATTATCTTAAAAATATACTTAAATATGCAAAAGACATACCCTAAGTACACAAATCATTTAATAAAACATTTATGTATAAATATTCATTTAAATACGTGTTTGTGTTTAACATATATTCACAAATATACTAAAAATAAACCTAATTATCTAGTATGCATATATCAAAAATAAACTCTAAATATACCACTAATGTGCTAGGTTTAATTTAATAATAAAATATTTATTTATTTGGAAATAAATAAAAAATATATCAAAAATAAACTTAAAAATAATTTAAGTGTAGGTTTATAATTTAACATGCAATTATTTAAGAATAAACCTAAAATTGACTAAAACTATACCTAAAGTATACTAATTAGTTAATAAAATAATTATGTCTAAGTGTACATTTTAAAACATGTGTATATTACTCAAATGTATTAAACCTAAACCTAATTGTTTAATGTGCATATATCAAACTAACATGCATAATTATTTAATATGCATATATATAAAAATGCAACCTAGATGTACCAAAAATATTATAATTTAAATCCCTTTTAAAACATACAATGAAAATGAAAAATTCTAAATAATGCACCCTATATGCAGTGCATATATATACAGTATAATAACTCACATGTTAGCGCTCCACGAGACAAACTCGGCGGGCCTGATCCGTTAGGCCTCGGTCTCGGCGTAGCTAGATAAACAAATGACAACATGAAATCAGAATAAAGTTAACAAAAATTCTAAAGACTCAATCTAGAATTTTAGACATAGAATTAGAATAGGAATTTGACCGGACATGTCACGACCCAAAACAGGGGCCATGACCGGCGCTAGGGAACGGGAATTCTTTCGAATTCGGAACCCGTAGCAAGCCTAAAAATAAAATAAAACATGTAATAGTAATAACAATATATAATGCAGCAGAAATAAAAATTATAAATATCACAATAACATTTGCACCAACTGGATTTAAATCAAATCCATATCTCATATATCAAATAATCATATCCAATCAATATCCACAATCTGGTTAGTAATATAGCCTAAATGCTATAAGCGCACCGGTACGTACTCGGTCCTAGTGCTGCCCACTAGGTAGCACGTTCTATTGATATCATTTATTAATAAATATAAAACATTCATTCACAAATAAATGATGCATGAATTTAAATAAAATAACAATATAAACCATATATATACTGGAAATATACCAAAAGTAAATCAGGTATATTTCGAGTATATATACGTCAAACAAGTCTAATATAATAGCAAAATAAGCTAGAAATATATTCAAAAAACATTTTAAACATAATTGGTTAATAAAGCATGCATATAATTTAATATATACAAAAAATAAACCAAAAGTAAACTGTAATATCCCGTGTTTTTAAATATTTTTATACTGCATCGGGATATGCAGTGTTAATAATTTTTAAATATGATATTGATATTTCATAAGTTTTTGATTAATTAAAATTGATTTTTAATTGTTTATTATTATTTTGAATACTTTACGTAAAATTTTCTCGAGACTTGCATTTTCGGGGAAATTTTCACGTAAATAATTTACTATTAATTATTTTAAATAGATTTACGGACTTGCATGAACTCATATATATTTTTAAATTACTAAATAAAATATATATGTGTATTTATTTAATTAATTAGGGTTAATTAATTACCCTAATATTTTATTATTTATTTATTTGTTTTGATATTATTTAATTATTTTTAGGAGTATTAAATTTTAAAATATTAAATTATAAGTGTGTGGTGTATATTTAATGTGTGTAATTTAATATTATTTTATTATATAGTATAAATTATATATATATATATATATATATATATATATATATATATATATATATATATATATATATATATATATATATATATATATATATATATATACATATATACATTTAATATATTAACAAATTATAAAGTTTAACTTATTTACAAAACTGCCCCTCCCGTTCCTTCTTTAACCCCGACCATTCCCATCGCCGTTCCGCCGCCTATCACGCTCATTTCTTGCCATTGGTGTGCCGTCCGGCGTGCCACCTCCTTCCTCAGCCTTCCTCGCCGCCTGTTGCAGCCGTTTCGGGCGTCTGGAAATCGATTTTGGCCGAAGAAGCCGAAACTTTGGCCACCGTCGTTCACGACGTTTTCGACCACCATTTTTGACACCGCTGGTCTCTTTCTTCTCCTTGAGCTCCGGTGAGTGTGATTCCAAGCTTTGTTTCACTTGAAATGGTCCTGATTTGCTTAGGTTTCGATTTTTCGAATTCAGCCTATTAGGGTTCTTGAATTTTTTGAACTTCAATTTGATTGATTCATGAAACATTCCTTCACAAATGTTGATCCTAGTAGCTTAATCTCTATTTTCGAATTTTTTTGGAATTTTTGGGAATTATTTTGATTTTTGGGTATTTTTGAATATTTTAATATTATTTTCTAATTTTCGAAAATTAATTAATTAAATTATGAAATTGTGTTTTATGATAATTATAGGTGTTGAAATGAATTATAGAAATTTATTTGGAATTTTTATGAATTTCTATGTATTTATTTTGAATTATTTAGGTTTATGTAATTTTGGGAAAATTAGGTTAATTGTGTTTTTAATTGAAATTAATTGGTTAATTGAGTTTAATTATTGATATTATTGATAAATATGTTGAGAAAATTAATTTTTGGATAATTATACTATTTTTGGTGAATTTTTGAAGTAATTTTAGTATATTTATATATATAGGGGTATTTTGGTAATTTTACCCTAAAATGACTAAAAATGTAATTAAATTGGTTTTAATAGCTATTTAAGGTATAAAAATGATTTCTACAAATTATTTAGTATTTTTAACTAATTAAAACTATTTTTCGTGAATTATTTTCAATTATATATATAATATACGGTTTTACTAATAAAATGAGTTTTTATCGATTTTTACTGTGTTTTAAGGCTAATTATGTAATTTCTATTTATAAAATGAATTTCTATGTTATAAGGGTATTTTTGGTATTTCTGAAACTATTATATGATTGTGGACCTCGGTCGGTAGATTGTAGTTTGGAGTCCGACCGAGGGGTTATAGATGAGTTGTTGTGCTTGTTTGTCAAAGTGTGTTTCTTTGCAGGGCCGGCTCTACTCTTTGAGTAGAGAGATGTCCATTTTACAGGGGAGGTTCTGTCGAATTTTTGGTAGAATTCTCGTAAAACGTGATGTCCGGTCGAATCCTGATTTCTAATTCTGTGTCTAGTAATCTAGAATGAGTCCTTAGAACTTCTGTTCTATTTATTCTAATTCTTGTCGTTATTGTTTGTTTAGTTGCGCCGAGACCGAGGGCTAGTGGACCAGGCCCATCGGACCCATCTCGTGGAGCGCACTAATTTGTGAGTTACTATTTTATATATATATATGCTTAGGGTGCATGATTTAGAAATGTATGTTTTATTTTGATTAAATATGCATAAATGATTTGATTAGTATTTAAGTTTATTTTTAGTTTACTTTTGGTTTATTTTTGGTATATATTAAATTATATGCATGTTTTATTAATAAATTATATTTAAAATGTTTTTAAATATGTTTCTAGCTTAATTTGTAATTTGATTGGATTTATTTGACGTATATATACTCAAAATATATCTGGTTTACTTTTGGTATATTTTCAGTATATATATGGTTTATATTGTTATGTTATTTAAATTCATGCATCATTTATTTGTGAATGAATGTTTTATATTTATTAATGAAGGATATCAATAGAACGTGCTACCTAGTGGGCAGCACTAGGACCGAGTACGTACCGGTACACTTATAGCATTTAAGCTATATTACTAACCAGATTGTGGATGTTGATTGGATATGATTATTTGATGTGTGATATGATTTGGAAGTGTGATTGCTGGAGCTCGGTTGACCAAGTGTCTCGAGGCCAATCACACTGGCAGTCAGACTGCTGGAGCTCGGTTG
Source organism: Mallotus nudiflorus (assembly GCA_947683625.1). Lineage (NCBI taxonomy): Eukaryota > Viridiplantae > Streptophyta > Magnoliopsida > Malpighiales > Euphorbiaceae > Mallotus > Mallotus nudiflorus. The sequence goes on from CANTUR010000447.1 coordinate 818,613, forward strand.
ACTTAGTGTCTCGGGGCCAGTCTACTGTCCAAATGGATTAAGTGATATATTTGGAATAAGTGAGCCTGTATGGCTAGAGTGTTGTCTAACACTGTTTTGAGGTTACGATATTATAGGGTTCTATTTGATCCTTCATAAACGATGATTTTCAGTAAAATATATATAAAATGATTTTATAGCATCTATGTGTATTTGTCTGTATATATACATATTAGATATATACTGTTGATTGTATGCATTATCATTTAGTGTGCATGTATGTATATTATAGTAATTCACTCAGTGAGGTCTGACTCCCCTCCGTTGACTAATTTTTCAGGAGAGTCATCATCTTTAGACCTCAATAGCAGGCCTGTACGTCGGATTTCTTCCGCCCCGGCTTCTTTATGTAAACTGCTTCTTTGAGTCTTGAGTTTTATTTTATCTAGACACTGCAGTAGTCATTAAATTATTTAAGAGATGTTGTATTATATTTGAACTGGATTTGTATTAAAAGAGCTATATATATATGAGATGAGTATTTAATTTAAATCCAGTTGGTGGAAATGTTATTGTGATATTTATGATTTTTATTTCCGCTGTATTATATATTGTTATTACTATTGCATGTTTTATTTTATTTTTAGGCTTGCTACGGGTTCCGGATTCGAAAGAATTCTCGTTCCCTAGCGCCGGTCATGGCCCTTGTTTTGGGTCGTGACATAAACTAAAAAATCAACTTAAGTATTAATTAAATCATTATGCATATTTAATCAAAATAAAACATATATTTCTAAATCATGCACCCTAAAGCATGTATATATATATAGAATAGTAACTCACACTTAGTGCACTCCTCGAGATGGGTCCGATGGGCCTGGTCCACTAGGCCTCAGTCTCGGCGCAACTAAACAAACAATAACGACAGGAATCAGAATAAATCGAACAAAAGTTCTAAGGACTCATTTTAGATTATTAGACACAAAATTAGAATTAGGGTTCGACCAGACATCACGTTTTAAGAGAATTCTACCAAAAATTCGGCAGAACCTCCCCTGTAAAATAGACATCTCTCTACTCAAAGAGTAGAGCCAGCCCTGCAAAGAAACACACTTTGAAAAACAGGCTCAAAACACATCCACAACCCCTCGGTCGGACTCCAAACTACAGTCTACCGATCGAGGTCCACAATTCACAGAATAATTACATATATACCAAAAATGCCCTCATATCACAGAAATACATTTTATAAGTAGAAATTACGTAATTAACCTTAAAACACAGTAAAAATCGATAAAAACTCATTTTATTAGTAAAATCGTATATTATATATATATTTAAAAATAATTCACGAAAAATAGTTTTAATTAGTTAAAAATACTAAATAATTTGTAGAAATCATTTTTATACCTTAAATAATTATTAAAACCAATTTAATTACATTTTTAGTCAATTTAGGGTAAAATTACCAAAATACCCCTATATATATAAATATATTAAAATTACTCCAAAAATTCACCAAAAATAGCATAATTATCCAAAATTAATTTTATCAATATATTTATCAATAATATCAATAATTAAACTCAATTAACTAATTAATTTCAATTAAAAACACAATTAACCCTATTTTTCAAAAATACATAAACCTAAATAAATTCAAAATAAATACATAGAAATTCATAAAAATTCCAAATAAATTTCTATAATTCATTTCAACACCTATATTTATCATAAAACACAATTTCATAATTTATTTAATTAATTTCCGAAAATTAGAAAATAATATTAAAATATTCAAAAATACCCAAAAATAAAAATAATCTCCAAAAATTCTAAAAAAATTCATACATGTAGATTAAGCTAAGGGGAAAAAATTTGTTAAGGGAATTTTCATGAATCAATCAATTCGAAGTTCAAAAATTCAAAAACCCTAAAATGGCCGAATTGAAGATTTAGTTCAAACCTCATCAACCACTTGATTTCAGGCCAAAAGGAGCTTAGAACAGGGACCATCAGAGCTCAAGGAGTCAATGAAGACCGGCAGTGCGCGAAATGGTGGTCGGAATCGTGGTCGACGGCGAAGAGCTCAACTTGCTACCATCGTCGATTCCGGGCGTTCCAGCGGGCTTTCGGCCGCCTGGTCATGTCGGAGAGGAAGAGGAAGGAAGGGGGAGGAGGTTGGTGGTAGCTGGTGGCGGCAAAAGGCGGTCCGACGAGGTGGAACGGGAGGCGCAGTGAGGGTAGGCGTCGGGAGAGAAGAAGGAAGAGGGAGGGGGCAATTCGGTAATTTGGTAAAAATTTTGATTTTTAACTATATATATGTATATATATATATACTTTACACTATATGTTAAAATAATATTAAATTACACACATTAAATATACACCACACACATATAATTTAATATTTTAATAATTTAATACTAACTAAAATAATTAAATAGCAATAAAACTAATAAATAAATAATAAAATAATAGGGTAATTAATCAAACCCTAATTAAATAAATAAGTACACATATATATGGTGTTTAGTATTTTAAAAATATATATGAGTTCATGCAAGTCCGTAAATCTATTTAAAATAATTAATGGTAAATTATTTACGTGAAAATTTTCCCGAAAATGCAAGTCCCGGGAAAATTTTACGTAAAGTACTTAAAATAATAATAAACAATTAAAAATCGATTTTAATTAAATAGCAACTCATAAAATATCATAAATATATACAAAAATTATTAACACTGCATATCCCAATGCAGTATTAAAATATTTAAAAATATGGGATATTACAGGACATCACGTTTTACGAGAATTCTATCGAAAATTCGACAGAACCTCCCCTGTAAAATGGACATCTCTCTACTCAAAGAGTAGAGCTAGTCCTGCAAAGAAATACACTTCGGAATAAACACAAGATTACAACCACAATCCCTCGATCGGACTCCAAACTACAATTCACCGACCGAGGTTCACAATTCACAGAATAATTATAAAATACCAAAAATTCCCGTATATAATAAAAATACATTTTATAAATCCAAATTACGTAATTAACCCTAAAACATACTAAAAATCAATAAAAACCCATTTATTTAGAAAAATAGTATATTATATATAATTTGAAAATAATTTACGAAAAATAGTTTTAATTAGTTAAAAATACTAAAAATTTGTAGAAATCATTTTTATAGCTCAAATAATTATTAAAACCAATTTAATTATATTTTTAGCCAATTTAGTGTAAAATTACTAAAATACCCCTATATATATATTCACTATAAATGTTCAAAAATTCACCAAAAATTATATAATTACTCAAAAATTAATTTCTCAACATATAATTCAATAATATCAATAAATATACTCAATTTACCAATTTATTTCAATTAAACACATAATTAACCCTATTTTTCAAAATTACATAAACTTAATAAATTCCAAATAAAAACATAAAAATTCACAAAATTAAAAATAAATTTCTATAATTCATTTAAACTCCTATAATCACCATAAAACACAATTTCATAATTTAATTAATTAATTTTCGAAAATTAAAAAATAATAATAAAATAATCAAAAATTCACAAAAATTAAAATAAATTCAAAAAATTCTAAAAAAATTAAAAAATGTAGATTAATCTTCTAGGAACAAAGTTTGTGAAGGAATTTTTCATGAATCAATCAAATTAAAGCTAAAAAAATTTGAAACCCAAAATGGCTGATTTGAAGAAATTGAAACCTAAGCAATTCTAGACCAAATCAAGTGAAACAAAGCTTGGAATCACACTCACCAGAGCTCAAGGAGAAGATAGAGACCAACAGCATCAAATTTGGTGGCCGGAAAGTGCTTGGTCGGAGCTAAGTCGATTTTTGGCTTCTTGATGAAAATCCGACCAAAACTCACCGGAAAAGAGTGTTTCAGGTGGTGGAAATGGCTGGAGGTGGAGGAGGAAGGCTGAGGGGCATAGTAACAGCAAGAAAACCAGCTTGAAAGTGGCTGGAAATGACTAAAAATATTTTGGGAGGAAGAAGATGAAGGAGGGGCAAAACTGTAATTAAGGCAACTTTTTTTTTTGATTAAAATTTATGTATATATATATATATATATATATATATATATATATATATATATATATATATATATTTCCACACTATATTATAGTAATATATATATTCCCACACACAAATAATACTCACCACACAAATATTTTAATATATTTAATAATTTATACACTTAAAATTAATTAATTAATACAAAAAATTAAATAATAAAATTAAGGAAATTAATTAAGCTCTAATTAATTTAAATAAGTACACATATATACAATTTATTTTAGCACTTTAAAATTATATATGAGTTCATGCAAATTTATAAAACTAGTCAAAATAAATAGTATTAAATTATTTACGTGTCAATTTTCCCAAAAATACAATTTCTAGGAAAATTTTACGTAAAGTACTTAAAATAATATAAAATAATTAAAATTAGTTTTAAACAAACAACAAACTCATAAAATATCATAAATATATATACAAAAATTATTAACACTGTATATCTCGATGCAGTATAAAAATATTTAAAAACTCGGGATATTACAGGGATTTATTCTAATTCCTGTCATTATCTGTTTGTTTAGTTGCGCCGAGACTGAGGCCTAGTGGACCAGGCCCATCGGACCCATCTCGAGGAGCGCAATAATTGTGAGTTACTATTCTATATATATATATATATGCTCAAGGGTGCATGATTTAGAAATCTATGTTTTATTTTGACTAAAAATGCATAATGGTTTAATTAGTACTTAAGTTCATTTTTAGTTTACTTTTGGTTTATTATTGGTATAATTTAGACTATATGCATGTTTTATTAATGAATCATGTTTAAAATGTTTTTAAGTATATTTCTAGTTTATTTTGTAATTTAATTGGATTTATTTGACGTATATATACTCGAAAGATACTTGGTTTACTTTTTGTATATTTCTAGTATATATATGGTTACTGTCGTTATTATATTTAAAAATTCATGCATCATTTATTTTTATGAATGTATGTTTTATATTTCAATGAAGGATATCAATAGAACGTGCTAACTAGTGGGCAGCACTAGGACCGAGTACGTACCGGTACGCTGATAGCATTTAGGCTATATTACTAACCATTTGTGGATATTGATTGGATTTGATTATTTGATATGTGAGATATGATTTGGGAGTGTGATTGCTGGAGCTCGGTTGACCAACTGTCTTGGGGCCAATCACACTGACATTCAGACTGCTGGAGCTCGGTTGACTTAGTGTCTCAGGGCCAGTCCACTGTCTAAATGGATTAAGTGATTATATTTGGAATAAGTGAGCCTGTATGGCTAGAGTGTTGTCTAACACTATTTTGAGGTTGCGATATTCTAGGCTTCTATTTGATCCTTCATAACCAGTGGTTTTTAGACAAAATATATAAAAATGATTTTATTGCATCTGCGTGTATTTGCTTGTATATATACTTATTATATATATACTATTGAAAGTATGCATTTTCATTTAGTATGCATGTATATATACTATAGTAATTCATTCAGTGAAGTCTGACTCCCCTCCGTTGACTATTTTTTTTTAGGAGAGTCATCTTCATCAGACCTCAATAGCAGGCCTGTACGCTGGATTTCTTCCGCTCTGGCTTCTTTATGTAAACTGCTCATCTGAGTTTTATTTTATAATCTAGACACTGCAGTAGTTATGGTCGATTGTGAGATTGTTGTATTATAATTATATGAGATATGTACTTTAAATATTTGAACTGAAACTTGTATTAAAAGTTTATTTATAAATGAGATGAGGATTTGATTTAATTTCATTTAGTGGAAATATTATTTTGATATTTATGATTTTATTCCGCTGCATATTATTTTATTTAAGTATGTTGTTATTATTATTATTGCATGTTTTTATTTTATTTTTAGGCTTGCTACGGGTTCCGGATTCAAAAGAATTCACATTCCCTAGCGCTGGTTATGGCCCTTGTTTTGGGTCGTGACAATACCATTCTAGATATTTCATATAGGCTCTAACAGTCAGTAGAGAGGCTTTATTCAATAGGACCAGAGATAGCAACACATATATCACTAGGGTAGGAGACATGGTCATGGTGGAGTGCGTAGGCCTATCAAATTTGGTTCTGGTGCTACTAGTAGCAGCAGTGGACAGAGTTCCAGACATAGCAACACAAGATCTATAGCCAGTGCTTGCCAGACATATGGGAGAGTCCATCAGGGACCTTATGTAATATCCCGAGATTTTAAATAATTTTAAACTGCATCGGGATATGCAATGTTAATAATTTTAATATATATTTCTGATTATTTATTAAAGTTATTTTTAATTATTTTAAGTTTCTTATGTAAAATTTTCCCGAGAATTTTATTTTTGGAAAAATTAAAACCTAAATAAATAATTATTAATTATATTGGTCGGTTTCGTGAAATTGCATGAGTCCATGCATGATTTTAATTGTCGTATTAAAATATATACATATACATGCATATATATACACATATTTAATAAATTAGGGTTTATTTTTTTTTAATTAAACCTATATTATATAGTTTTGATAAATTAATGTGTGTTATATATATGTATATGTATATAGATATTATTATTTTAACATGTGGTGTGTAATTATTTTTGAATATTATATTATAATAATTAATATATATATATATATATATATATATATATATATAAACAAAATAAAAGTTTGTCAAATTTACCAAAATTGCCATCCACTTCTCTCCCTCACAACCCAACGCCGTCCCTACCATTCCCGCCACTACCAAGCTCCACCATCACCAATGGAGTGCCTCCCATCCAACCACCACCCTCTCCAACCCATTCCGCCACCTTCTCTTCCCTTTTTCGGTGAGTTTTGGCCGTGAAAAGCCAAGGAAGCCGAAAATCACACTCAACACCGATCAAGCATTTTCCACCATTTTGAACATTGCCAATCTCTGTCTTCTCCTTAAGCTTCGGTGAGTTTATTTCCAAGCTTGGTTTTGTGTGATTTGGTCTATATTTTCCTTGGTTTTCAATTTTTAATTTTGGCCTATATGAGTTCTTGATTTTCTTGAACTTTGATTATAATGATTCAAACTAACTTCCTTTACAAAGATTGATCCTCTTAGCTTAATCTATATGCTGTGTTTTTTTTGGAATTTTTGTGAATTTTTGATTATTTTATTAATATTTTCTAATTTTCGTAAATTAATTAAATAAATTATGAAATTGTGATTTATGATGTTTATAGGTGTTAAAATGAATTTTAGAAATTTATTTGTAATTTTTATGATTTTTTTATAAGTATTATGAATTTATTTAGTTTAGGTGATTTTTAGAAAATTAGGTAAATTAGGTATTTTGTTAAAATTAATTGATTAATTGAGTATAGTTATTGATTTTATTGAATTATATGTTGATAAATTAATTTTGAGTAATTATATTATTTTTAGTGAATTTTTGTATAATTATGGTGAATTATGTGAAATTATATATAACTAGGGGTATTTTGATAATTTGGAACTAAATTGGTTAAAAATTAAATTAAATTGGTTTTAATAGTTATTTGAGGTATAAAAAAATGAATTTTTACAAATTATTTAGTATTTTTAACTAATTAAAACTATTTTTCATAAATTATTTTCAAATTATATATAATATACTATTTTTATAAATAAATGAGTTTTTAATGATTTTTAATATGTTTTTGGGCTAAATACGTAATTTGGATTTATAAAATGAATTTTGGTTAATATTTATGAATTTATCGAGAATTGTTGATTTTGATAATATTTTATTTAAAATTAGGGTTTTATGGTAATTATCAGTTAAATAATTATTTTTAGTGTTTTAAATATCTAATTTGCTATATTTTGATTATTAAGGGTTATTTTTGGTATTTCTGGCATTTTCATGTGTTCTGTGATACCTCATGAATTGTAAACCTCAGTCGATGGAATTATAGTTTGGGAGTTCGATCGAGGGGTTGTGTGATTGTGTATTCTCGAAGTGTGTTTTCTTATAGGACTGGCTCTACTTTCTGAGTAGAGAGATGTATGTTTTACAGAGGAGACTCTGTCAAAATTTTGGTAGATTTCTCGTAAAATGTGACAATCGGTCTGAGTCTAGTTTTAAATTTGTAATCGAGTCTTTCCGTAGTAATTCTAGAAGTGTAGAGTTAGAATTTATTCTGATGGTTGTTATTTTATTTTTCTAGCTGCGCTGAGACCGAAGCCTAACGGACCAGGCCCGCTGAGTCTGTCTCGAGGAGTGCACATCAGTGAGTTATTATACTGTATATATATGCATTGCATATAGGATGCATCACTTATGGTTTTTCATTTTCATTATATGTTTTTAAAGTGATTTAAATTAGAATATTTTTGGTATACCTAGGGTTTGTATTTTTGTATATATATTCAGGTTAAATAATTATGCATGTTATTTTGATATATGCACGTTAAATAATTAGGTGTATGTTTAATACATTTTAGTATATATACATGTTTTAAATGTACATTTAGTCATAATTATTTTATTGAATGATTAGTATACTTTAGGTATAGTTTTAGTATATTTTAGGTTTATTCTTAAATAATTGCATGCTATATTATGAACCTACACTTAAATTGTTTTTAAGTTTATTTTTGGTATATTTTTAATATATTTCCAAATAAATGCACGTTTTATTATTGATTTAAACCTAACATATTAATGGTATACTTAAGATTTATTTATGATATATGCATGCTAGAATATTAGGTTATTTTTTTGGTATAATTGTGAATATATGTCAAACCTAAATGCATGTTTTAGTGCATATACATATTTAAATGAATATTTATGCATAATTGTTTTGTTAAATGATTTGTGTACTTAGGGTATATCTTTAGTATATTTAGGTACATTTTTAAGCTAATGCATGTTATATTATTAAAATGCACTTAAATTGTTTTTAATTATATTAATGGTTTATCTTTAGTATATTTCATGTTTTATTACATATATATACCCGAAATATACTGGATATATTTTAGGTATATTTCTGGTATATGTATGGTTGATTTTAGTATTATGAATATCATTCTACATTAATCATTTTCTGAATGAATGATTTATTGTAAATGAAGGATATCAATAGAATGTGCTACTTAGTGGGCAGCACTAGGACCGTGTACGTACCGGTGCGATAGATCAGGGTTGAGTGAGAATCAATTATGGTGATTATAATTGATTTTATTAAGATCGATGGTGTGATTAATAGTGTGATTACGGGGCCAATCACACTGACAGTTAGATTGTTAGAGCTCGATTAACTTAGTGTCTCAAGGCCAGTCTACTGTCCATAATGGAATAAATGATCTATTGATTTGATTGAAATGTGAGGTGATAAATAGTGTGATTACTGGAGCTCGGTTGACCAAGTGTCTCGAGGCCAATCACACTAACAGCCAGACTATGGGAGCTCAGTTGACTTAGTGTCTTGGGGCCAGTCTACTGTCCATATTAGAATAATTATTCTATTTGGAATCAAATGAGCTTGTATGGCTAGAGTGATGATGGGGTTGATTAAGGTTGCGATTATTATGGTTCTATGGATCCTTCATGAATTAAACTAAATGTTTTCTACATTTAGTATATTTATATAAGTAGAGTTGGCATATGTGTGGAATGTGTGAATATAAATATATATATGTGAATGCATGGTTGGATATGTTTTAGATTACATGTATATATAGTATAATAATTCACTCAGTGAGGTCTGACCCCCTCAATTATTTTTTTTCAGGAGATCCTATATCGTCAGACCTTCATAGTAGAGTTCCTCACCGGTGTCCTTCCATCCTGGCTATTTTATGTAAATGTATATTTTGAACTTTGAATTGTATTCTAGAAAATGTAGTAGTAGTGTTATTGTATTAGAAGAGTATTATTTTTATTTTGATATTAAATACTCTGAGAATTGTATTTGAGCATAGTAAGAATATATATATTCATTTATAAAAGGAATTGGAGTGTTCATTTTATATATTGATTCATAAAATTTTAATTCTATCGTATTATTTATTTATTTATTTATTGCATGGTTTTACTTCCTAAGGCTTGCTACGAGTTCCGGATTTGAAATAATTCCTGTTCCCTAGCGTCGGTCATGACTCCTAGTTTGGGTCGTGACACCTTATTATATAGCTTCTTTGACCTGCTTCAGATGCAAATAGATGGGGGCACTTTGCTAGAGTATGTCCTTATTCTAGCTATCAGTAGTAGTTTTCATAGTAGTTGATTGTCAATGTAGTTTTAGCTCCTTATTAGTTGCCTTCAATTTAGTATTCGAGTACATTGCAGTTGTAGCCTAGTAAGGGCATGGCAGAGGTGGTAGAGGCAGTGCGAGAGGCTTTGGTTAGGCTTTCACTAGCCAACAGGGAGGCTGAGGTCATGCCAGAGTTTTCATCCTCACCCAGTAGGATGCTCAGGCATCTAATATCATTGTTACAAGTATACTCCTAGTTTGTTACTTGGATGCTAGATGATCTGGGTGCCACACATTCTTTCATGTCCCCCATTTTTACTTTGAAGTCATGTTGGCAAGCTTTAACGATGACATTTCCTTTATATGTCGCCACTTGTTTAAGTAATTTGTTAGACACTGATGTTATTCTTTATAGATACCTGGTGTTAATAGAAGGCAGAGAATTATCAGTGGAATTGGTATTGTTGGATGTGATGGAGTTTGATGTGATTCTTGGTATGGATTGGTTATCTTAGCATTATGCCATAGTTAATTATTAGAATAAAAAGATGATTTTTAGAATTTTGGATGATGAAGAGTTTAAGTTTATGGGTGACAAGAGTTCTGCACCTCAAAATCTTATCTTCACTATCATAGCTAGGAAGATGCTGAGGAAAGGTTATTAGGGATACTTGGCACTAGTCAAGGATACTTTAGTGGAGAAGATGTCTATTTCAGATGTTCTAGTAGCTTATGAGTTCCTTGATGTCTTTCCTAATGAGTTGCTAGGTTTACCACCTCATAGAGAGATAGAGTTTTATATAGATGTGGTCCTAGGCATAACTCATATTTTGATGCCGCCTTATAGAATGGCTCTTGTAGAGTTAAAAGAATTAAAGGAGTAGTTGTAAGATTTATTGGATAAGGGTTTTATTAGACCCAATGTTCCCCTTGGGGTGCACTAGTCTTATTTGTGAAGAAGAAGGATGGTACACTGAGACTGTGCATTGATTATAGAGAGCTGAATAAGGTGATAGTGAAGATAAGTATCCTCTTTCGAGGATAGATGATTTTTTTGATCAACTTCAGGGTCCATAGTTCTTTTCTAAGATTGATTTGACATTGGGCTATCATCAGTTATAAATCAATGAAGTTGATGTTCCTAAAACAACATTCCATACTAGATATGGTCACTATGAGTTTCTGGTGATGTCCTTTAGGTTAATTAATTCACCAGCTACTTTTATGGATCTCATGAATAGGTGTTCAGACCATTTATGGATTAGTTTATAGTGGTCTTCATTAATGATATATTGGTGTATTCAAAGAGTATAGAGGAGCACGTATATCACTTGAGGATACTACTACAGACACTGAGAGAACATCAGATATATGCTAAATTCTCAAAGTGTGATTTTTGGATAGAGAGTGTTGCATTCCTTGGACACATGATGTCTAAAGATGGTATTCAAGTTAATCCATAGAAGATCGAAGTAGTGTTTGAATGGCCCAGACCAACATCAATCATAAAGATTTAAAGTTTTTTGGGTTTAACTAGGTATTATAGGAGATTTGTGTAGGATTTCTCAAGAATTATAACACCTATAAATTGCCTAAATTAGAAGAATGTGAAGTTTGTGTGGTCAAATGCTTGTGAGAAAAATTTTTAACTACTAAAGGAGAAGTTGACCACAGCTCTAGTTTTGACTTTGCCTAATGGAAAAGATAAGTTCATTGTGTATTATGATGCTTCTAGAGTCAGCCTAGGTTATGTGTTGATGTAGAATGGCAGGGTGATAGCTTATGCTTCGAGGCAGTTGAAGAAGTATAAACAAAATTATCCTACTCATGACATAGAGATGGCTATAGTGATCTTTGCACTTAAGATTTGGAGACATTATTTTTATGGAGTGACTTACGAGATTTTCACAAATCACAAGAGTTTAAAGTACATTTTTTAGTAGAGAGATATGAACTTGAGGCAAAGGAGATGGTTGGAATTGTTGAAGGATTATAATTATGATACTTATACCATCCATGCAAAGCTAATGTGATATAAGATGCCTTAATTAAAAATTCCTCAGGTAGTCTTGCTCATATTAGCGTGGAGAGGTGACCTCTGATCTAAGATTTTCATGAGTTAGTGGATCAAAGTTTGATGATGAAGATATGCAGATAAGGAGGACTGCTAGCTCAATTCAGAGTTAGATCATTGTTGAGAGATAGGATTAAGACAGCTTCAAGCCAAGATCCTATTTTGGTAGAACTTAAGGAGAATGTTTATGAAGGAAGTTCACTGATTTTACACTTAATGATAAAGGTATTTTATGGATCAATGGTAGATTGTGTGTTCTAGATGTGGATAATTTAAGAGAAGAGATTCTAGAAGAAGTGCATTCTACAACTTACAGTTTACATCCAGGTGTTACTAAGATGTACCATAACATTAAAGATCTATATTGCTGGGATGGATTGAAGAAGGATGTAGCTGATTATGTCTCTAAGTGCTTGACTTGTCAGCAGGTGAAAATTGAACATTAGAAGCCTTCTAGAAAGCTTCAGCCTCTTCTAATTCCTGAGTGGAAATGAGAGAGAATTGCTATGGATTTTATGATTGGGTTACCTCATTCAAAGGATGGATACGATTATATCTGGATGATAGTGGACAGGTGAACTAAATTAGCTCACTTCTTACTAGTTAAAACCACATATTATGTAGCTAGGTTGGCTAAGCTGTATGTTAAGCATATTGTTTGCCTTCATGGAGTGCCTGTTTCTATTGTATATGATAGAGGTTCAGTGTTTACCTCTCACTTTTAGTAGAAGTTACAAGAAGCAATGGGCACAAGGCTTGATTTTAGTACTACTTTTCACCTTCAGTCATTTGGTTAATCTGAGAGGATGATCCAGACACTTGAGGATATGTTGAGAATGTGTGTAATGGATCTTAGAGGTAATTGGGATGATCAACTACCATTGGTAGAATTTGCTTATAATAACAGCTACTATAGTAATATTAAAATGGCACCGTATGAAGCTATGTATGGAAGGAAGTGTATATCTCCTTTATGTTGGGATGAGATTGGAGAGAGAGAGATTATATTGGACCTGAGTTATCTAGGATGCAACTAAGAAGGTTACTTTGATTAGAAGAAGATTGGAAACCGCAGCTAGTAAATAGAAGAGCTATATGAATCCAAAGCATAAGGATGTGGAGTTTTAGGTTGGGACTATGTGTTTCTGAAGGTGTCACCAATGAATGGTGCGATGAGATTTAGAAAGAAGGGGAAGTTAGCATCGATCTATATTATCCCATTTAAGATTCTAGAGAGAGTGGGCATGGTTACATATCGGTTGGCTTTGCCTCCAAATTTATCTCAAGTGGATCTAGTGTTCCATGTCTCGATGTTGAGGAAGTACATTTCAGAACCTTTGCATGTGTTTTAGCCTGAGAGTGTGGAAGTGAATGAAGACCTGATGTATGAGGAAGAACTAGTTGCAATAGTGGATTATCAAGTTCGTCAGTTATGTTTAAAGCATATCCCAATGGTTAAGGTGTTGTGGAGGAGCAACAATGTGGAGGAACACATGTGGGAGACTGAGGCTGAGATGTGGGTGGCTTACCCTTACCTTTTTTTCAATTAATTCTTGTATTATGTTCTTTTTATGTGAAATTCGAGGATGAATTTTTATAAGGGGAGAAGATTGTTATAACCCGATATTTTATAAATTATTTAAATTAAATTTTGGAATTTGCAGTGTTAATAAATATTTTATTAATTTGTTATATTATGGTTATTTTGCGAAATTAAATTCAAGTGTTATTATTTATTTTATTATATTATGGTATTAATATTAAATTGTGTTTTAAAACTTAAATTTGTGGTTATATAATAATAATTGTATATAAGTGGTTCTTCCAAAAATTGGATACATGTTAAAAATAATGACAATAGAATGGGTTACCAACCTACAAACTCACTAGCTAAGCCAATGGATTTAAAGCCTCTCCGGGACTTACAACCTTGAACTAATTGTGACCAAAGGACTCAGTAGGAAAACTACCTTATGGTCATTATGTGGTAATAAGTTTCCTAACAAAATCCTTGATAAAGTTTAGTTACAAAGGTTTTTAGGAAGCCTTAATTATGTGTTAGATTTCTATCCTAATATCAATAGAAATGCTAAACCTCTGCATGGCAGATTAAAGAAAAATCTAGTCTCTTGGACTGATGAACATATTGGAATTGTCAAAAAGATAAAGTCCTATATTCTTGAAATTGCTTGCCTCCACTTAGCTGATCCAAAACTCCTTAAGATTATAAAAAAAATGTTAGTAAGTTAGGCTATGGTGGTATTCTAAAACAAATTTCTGTTAACATAGAAGTAGTAGTTTAGTACACTTCAGGTTAAAGATACTAGTAGTGCCGAAGATCAAAGGGAGTATTGTTCAAGTATGTGAATGAAAAAATGATGTATAGGTCACTATGCTAGTCTTACTCTTCTAGTTACAGACTAGAGGTTACCGAGCCAAAATGTATGTGAGAATTTCATAGAGTTTATGATGTGCAAGATCCTAATTTTTTAGGCAAGCACAGAGCATACATTCAGCTACTTAAGATGAAAAATGGAAAATGTATAAGTAAAAATTAAATTTTAAGATTAAAATAAAGCTTTTAAAGACATAAGATATAGAAAATGAACTTACAAAGAAGCTTTATTAATCCAAGTAAAGGGGAAATACAAGAGTTCTTTTATCTAAAATAAGCAAAGGGAAATACAATATTTTTTTGTTAAGTAATAGATTTTACAGAAATTTTATACACAGAGAGAGAGAGAGAGAGAGCTATATGAAAGCTATATCAAAACTATATCTAAAAAATTTTTTTGAATGCCCATTGAAGGGAGAAGAGGCCTCCTTATATAAAGAGTCTTCAAGGGTAGTGCTGGAATCATAGGAGAGTAGAGGGGCCTCTTACCGAAAGTGTAGTGGTAGGTTCAACAATTGTCAAAGATTTTGTGGGTAGGGAATAGTATCTTATCTGCCAATAATTCTTCATCTATATGCATCTTTTCTTTTTAGTAGTGATAAACCCACATGGTCCTGGAAGTGGAATGAGGGACCCTAACCTTATGGCAAGATAGAGGAGAGGGGGACAAAAGCAGTTGGTGGAGTTGAATATTTGACATAATAGTTAAATTTCCTTGATGGTTGTTCGAGAAGATGCCAACATTGTTATTTAGAGGATGACATAAAAAGTAAAAGTTGTTAAAATAATTTTTTTTTTAAAATATATATCCTAACTTTTGCATGGGCCATTGTAATAACTCGATATTTTATATATTTTTAAACTACATCGGAATATGCAGTGTTAATAATTTTAATAAATATATTTGACTATTTAATTAGTTTGTTAATTATTAAAGTTATTTTTAATTATTTTAAGTTTCCTATGTAAAATTTTCTCGAGAATTATATTTTTGGGAAAATAAAACCTAAACAAATATTTATTTATTTATGTTAGTCCATTTTATTAAATTGCATGATTCCATGCATAATTATATTTTTCATATTAATATATATATAAAGTTAGTTAAATTTACAAATTGTGCCATTGTCTTCATCCTTCCCTTTCCCGACGTCCCTCTTCCCCCATACAATGCGCAACGCCGTTCCCTCGCCATCACTATGCTTCCCTGTAATATCCCGTGTTTTTAAAATATTTTTACACTGTACCGGGATATGCAGTGTTAATAATTTTAGTATATGTATCATGATATTTTACGAGTTGATATGAATTTAAAACCTATTTTAATTATTGTGTATTATTTACAGTACTTTACGTAAAATTTTCTCGGGACTTGCATTTTCGGGGAAATTTTCACGTAAATAATTTATTATTAATTATATTAAATATATTTTTTGACTTGCATGAACTCATACATATTTTAAAATATTAAACACCGTGTATACATATAATTATTTATTTAATTAGGGTTTAGTATTACCCTAATATTTTATTAATTATTTATTAGTTTTATTGTTATTTAATTATTTTTATTTAGTATAAATTATTAAAATATTAAATTTTATGTGTGTGGTATATATTTAATGTGTGTAATTTAATATTATTTTATTATATAGTATAAAGTATATATATATATATATATATATATATATATACATATAATACATCAAAAATCAAAACTTTTGGAAAATTACCATTTTGCCCCCGACTTCTCTCTTCTCCCTCCCGATCGTTTCCTCGTCGTCTGACGCTTGTAACTGCCAATTTCTCACCGTTGGTGTGCCGTCCGGTGTGCCACCACCTTCTCCAGCCTTCCTCGCCGCCTGTAGCAGCGGATTCCAGCATCTGGAGGTCGATTTTGGTCAAAGAAGCCGAACTTCTCTTCACCGTCGATCACGACAATTTCGGCCACCATTTTTGACACTGTCAGTCTCTTTCTTCTCCTTGAGCTCCGATGAGTGTGATTCTAGCTTTGGTTTGAGCTGAAATTGTCTAGAATTGCTTAGGTTTCGAATTTTCAATTTCGGTTATATTAGGGTTTTTGATTTTTTTGAGCTTCGAATTGATTGATTCATGGAAACTCCATTCACAAATGTTGATCCTAGTAGCTTAATCTACATGTATGAATTTTTTTGGAATTTTTGGAGATTTTTTGGATTTTTGGGTATTTTTGAATATTTTAATATTATTTTCTAATTTTCGGAAATTAATTATTTAAATTGTGAAATTGTGTTTTATGGTTAAATTAGGTGTTGAAATGAATTATAGAAATTTATTTGGAATTTTTATGAATTTCTATGTATTTATTTTGAATTATTTGAGTTTATGTGAATTTGGAAAAATTAGGTTAAATGTGTTTTTATTTGAAATTAATTGATTAATTGAGTTTAATTATTGATATTATTGATAAATATGTTGAGAAAATTAATTTTGGATAATTGTACAATTTTTGGTGAATTTTTGAAGTAATTATAGTATATTTATATATATAGGGGTATTTTGGTAATTTTACCCTAAATTGGCTAAAAATGTAATTTAATTGGTTTTAATAGTTATTTAAGGTATGCAAATGATTTCTACAAATTATTTAGTATTTTTAACTAATTAAAACTATTTTTCGTGAATTATTTTCAATTATATATATAATATACGGTTTTTCTAATAAAACAAGTTTTTATCGATTTTTAATGTGTTTAAAGGTTAATTATGTAATTTCTACCTATAAAATGTATTTTTAGGTTTTAAGGACATTTTTGGTATTATCAGAATTGTTCTGTGTTTGTGGACCTCGGTCGGTGGATTATAGTTTGGAGTCCGACTGTGGGATTTTGATTGTGCTCTGTGTAGTTTTTCGAAGTGTATTTCCTTGCAGGGTCGGCTCTACTCTTTTGAGTAGAGAGATGTCCATTTTACAAGGGAGGTTCTGTCGGATTTTCGATAGAATTCTCGTAAAACGTGATATCCGGTCGAACCCTGATATCAATTCTGTGTTTAATACTCTAGATCGAATTCTAGGATTTCTGTTAGGTTTATTCTAATGTCGGTTATTTATTGCTTGTTTAGTTGCACCGAGACCGAGGGCTAGTGGACCAGGCCCGTCGGACCCGTCTCGTGGAGCGCACTAGGGTGAGTTACTATACTATATATATATGCTTTAGGATGCATGATTTAGAAATATATGTTTTATTTTGATTAAAATGCATAGATAATGTGATTTGTATTTAAGTATATTTTTGGTATATAATAAAATGTATACATGTTTTATTAATAAATCATATTTAAAATGTTTTTAAATATATTTCTAGCTTAATATGTAAATTGATTGAATTCATTTGACATATATATACTCAAAATATACCTGGTTTACTTTTGGTATATTTCTAGTATATATATGGTTTATGTTGATATTTTGTTGAACTTCATGCATCATTTATTTTTGTGAATGAATGTTTTATGTTTATTAATGAAGGAGATCAATAGAACGTGCTACCTAGTGGGCAGCACTAGGACCGAGTACGTACCGGTACACCTATAGTATTTAGGCTATATTACTAACCATTTATGGATATTGATTGAATTTGATGATCTGATGTGTGAGATGTGACTTGGGTGTGATTGTTGGAGCTTGGTTGACCAAGTGTCTCGGGGCCAATCACACTGGCAGTCAGACTGCTGGAGCTCGATTGACTTAGTGTCTCGGGGCCAGTCTACTGTCTAAATGGATTAAGTGGATATCTTTGGACTAAGTGGATATCTTTGGATTAAGTGAGCCTGTGTGGCTAGAGTGTTGTCTAACACTATTTCTGAGGTTGCGATATTCTAGGGTTCTATGTGATCCTTCATAAAAGATGATTTTCAATGAAATATATATAAAATGATTTTATTGCATCTGTGTGTAATTGCCTGTATATATACATATTAGATATATACTATTGACTGTATGTATTGTCATTTAGTGTGTATGTATATATATTATAGTAATTCACTCAGTGAGGTCCGACTCCCCTCCGTTGACAATTTTTCAGGAGAGTCAACATCTTCAGACCTCAGTAGCAGGCCTGTACGCTGGATTTCTTCCGCCCCGGCTTCTTTGTGTAAACTACTTAGTTGAGTCTTATTTTTATAATCTAGACACTACAGTAGTTGTAAATTAATTGTGAGATATTATGTATTTTATTTATGCGAGATGCATTTTAAGAATTTGAACTGGATTGTATTAAAGAGATTTTATATATGTGATGACTTGAGATTTAAATTAAATCCAGTTGATGGAAATGTTATTATTACATTTATGATTTTTATTTTCGCTGCAAATTTGATATTGTTATTATTACTATTGCATATTTTATTTTATTTTATTTTTAGGCTTGCTACGGGTTCCGGATTCGAAAGAATTCCCGTTCCCTAGCGCCGGTCATGGCCCCTATTTTGGGTCGTGACAAAGTTGGTATCAGAGCGGAGTTCTGTGTCAGGGCTTAGTTATGTGAGCTGTGGCCCTAGTTTTCAAGGTTGTGTTTTCTTTTGGTAACTACTATAGTGAATTAGGTTCGAGTATGTCTTGACATGTATTCCTTACTGTAGTTTTCAGCGTTATTCCTCCGTTGTCTGTTTTGTTTGAATCTTTCCATTTGTCTTTTCAGAATGAGGAGGCGAGCGCGTGTCGCTCCACCGGTCATTGAGGCCGAGGATGATGAGTCTTTTCAGGATGAGGTTTTACCTCATGAGCAGCCAGTTAGACGTAAAGGTCGTGGCAGAGGTAGACCTCGAGGAGCGGCAGGTCACCGTAGGCAAAGAGAGTTACAGGACGAGGAGCCTGTAAAGCCTGAATTTGATGTTCCTATGCCTCCAGTTGTTCAGCTTGTTCAGCCTGCCTATCAGCAGGGTATGTCTGACCCTGAGGCAGCTTTGTTCTATGCTCGAGTTGGCAGGATTGCTTTTGATGGTACTTCCAATCCGTTAGATTTTCTATATGCGATTGAGACTAGGACTCGGACTGCTCATACTGAGTACCAACGGATCATGATCGTTGAGTTGTCTGTTGAGGGACCAGCCTTAGACTGGTTTATTCAGATGATGCAGCCTTATATGATGACGATGACCTGGGATCAGTTCCGAGAGCGATTTTTGAGGAGATTTTATCTAGAGCCTCTTCGTATGAGCTATCGTCTCCGGTTGACCAGTATTTCTCGTGGAGATCGATCAGTAGAGGAGTACACCCGAGAGTTTCTTCGACTGGGTAGATATGTAGAGGATCTGATGCGAGATCAGTATTTCACTGTCACTACGTACATCACTGGTTTGGGTTCAGCTTTTGCTGGTATGCCTATAGCAGGTCTTACTCTGGAGTCTATGATTGAGTTGGCTAAGGAGATTGAGCTGAGACTAGTTAGGCAGGGAGCGATGCCTGATTACTACCAGTTGGGAGTTCAGTCGAGTGGATTGCAGACTACTCCATATTCGAGTTTTCATGTTGGTTCGAGTAGTCAGCAGCGAGGTCTGACTCAACAGAGTCAGAGAAAGCAGCAGCGAGTGCATCAGAGCAGTAGACATGGTCGTGGAGGTCAGCGTAGATCGTTCAGATTTGGATCAGGTGCTTCGAGCAGCAGCAGTGGTCGTAGTTCTAGATCAGCGGCCAGCATTTGTCAGACTTATGGTAGAGTCCATCAGGGACCGTGTTATCTGACACCACTAACATGCTTCAGATGCGGGCAGACAGGACATTTTGCCAGATCATGTCCTTATTTTGGGTATCAGCAGCAGCAGATTCCGTGATTCCCACAGCAGTCGATTGCTAGTGCTGCACCAGTTCCATTTCAGTTACCTCCAGCCCAGCATCAGAGTTCCACTCAGTTTGTCCCACAGCAGAGTCGTGGTAGAGGTACTAGAGGAGGTGCCAGAGGTATTAGCCAGGCTTCTACCAGTCAGCAGGGAGGTTGAGGTCAGGCCAAAGTCTTCCATCTCACTCAGCAGGATGCTCAGGCATCTAATGCAGTCGTGGTAGGTATTATTTCTGTTTGTTACCTGGATGCTTGGGTTTTATTGATCCGGGTGCCACGCATTCGTTTGTTTCTCCTGTTTTTGCTTCTAAATCTTGTTGGCAAGCTTCGAGGATGGCTTTTCCTTTGTCTGTTGCCACTCCTCTGAGCGATTCCTTGGACATCGATATTGTTCTTTCTGGTTGTCCAGTTCTCGTGGGAGATAGAGAATTACCTGCTGATTTGATTCTGTTGGATGTAATGGAGTTTGATGTTATTCTGGGAATGGATTGGTTATCTCAGCACTATGCCATGGTAGATTGCAGGAATAAAGAGGTGATTTTCATAATTCCTGGTGAAAAAGAGTTTAAGTTTGTTGGTGATAGGAGTTTAGCACCTCAGAATCTTATTTCTGCTATTACGACTAGGAAGTTATTGAAGAAAGGTTGTCAGGGGTTTTTGGCATTGGTCAGGGATACATCAGTGGAGAAGTTGTCACTCACAGATGTTCCTGTTGCTTGTGAGTTTCCTGATGTTTTTCCTGAGGAGTTGCCAGGTTTACCACCTCATAGAGAGATTGAGTTCTGTATAGATGTGGTTCCAGGTACTACTCCTATATCTATGCCACCCTATAGTATGGCTCTTGCAGAGTTGAAAGAGTTGAAGGAGCAGTTGTAAGACTTATTGGATAAAGGTTTCATCAGACCTAGTGTTTCTCCTTGGGGTGCCCCAGTCCTGTTTGTGAAGAAGAAGGATGGTACCCTGAGACTGTGCATTGACTACAGAGAGCTGAATAAGGTGACAGTGAAGAACAAGTATCCTCTCCCGAGGATAGATGATTTGTTTGATCAGCTACAGGGTGCATATTTCTTTTCTAAGGTCGACTTGAGATCAGGTTATCATCAGCTGCGGATTAGTGAAGCTGATATTCCTAAGACAGCATTCCACACGAGATATGGCCATTATGAGTTTCTGGTGATGTCTTTTGGTTTGACTAATGCACCAGCAGCTTTTATGGACCTGATGAACAGGGTATTCAGACCATATGTGGATCAATTTGTGGTAGTCTTCATTGATGATATACTGGTATATTCAAGGAGTATGGAGGAGCATGTATATCATTTGAGGATTGTACTGCAGACACTGAGAGATCATCAGCTTTATGCTAAATTCTCGAAGTGTGATTTCTGGATGGAGAGTGTTTCTTTTCTTGGACACGTAGTGTCTAAAGAAGGTATTCAGGTTGATCCACAGAAGGTTGAGGCAGTGTCTGAATGGCCTAGACCTACTTCTGTTACAGAGATTCAGAGGTTTCTGGGTTTAGCCGGGTATTATAGGCGGTTTGTGCAGGATTTTTCCAGAATAGCAGCCCCTATGACTCGCTTGACTCAGAAGAATGTTAGATTCGAGTGGTCAGAAGCTTGTGAGAATAGTTTCCAATTATTGAAGGAGAAATTGACCACAGCGCCAGTATTAGCTTTGCCTAATAGTGTGGATAAGTTCACAATTTATTGTGATGCCTCTAGAATTGGTCTTGGTTGTGTGTTGATGCAGAATGGAAGGGTGATAGCCTATGCTTCAAGGCAGTTGAAGAAGCATGAGCAGAACTATCCTACACATGATCTTGAGATGGCTGCAGTGATCTTTGCTTTGAAGATCTGGAGACATTACCTGTACGGGGTGACTTGTGAGATATTTACTGATCACAAGAGCCTTAAGTACATTTTCTAGCAGCGAGATCTGAATTTGAGGCAGAGAAGATGGTTGGAATTATTGAAGGATTATGATTGCGAGATCTTATATCATCCGGGTAAAGCTAATGTGGTAGCAGATGCCTTGAGTAGGAAGTCCTCAGGTAGTCTTGCTCACATCAGTGTTGAGAGGAGACCATTGATCCAGGAGTTGCATCTGTTGGTGGATCAAGGTTTGATGATGAAGCTTAGTAGATCGAGTGGACTGCTAGCTCAATTTAAAGTACGATATGTACTGAGGGATAGGATTAAAGCAGCTCAGAGCCGAGATCCTATTCTAGAAGAGCTTGCAGAGAATGTCAGAGCAGGGAAGTTCACTGATTTCACACTCGATGATGATGGTGTGTTGTGGATCAGTGGTAGATTGTGTGTTCCTGATGTGGATGATTTAAGAGAGGAGATTTTAGAGGAAGCACATTCTACAGCCTACAGCGTTCATCCAGGTGTTACTAAGATGTACCACAGTATCAGAGATTTATACTGGTGGGATGGATTGAGGAAGGATGTCGCTGATTATGTTGCTAAGTGTCTGACGTGTCAGCAAGTGAAAGCTGAACATCAGAAGCCTTCTGGGAAGCTTCAGCCTCTTCCTATTCCCGAGTGGAAGTGGGAAAGGATAGCTATGGATTTTATGGTAGGTTTACCTCGTTCGAAGGATGGATACGATTCTATCTGGGTGATTATAGATAGGTTGATGAAGTCTGCACATTTCCTACCTATGAAAGTCACTTATTCTGTAGCTAGATTGGCGAAGTTGTATGTGAAGCATATTGTGTGCCTTCATGGAGTACCTGTGTCCATTATGTCAGATAGAGGTTCAGTGTTTACCTCTCATTTTTGGCAGAAGTTGCAGGAAGCGATGGGCACTAGGTTGGATTTCAGTACTGCTTTTCATCCTCAGACAGATGGTCAGTCTGAGAGGATGATCCAGACACTAGAAGATATGTTAAGAATGTGTGTCTTGGATTTGGGAGGTAGCTGGGATGATCATTTGCCACTTGTTGAGTTTGCATATAATAACAGCTACCATAACAATATTGGTATGGCACCGTATGAGGCGTTATATGGAAGGAAGTGTAGATCCCCGTTGAGTTGGGATGAGATTGGTGAGAGAGCTTTGACTGGACCTGAGATGGTTCAGGATGCTGCAGAGAAAGTCACCGTGATCAAGTGCAGATTAGAGATCGCAGTTAGCAGGCAGAAGAGTTTTGCGGATCCTAGGCACAGAGATGTGGAGTTTCAGGTTGGAGATTTCATTTTTCTGAAGGTATCTCTGATGAAGGGTGTGATGAGATTTGGTAGGAAGGGTAAGTTAGCACCGAGATATATTGGACCGTTTGAGATTCTGGAGAGAGTTAGCACTGTTGCATATCGGTTGGATTTGCCTCCGAGTATGTCACAGGTGCATCTAGTATTTCATATCTCGATGTTGAGGAAGTATATCTCAGACCCTTCACATGTGTTGCAACCTGACAGTGTAGAAGTGAGTGAGGATTTGACATTTGTGGAAGAACCTGTGGCGATCGTTGATTATCAAGTTCGACAGTTACGATCGAAGCAAATTCAGATGGTCAAGGTTCTGTGGCGTAGCGACAGAGTTGAGGAACATACATGGGAGACTGAAGCTGAGATGCGAGCTTCTTACCCATATCTCTTTCCTTCCTGATCCTGTAATCTTTTCTTTTTGGAATTCGGGGATGAATTCTTGTAAGGGGGGAACACTGTAATATCCCGTGTTTTTAAAATATTTTTACACTGTACCGGGATATGCAGTGTTAATGATTTTAGTATATGTATCGTGATATTTTACGAGTTGATATGTATTTAAAACCTATTTTAATTATTGTGTATTATTTACAGTATTTTACGTAAAATTTTCCCGGGACTTGCATTTTCAGGGAAATTTTCACGTAAATAACTTATTATTAATTATATTAAATATATTTTTTGACTTGCATGAACTCATACATATTTTAAAATATTAAACACCGTGTATACATATAATTATTTATTTAATTAGGGTTTAGTATTACCCTAATATTTTATTAATTATTTATTAGTTTTATTGTTATTTAATTATTTTTATTTAGTATAAATTATTAAAATATTAAATTTTATGTGTGTGGTGTATATTTAATGTGTGTAATTTAATATTATTTTGTTATATAGTATAAAGTATATATATATATATATATATATATACATATAATACATCAAAAATCAAAACTTTTGGAAAATTACCATTTTGCCCCCGACTTCTCTCTTCTCCCTCCCGATCGTTCCCTCGCCGTCCGACGCCTATAACTGCCGATTTCTTACCGTTGGTGTGCCACCACCTTCTCCAGTCTTCCTCGCCGCCTGTAGCCGCGGATTCCGGCGTCTGGAGGTCGATTTTGGCCGAAGAAGCCGAACTTCTCTTCACCATTGATCATGACTATTCCGGCCACCATTTTTGACACCGCCAGTCTTTTTCTTCTCCTTGAGCTCCGGTGAGTGTGATTCTAGCTTTGGTTTGAGCTGAAATGGTCTAGAATTGCTTAGGTTTCGAATTTTCAATTTCGGTCATATTAGGGTTTTTGATTTTTTTGAGCTTCGAATTGATTGATTCATGGAAAATCCCTTCACAAATGTTGATCCTAGTAGATTAATCTACATGTATAAATTTTTTTGGAACTTTTGGAGATTGTTTGGATTTTTGGGTATTTTTGAATATTTTAATATTATTTTCTAATTTTCGGAAATTAATTATTTAAATTATGAAATTGTGTTTTATGGTTAAATTAGGTGTTGAAATGAATTATAGAAATTTATTTGGAATTTTTATGAATTTCTATGTATTTATTTTGAATTATTTGAGTTTATGTGAATTTGGAAAAATTAGGTTAAATGTGTTTTTATTTGAAATTAATTGATTAATTGAGTTTAATTATTGATATTATTGATAAATATGTTGAGAAAATTAATTTTGGATAATTGTACAATTTTTGGTGAATTTTTGAAGTAATTATAGTATATTTATATATATAGGGGTATTTTGGTAATTTTACCCTAAATTGGCTAAAAATGTAATTTAATTGGTTTTAATAGTTATTTAAGGTATAAAAATGATTTCTACAAATTATTTAGTATTTTTAACTAATTAAAACTATTTTTCATGAATTATTTTCAATTATATATATAATATACGGTTTTTCTAATAAAACGAGTTTTTATCGGTTTTTAATGTGTTTAAAGGTTAATTATGTAATTTCTACCTATAAAATGTATTTTTAGGTTTTAAGGACATTTTTGGTATTATCAGAATTGTTCTGTGTTTGTGGACCTCGGTCGGTGGATTGTAGTTTAGAGTCCGACCGTGGGATTTTGATTGTACTCTGTGTAGTTTTTCGAAGTGTATGTCCTTGCAGGGTCGGCTCTACTCTTTTGAGTAGAGAGATGTCCATTTTACAGGGGAGGTTCTGCCGGATTTTCGGTAGAATTCTCGTAAAACATGATATCCGGTCGAGCCCTGATATCAATTTTGTGTTTAATACTCTAAATCGAATTCTAGGATTTCTGTTAGGTTTATTCTAATGTCGATTATTTATTGCTTGTTTAGTTGCACCGAGACCGAGGGCTAGTGGACCAGGCCCGTCGGACCCATCTCGTGGAGCGCACTAGGGTGAGTTATTATACTATATATATATGCTTTAGGATGCATGATTTAGAAATATATGTTTTATTTTGATTAAAATGCATAGATAATATGATTTGTATTTAAGGATATTTTTGGTATATTTTTGGTATATAATAAATTGTATACATGTTTTATTAATAAATCATATTTAAAATGTTTTTAAATATATTTCTAGCTTAATATGTAAATTGATTGAATTCATTTGACATATATATACTCGAAATATACCTAGTTTACTTTTGGTATATTTCTAGTATATATATGGTTTATGTTGATATTTTATTGAACTTCATGCATCATTTATTTTTGTGAATGAATGTTTTATGTTTATTAATGAAGGAGATCAATAGAACGTGCTAGCTAGTGGGCAGCACTAGGACCGAGTACGTACCGGTACGCCTATAGTATTTAGGCTATATTACTAACCATTTGTGGATATTGATTGAATTTGATGATCTGATGTGTGAGATGTGACTTGGGTGTGATTGCTGGAGCTCGGTTGACCAAGTGTCTCGGGGCCAATCACACTGGCAGTCAGACTGCTGGAGCTCGGTTGACTTAGTGTCTCGGGGCCAGTCTACTGTCTAAATGGATTAAGTGGATATCTTTGGATTAAGTGGATATCTTTGGATTAAGTGAGCCTGTGTGGCTAGAGTGTTGTCTAATACTATTTCTGAGGTTGCGATATTTTAGGGTTCTATGTGATCCTTCATAAAAGATGATTTTCAATGAAATATATATAAAATGATTTTATTGCATTTGTGTGTAATTACTTGTATATATACATATTAGATATATACTGTTGACTGTATGCATTGTCATTTAGTGTATATGTATATATATTATAGTAATTCACTCAGTGAGGTCTGACTCCCCTCCGTTGATAATTTTTCAGGAGAGTCAACATCTTCAGACCTCAGTAGCAGGCCTGTACGCTGGATTTCTTCCGCCCTAGCTTCTTTGTGTAAACTGCTTACTTGAGTCTTATTTTTATAATCTAGACACTGCAGTAGTTAGAAATTAATTGTGAGATATTATGTATTTTATTTATGCGAGATGCATTTTAAGAATTTGAACTGGATTGTATTAAAGAGATTTTATATATGTGATGAGTTGAGATTTAAATTAAATCCAGTTGATGGAAATGTTATTATTACATTTATGATTTTTATTTCCGCTGCAAATTTGATATTGTTATTATTACTATTGCATATTTTATTTTATTTTATTTTTAGGCTTGCTATGGGTTCCGGATTCGAAAGAATTCCCGTTCCCTAGTGCCGGTCATGGCCCTTGTTTTGGGTCGTGACATTCCCGGCATGCCACCACCATTTCCAGCCTACTCCGCTACCTGCCACCTTCTTCTCTGGCGTGGTTTAGCTGTTTTTTTGGTCGAAAACCCAAAACCTCCATTAACTTCGTTCTCTATTGTCTGGCAACCGTTCTTGATGATTCTGGCCTGGTTTTGCCCCTAGAACTCCATAGAAGTCGATTCTAAGCTTTTGGAAGCTTGAAAACTCGAATTGGTAAGGATTTAAGCTTGGTTTTAAATTCGGCTTCTTTGGCTTTTTAATTTTTTTGAACTTCAATCTTGATGATTCAAGCTTACTTCCTTTACAAAAGTTGCTCCTAGTAGCTCAATCTACATCCTATAATTTTTGTAGAATTTTTGGAATTTATTTTGACTTTTGTGAATTTTTGATTATTTTATAATTTTCTTAAATTAATTAAATAATTTGTGAAATTATGATTTATGGTGTTTATAGAGGTTGAAATTAATTTTAGAAATTAGTTTGTAATTTTTGTGATTTTTGTGTAATTATTATAATTTTATTTAATTTAGGTGAATTTTGGAAAATTAGGTTAAATGAGTATTTTGTTAAAATTAAATGGTTAATTGAGTATAATTATTGATTTTATTGAATTATGTGTTGAGAAATTAGTTTTTGAACAATTATATAATTTTTAGTGAATTTTTGCATAATTATAGTATATTATGTGAATTTATATATATTAAGGGTATTTTGGTAAGTTGGTAATAAATTGGTTGAATATTAAGTTAAATTGGTTTTAATAATTATTTGAGGTATAAAAATAATTTTTACGAATTATTTACTATTTTTAACTAATTAAAACTATTTTTCAAAAATTATTTTCAAATTATATATAATATACTATTTTTGTAAATAAATGAGTTTTTATTGATTTTTAATATATTGTTGGGCTAATTATGTAATTTGAATTTATAAGATGAATTTCAGTTAATATTTATGAATTTATCGAGAATTATGGATTTTTAATAATATTTTATTAAAATTAGGGTTTTTATGTAATTATCGGTAAAATAATTATTTTTAGTGTTTAAATACCTAAATTGCTATATTTTGGTATGTAAAGGGTATTTTTGGAATTTTTATGTATTATGTATATATCTCGTGAATTGTGAACCTCAGTCGGTAGAATCGTAGTTTGGGAGTCCGACCAAGGGGTTGTGTGGCTATATATTCTCAAAGTGAGTTTGCTTGCAGGATCGACTTTACTTTCTGAGTAGAGAAATGTCCATTTAACAGGGGAGGTTCTGCCAAATTTTTGGTAGAATTCTTGTAAAACGTGACATTCGGTCAAATTCCTATTCCTTGTCTATGTTCAGTATTCTAGATCGAGTCTCTACAAATTACGTTAGATTTATTCTAATCTCATGTTAATATTTTATTTGTTAGTTGTGTTGACACCGAGGCCTAATGGATCAGGCCCGTCGGACCCGTCTCGAGGAGCGCACAACTGTGAGTTCTTATTTTATATAAACGTGTATTAGGATGCATGATTTTAGAAATGTATGATTTAATCATATGAATTATGCATCAATGATTTAATAAATGCTTAGGTATACTTTAGGTATATTTTAGTATATTTTGAATTAAATACTTTTTTTATCCATGATTTATACTTAAATTGTTTTAAGTATATATATAGTTTACTTCTGGTTTATTTTGTAATTAAACTAAATTTGTTTGACATATATATACTCGAAATATACTTGGTTTATTTCTAGTATATTTTTAGTATATATATGGTTTATATTATTATTTTAATTAATGTCATGCATCATTTATTTTATGAATGTATGGATTATTTTTAAATGAAGGATATCAATAGAACGTGCTACCTAGTGGGCAGCACTAGGACCGAGTATGTACCGGTGCGATGATAGACTGTAGGTTAAATTACTAACCCATTTGTGGATATTGAATGGATTGATGTGTGATGTGATTTGAGAGTGTGATTTTTGGAGCTCGGTTGACCAAGTGTCTCGGGGCCAATCACACTGACAGTCAGACTACTAGAGCTTGATTGACTTAGTGTCTCGGGTCAGTCTATTGTCCAAATGGAACAAGTGAATTTAATTGGAATAAGTGAGCCTGTATGGCTAGAGTGTTGTCTAACACTGTTTGAGGTTACGATCATTTAGGGTTCTATTTGATCCTTCATAAACGGTTATTATTTTCAGTATTATATAAAATGATTTTTGCTGCATCCATATGAATTTGCTTGTATATATATTTATTATATATACTATTGAATGTGTGCCTTTGTCATTTAGTTATGCATGTATATATATTATAATAATTCACTCAGTGAGGCCTGACTCCCCTTAGTTGATTCATTTTTCAGGAGAGTCTTCGTCCTTAGACCTCAATAGCAGGCCTATACGCTAGATTTCTTTCGCCCTGACCTTATTGTGTAAACTGCTTACCTGAGTTTTATTTTGTATTCTAGACACTAAAGTGCTTATTTTTGTGAGCTATATGTATTATATATGTATGAGATTTAAATTTTAAAAGGTTTGAACCGAGAAAATTGTATTGAAAGATTTTATATATAATAGTTGGATTTGTGCTATTAATCAGTGGATGAGTTATATTATTACTTAAGAGATTTTAATTTCCGATGTATAAGGTTTTATTTATTTTAATATATGTTGCATGCTTTTATTTTATTTTTAAGGCTTGCTACGGGTTTCGAATTTGAAAGAATTCCTATTTCCTAGCGCCGGTCATGGCCCCTGTTTTGGGTTGTGACAACCTCCAAAAGGATTTTCAACCCATCAAACTATAATTACAGACAAAATATTTATAGGAGAATAAAAGGCTTGCTTGCCTGTGGGCTTTATAGGGGGAAGAGTCCTAAAACAGTCATCTTTATTGTCATTACCCAAGTCAATAAAGGGCTCTGAATCCTGAGATGTTTTGGAAGGAGAAGAAGAGGATTGCTTAGAGTGAAGCAGCTGTTGCATAATCTTGAATATTCTTCTTTAGTATTAGTAGCTTCAATGAGAGCACTGGCATGGGATTTTTTAGTAAGGAAACTAGATGGTACCTGAGATTGGGCACGACAATAACTAAGGAAACCATGCTTTTTAAGCTAATAGTGACAACATCTTTAGAATTTTTTTATGGAATTTTATATGAGTTCCACCATTTTACTTTAAATCTATTTGAAGAACAATAATACCTTCATTAATATATAAGTCAAGGTACCATTATGAGACCCTGAGACCCAAGGCATAAAGAATTTTGAGCAGTAGAGACATAGGAGGGTGAACTTTTTCTCTAGAGGGGAAGGCTTATAGTGAGATGAAAAAAGGTCAAACCCTTGATGGATATTAGGGGGAAGGATATCAGAAATTGGACCATAATTATTCCACCATGTAGTGAACCATGTAGGGAAATTAGTGATATCAACATGATCGCTAAGGAAAAATAACCATGTATGGGTATTGTAAGAATTTTAGATTAAGAAGGTGTTAAACTATGCTTGTTCATAGTCCCAATATGAGAATGAATGGCAAAAGTCTAATTTAGAATTAAAGTTGAGAGGGAAGGTTTTTGGTTTAAAGAGATATTGTCTTTGGTTAGAGGGATAGAGGACTTTGAGGATTTTATAGGTAGATTAAGAAGGTTTAGTGTAGCCTTTATGATAAAAGTGTTTGAATTCAGCAAAACCAGTGAGTTCCAAAATTATTAAATAAAACTATTGGGGTTTTGAAAGATCCCAAGGTTTAAAAAACCAATCTTTTGGAAAATGATTTTGCATAGTGATAAAAGGATCTTTATGATAAAAACCATCTTTGATAATTAAAATATTCTGGATAGATTTAGAAGATGGAAGATTTGATTGAGATAAAACAATCTATGAACTACTTTGAGTAGACACAGGAGTTAAATAAATTTAAGAAAGGGTTTTAGAGGAGGAAGATTCTCTTTTCTCCATTTTAGAAATCAATGGAGGAGCTTTATTTGTCACGACCCAAAACAGGGGCCATGACCGACGCTAGGGAACGGGAATTCTTTCGAATCCGGAACCCGTAGCAAGCCTAAAAAAAATAAAATAAATCATGCAATAATAACAATAACCATATAATATGCAGCGGAAATAAAAATCATAAATATAATAATAACATTTTCATCACTGGATTTGAATCAAATCTCATCACATATATATATAATCTTTAATACAAATCCAGTTTCAATATAATACATCTCTTTAAATAAAATACATGAAATCCAATACTTTAATTCACAACTACTGCAGTGTCTAGATAAAATAAATAAGACTCAAGTAAATAATTTACACAAAGAAGCCGGGGCGGAAGAAATCCGGCGTATCGACCTGCTACTGAGGTCTGAAGAAGTTGACTCTCCTGAAAAATAGTCAACGGAGGGGAGTCAGACCTCACTGAGTGAACTACTATAATATATATACATACACACTAAGTGATAATGCATACAATCAACAGTATATATATAATATGTATATATACAGACAATTACACACAGATGCAATAAAAATCATTTTTATATATTTCATCTGAAAATCATCTTTTATGAAGGATCACATAGAACCCTAGAATATCGCAACCTCAGAAAATAGTGTTAAACAACACTCTAGCCATACAGGCTCACTTATTCCAAATATATCCACTTAATCCATTTGGACAGTAGACTGGCCCCGAGACACTAAGTCAACCGAGCTCCAGCAGTCTAACTGCCAGTGTGATTGGCCCCGAGACACTTGGTCAACCGAGCTCCAGCAATCACACCTCCAAACCATATCTCACACATCCAATAATCATAATCAATCAATATCCACAAATAGTTAGTAATATAGCCTACAGCTATAGGCGTACCGGTACGTACTCGGTCCTAGTGCTGCCCACTAGGTAGCACGTTCTATCGATATCCTTCATCATTAAATATAAAACATTCATTCACAAAAGTAAATGATGCATGAATGTAAATGAAATAACAATATAACCTATATATATACCAGAAATATACCAAAAGTAAACCAGGTATATTTCGAGTATATATACGTCAAATAAATCCAGTCAAATCATAAATTAAACTAAAAATATATTTAAAAACATTTTAAATATATTTTATTAACAAAACATGTATATAATTTATTATATACCAGAAATAAACCAAAAATATACTTAATATAAACTTAAGAAATAATCAAATTATTTATGCATATTTAATCAATATAAAAACATGCATTTCTAAATCATGCATCCTAAGCATATATATATAGTATAGTAACTCACCTAGTGCGCTCCACGAGATAGGTCCGACGGGCCTGGTCCACTAGCCCTCGGTCTCGGCACAACTAAATAAGCAATAAATAATAGACATCAGAATAAACCCTAACAGAAATCCTAGAATTCGATCTAGAGTATTAAACACAGAATCCGAAATTAGGGTTCGACCGGACATCACGTTTTACGAGAATTCTATCAAAAATCCGACAGAACCTCCCCTGTAAAACGGACATCTCTCTACTCAAAAGAGTAGAGTCGACCCTACAAGGAAATACACTTCGAAAAACTACACAAGGCACCATCAAAATCCCACGGTCGGACTCCAAACTACAGTCCACCGACTGGGTCCACAATCACAGAACAATTCCAGATATACCAAAAATATCCCTACAACATAGAAATTCATTTTATAAGTACAAATTACATAATTAACCTTTAAACACGGTAAAAACCGATAAAAACTCATTTTATTAGTAAAATCGTATATTATATATATAATTGAAAATAATTCACGAAAAATAGTTTTAATTAGTTAAAAATACTAAATAATTTGTAGAAATCATTTTTATACCTTAAATAACTATTAAAACCAATTAAATTACATTTTTAGTTAATTTAGGGTAAAATTACCAAAATACCCCTATATATATAATATACTAAAATTCATTCAAAAATTCACCAAAAATCATACAATTGTCCAAAATTTAATTTCTCAACATTTTTATCAATAATATTAATAATTAAACTCAATTAACCAATTAAATTCAATTAAAAACACATTTAACCTAATTTTCCCAAAATTCTATAAACTTCAATAATTCAAAATAAATACTTAGAAATTCATAAAAATTCCAAATAAATTCCTATAATTCATTTCAACACTTAATTTAACCATAAACTCCAATTTCATAATTTAAATAATTAATTTCCGAAAATTAGAAAATAATATTAAAATATTCAAAAATCCAAAAAATCTCCAAAAATTCCAAAAAAATTCATACATGTAGATTGAGCTACTAGGATCAACATTTGTGAAGGGAGTTTTCATTAATCAACTAATTCTAAGCTCAAAAAAATCAAAAACCCTAATGTGATCGAAATTGAAAATTCGAAACCTAAGCAAATCTAAACCATTTTAGCTCAAACCAAAGCTAGAATCACACTCACCGGAGCTCAAGGAGAAGAAAGAGACCGGCGGTGTCGAAAATGGTGGCCAAAAATGGGAGAAACGGCGAAGGGATGATTTTCGACCAAAAGAGGAAAATGGGGCTGCCGGCACCGGGGAAGGGAGCTACTGGCGGCGGGGGACGGCTGGGAACGGTGGTGGCAAGCCGAGAGGCACACCGACGGTAGGTGACCGGAGTTGCAGATGGTGAGGGGTGGTGGTCGGGCGCACGGGAGAAGAAGAAGAAGAAGAAAAAAAAAAGAAAAAAGAAAGGAAAGAAAAAGAAAAGAAAAAGAAAAGAAAAAGAAAAAAGAAAAAAAAAGAAAAAAAGAAAAAGAAAAAGAAAATAAAATAATTAAATAATAATTAAATAATAATTAAATAATTTTAATAATTTAATAATAAATAAAATAATTAAATAACAATAATTAATAAATAAATAATAAAATATTAGGGTAATACATTAAACCCTAATTAAATAAATATACACTCACATAGGCTTTATTTAGTCATTTAAAATACGCATGAGTTCATGCAAGTCTGAAAATATATTTAAAATAATTAATATTAAAATATTTACGTGAAAATTTCCCCGAAAATGCAAGTCCCGGAAAAATTTTTATGTAAAACACTGGAAATAATACACAGTAATTAAAATAGGTTTTAAATACATATTAACTCATAAAAATATCGCATATATATTCAAAATTTATTAACACTGCATATCCCGGTACAGTGTAAAAATATTTTAAAAACACGGGATATTACAGTCTTCCCCCCTTACAAGAATTCGTCCCCGAATTCCAGAAAACAAGATCAAGAAGGAAAGAGATACGGGTAAGAAGCTCGCATCTCAGCTTCAGTCTCCCATGTATGCTCTTCAACTCTGTCGCTACGCCACAGAACCTTGACCATCGGAATCTGCTTCGATCGCAACTGTCGAACTTGATAATCAACGATCGCCACAGGTTCTTCCACAAACGTCAAATCTTCACTCACTTCCACACTGTCAGGTTGCAACACGTGTGAAGGGTCTGAAATATACTTCCTTAACATCGAGATATGAAATACTGGATGCACTTGTGACATACTCGGAGGCAAATCCAACCGATATGCAATAGTGCCAACTCTCTCCAGAATCTCAAATGGTCCAATATATCTCGGTGCTAACTTACCCTTCCTGCCAAATCTCATCACCCCCTTCATCGGAGATACTTTCAGAAAAAAGAAATCTCCAACCTGAAACTCCACATCTCTGCGCCTAGGATCCGCGTAACTCTTCTGTCTACTAACTGCGGTCTCTAATCTTCATTTAATCACGGTGACTTTCTCTGTAGCATCCTGAACCATCTCATGTCCAGTCAAAGCTCTCTCACCAATCTCATCCCAACTCAACGGGGATCTACACTTCCTTCCATATAACACCTCATACGGTGCTATGCCAATACTACTATGGTAGCTATTATTATATGCAAACTCAACGAGCGACAAGTGATCATCCCAGCTACCTCCCAAATCCAAGACACACATCCTCAACATATCTTCCAGTGTCTGGATCGTCCTCTCAGACTGACCATCTGTCTGAGGATGAAAAGCAATACTGAAATCTAACCTAGTGCCTATCGCTTCCTGCAACTTCTGCCAAAAATGAGAAGTAAACACCGAACCTCTATCTGACACAATGGACACAGGTACTCCATGAAGGCATACAATATGCTTCACATAAAACTTCGCCAATCTAGCAACTGAATATGTGGCTTTCACAGGCAAGAAATGTGCAGACTTCGTCAACCTGTCTATAATCACCCAGATGGAATCGTACCCATCTTTCGATCGAGGTAAACCTACCACAAAATCCATAGCTATCCTTTCCCACTTCCACTCGGGAATAGGAAGAGGCTGAAGCTTTCCAGAAGGCTTCTGATGTTCGGCTTTCACTTGCTGACACATCAAACACTTAGCAACATAATCAGCGACATCCTTCTTGAATCCATCCCACCAGTATAGATCTCTGATACTATGGTACATCTTAGTGACACCCGGATGAACACTGTAGGCTGTAGAATGTGCTTCCTCTAAAATCTCCTCTCTCAAATTATCCACATCTGGAACACATAATCTACCACTGATCCACAACACACCATCATCATCGAGTGTGAAATCAGTGAACTTCCCTGCTCTGACATTCTCTGCAAGCTCTTCCAGAATAGGATCTTGGCTCTGAGCTGCTTTAATCCTATCCCTCAGTATAGATCGCACTTTAAACTGAGCTAGCAGTCCACCTGATCTACTAATCTTCATCATCAGACCTTGATCCACCATCAAATGCAATTCTTGGATCAATGGTCTTCTCTCAACACCGATGTGAGCAAGACTGCTTGAGGACTTCCTACTCAAGGCATCTGCTACAACATTAGCTTTACCTAGATGATATAATATCTCACAATCATAATCCTTCAATAATTCCAACCATCTCCTCTACCTCAAATTCAAATCTCGCTGCTGAAAAATGTACTTAAGGCTCTTGTGATCAGTAAATATCTCACAAGTCACCCCGTACAGATAATGTCTCCAAATCTTCAAAGCAAAGATCATTGCAGCCATCTCAAGATCATGTGTAGGATAGTTCTGCTCATGCTTCTTCAACTGCCTCGAAGCATAGGCTATCACCCTTCCATTCTGCATCAACACACAACCAAGACCAATTTTAGAGGCATCACAGTAAACTGTGAACTTATCCACACTATTAGGCAAAGCTAATACTGGCGCTGTGGTCAACTTCTCCTTCAACAACTGAAAAATAT
The DNA here is from genome assembly GCA_947683625.1 of Mallotus nudiflorus. Taxonomy (NCBI): domain Eukaryota; kingdom Viridiplantae; phylum Streptophyta; class Magnoliopsida; order Malpighiales; family Euphorbiaceae; genus Mallotus; species Mallotus nudiflorus. The sequence goes on from CANTUR010000447.1 coordinate 855,372, forward strand.
TTTCACAAGCTTCTGACCACTCGAATCTAACATTCTTCTGAGTCAAGCGAGTCATAGGGGATGCAATTCTGGAAAAATCCTGCACAAACCGCCTATAATACCCGGTTAAACCCATAAAACTCAGAATCTCAGTGACAGAAGTAGGTCTAGGCCATTCAGATACTGCCTCAACCTTCTGTGGATCAACCTGAATACCTTCTTTAGACACTACGTGTCCAAGAAAAGAAACACTCTCCATCCAGAAATCACACTTCGAGAATTTAGCATAAAGCTGATGATCTCTCAGTGTCTGTAGTACAATCCTCAAGTGATATACATGCTCTTCCATACTCCTAGAATATACCAGTATATCATCAATGAAGACTACCACAAACTGATCCACATACGGTCTGAATACCATGTTCATCAAGTCTATAAAAGCTGCTGGTGCATTAGTCAAACCAAAAGACATCACCAGAAACTCATAATGGCCATATCTAGTGCAGAACGCTATCTTAGGAATATCAGCTTCACTGATACGTAGCTGATGATAACCTGACCTCAAGTCAACCTTAGAAAAGAACTGTGACCCTGAAGCTGGTCAAATAAGTCATCTATCCTCGGGAGAGGATACTTGTTCTTCACTATCACCTTATTCAACTCTCTGTAGTCAATGCACAGTCTCAGGGTACCATCCTTCTTCTTCACAAATAGGACTGGTGCACCCCAAGGAGAAACACTAGGCCTAATAAAACCTTTATCCAATAACTCTTGCAATTGCTCCTTCAACTCTGCAGGAGCCATTCGATAGGGTGACATAGATATAGGAGTAGTACCTGGAACCACATCTATACAGAACTCAATCTCTCTATGAGGTGGTAAACCTGGCAACTCCTCGGGAAAAACATCAGGAAACTCACAAGCAACAGGAACATCTGTGAGTGACAACTTCTCCACTGAAGTATCCCTGACCAATGCCAAATATCCCTGACATCCTTTCTTCAATAACTTCCTAGCCATAATAGCAGAAATAAGATTCTGAGGTGCTGAACTCCTATCACCAACAAACTTAAATTCTACTTCATTAGGAATTCTGAAAGTCACCTCTTTATTCCTGCAATCTACCACGGCAAAGTGCTGAGATAACCAATCCATTCCCAAAATAACATTAAACTCCATCACATCCAACAATATCAAATCAGCGGGTAATTCTCTATCTCCCACGAGAATTGGACAACCAGAAAGAATAATATCGACGTCTAAGGAATCGCTCAGAGGAGTGGCAACAGACAAAGGAAAAGCCATCCTCGAAGCTTGCCAACAAGATTTAGAAGCAAAAATAGGAGAAACGAACGAATGCGTGGCACCCGGATCAAACAAAACCCAAGCATCCAGGTAACAAACAGAAACAATACCTGCCACGACTGCATTAGATGCTTGAGCATCCTATTGAGTAAGATGAAAGACTCTGGCTTGACCTCGACCTCCCTGCTGACTGGTAGAAGCCTGGCCAACGCCTCTGGCACCTCCTCTAGTACCTCTACCACGACTCTGCTATGGAACAAACTGAGTGGAACTCTGATGCTGGGCTGGTGGTAACTGAAATGGCACGGGTGCTGCACTAGCAATCGACTGCTGTGGGAATCGCAGAATCTGCTGTTGCTGATATCCGAAATAAGGACACGATCTGGAAAAATGTCCTGTCTGCCCACATCTGAAGCATGTCAGTGGTGTCAGATAACACGATCCCTAATGGACTCTACCACAAGTCTGACAAACACTGGCCGCTGATCCAGAACTATGACCACTGCTGCTGCTCGAAGCACCTGATCCAAATCTGAATGATCTACGCTGACCTCCATGGCCATGTCTACTGCTCCGATGCACTCGCTGCTGCTGTCTCTGACTCTGCTGAGTCGGACCTCACTGCTGACTACTCGAACCAATATGAAAACTTGAATATGGAGTAGCCTGCAATCCACTCGACTAAACTCCCAGCTGGTAATAATCAGGCATCGCTCCCTGCCTAACTAGCCTCAGCTCAATCTCCTTAGCCAACTCAATCACAGACTCCAGAGTAAGACCTGCTGTAGGCATACCAGCAAAAGCTGAACCCAAACCAGTAACATATGTAGTGACTACGAAATACTGATCTCGCATCAGATCCTCAGCATATCTACCCAGACGAAGAAACTTTCGGGTATACTCCTCTACAGATCGATCTCCACGAGAAAAATTGGTCAATCGGAGATGATAGCTCAAACGAAGCGGCTCTGGACAGAATCTCCTCATAAACCGCTCTCGGAATTGAGCCCATGTCATCGTCATCATGTAGGGCAAGATCATCTGAATGAACCAATCTAGAGCTGGTCCCTTGACAGACAACTCAATGATCATGCTCCGCTGGTACTCGATATGAGCAGTCCGAGTCCTAGTCTCACTCGCATGTAGAAAATCTAACGGATCGAAAGTACCATCAAATGCAATCCTGCCAACTCGGGCATAGAACAAAGCTGCCTCAAGGTCAGACATACCCTGCTGATAGGCAGGCTGAACAGGCTGAACAACTGGAGGAACAGGAACATCAAACTCAGGCTCAACAGGCTCCTCGTCCTGTAACTCTTTCTGCCTATGACGACCTGCCGCTCCTCGAGGTCTACCTCTGCCACGACCTCTACGTCTAACTGGCTGCTCAAGAGGTAAAACCTCATCCTGAAAAGACTCATCATCCTCGGCCTCAACGACCGGTGGAGCGACACGTGCTCGCCTCCTCATATTGAAAAGACAAACGGAAAGATTCAGACAAAACAGACAACGGAGGAATAACGCTGAAAACTAAAGCAAGGAATACTTATCAAGACATACTCGAACCTAATTCACTGCAGTAGTCCAACAGAAAACAAAACTTTAAAACTAGGGCCACAACTCACATAACTAAGCCCTGACATAGAACTCCGCTCTGATACCAACTTTGTCACGACCCAAAACAGGGGCCATGACCGGCGCTAGGGAACGGGAATTCTTTTGAATCCAGAACCCGTAGCAAGCCTAAAAAAATAAAATAAATCATGCAATAATAACAATAACCATATAATATGCAGTGGAAATAAAAATCATAAATATAATAATAACATTTTCATCACTAGATTTGAATCAAATCTCATCACATATATATATAATCTTTAATACAAATCCAGTTTCAATATAATACATCTCTTTAAATAAAATACATGAAATCCAATACTTTAATTCACAACTACTGTAGTGTCTAGATAAAATAAATAAGACTCAAGTAAATAATTTACACAAAGAAGCCAGGGCGGAAGAAATCCGGCGTATCGACCTGCTACTGAGGTCTGAAGAAGTTGACTCTCCTGAAAAATAGTCAACGGAGGGAGTCAGACCTCACTAAGTGAATTACTATAATATATATACATACACACTAAGTGATAATGCATACAATCAATAGTATATATATAATATGTATATATACAGACAATTACACACAGATGCAATAAAAATCATTTTTATATATTTCATCTGAAAATCATCTTTTATGAAGGATCACATAGAACCCTAGAATATCGCAACCTCAGAAAATAGTGTTAAACAACACTCTAGCCATACAGGCTCACTTATTCCAAACATATCCACTTAATCCATTTGGACAGTAGACTGGACCCGAGACACTAAGTCAACCGAGCTCCAGCAGTCTAACTGCCAGTGTGATTGGCCCCGAGACACTTGGTCAACCGAGCTCCAGCAATCACACCTCCAAACTATATCTCACACATCCAATAATCATAATCAATCAATATCCACAAATAGTTAGTAATATAGCCTACAGCTATAGGCGTACCGGTACGTACTCGGTCCTAGTGCTGCCCACTAGGTAGCACGTTCTATCGATATCCTTCATCATTAAATATAAAATATTCATTCACAAAAATAAATGATGCATGAATGTAAATGAAATAACAATATAACCTATATATATACCAGAAATATACCAAAAGTAAACCAGGTATATTTCGAGTATATATACGTCAAATAAATCCAGTCAAATCATAAATTAAACTAAAAATATATTTAAAAACATTTTAAATATATTTTATTAACAAAACATGTATATAATTTATTATATACCAGAAATAAACCAAAAATATACTTAATATAAACTTAAGAAATAATCAAATTATTTATGCATATTTAATCAATATAAAAACATGCATTTCTAAATCATGCATCCTAAGCATATATATATAGTATAGTAACTCACCTAGTGCGCTCCACGAGACAGGTCCGACGGGCTTGGTCCACTAGCCCTCGGTCTCGGCGCAACTAAACAAGCAATAAATAATAGACATCAGAATAAACCCTAACAGAAATCCTAGAATTCGATCTAGAGTATTAAACACAGAATCAGAAATTAGGGTTCGACCGAACATCACGTTTTATGAGAATTCTATCGAAAATCCGGCAGAACCTCCCCTGTAAAACGGACATCTCTCTACTTAAAAGAGTAGAGCCGACCCTGCAAGGAAATACACTTCAAAAAACTACACAAGGCACCATCAAAATCCCACGGTCGGACTCCAAACTATAGTCCACCGATCGGGGTCCACAATCACAGAACAATTCCAGATATACCAAAAATATCCCTCCAACATAGAAATTCATTTTATAAGTACAAATTACATAATTAACCTTTAAACACAGTAAAAACCGATAAAAACTCATTTTATTAGTAAAACCGTATATTATATATATAATTGAAAATAATTCACGAAAAATAGTTTTAATTAGTTAAAAATACTAAATAATTTGTAGAAATCATTTTTATACCTTAAATAACTATTAAAACCAATTAAATTACATTTTTAGATAATTTAGGGTAAAATTACCAAAATACCCCTATATATATAAATATACTAAAATTCATTCAAAAATTCACCAAAAATCATACAATTCTCCAAAATTTAATTTCTCAACATTTTTATCAATAATATTAATAATTAAACTCAATTAACCAATTAAATTCAATTAAAAACACATTTAACCTAATTTTCCCAAAATTCCATAAACTTCAATAATTCAAAATAAATACTTAGAAATTCATAAAAATTCCAAATAAATTGCTATAATTCATTTCAACACTTAATTTAACCATAAACTCCAATTTCATAATTTAAATAATTAATTTCCGAAAATTAGAAAATAATATTAAAATATTCAAAAATACCCAAAAATCCAAAAAATCTCCAAAAAGTCCAAAAAAATTCATACATGTAGATTGAGCTACTAGGATCAACATTTGTGAAGGGAGTTTTCATGAATCAACCAATTCAAAGCTCAAAAAAATTAAAAACCTTAATGTGACCGAAATTGAAAATTCGAAACCTAAGCAAATCTAAACCATTTTAGCTCAAACCAAAGCTAGAATCACACTCACTGGAGCTCAAGGAGAATAAAGAGACCAGCGGTGTCAAAAACGGTGGCCAAAAATGGGAGAAACGACGAAGGGACGATTTTCGGCCAAAAGAGGAAAATGGGGCTGCTGACGCCGGGGAAGGGAGCTGCTGGTGGCGGGGGACGGCTGGGAACGGCGGGTGGCAAGCCGGGAGGCACACCAACGGTAGGTGACCGGAGTTGCAGACGGTGAGGGGTGGTGGTCGGGCGCACGGGAGAAGAAGAAGAAGAAGAAGAAAAAAAAAGAAAAAAGAAAGGAAAGAAAAAGAAAAGAAAAAGAAAAGAAAAAGAAAAAAGAAAAAGAAAAGAAAAAAAGAAAAAGAAAAAGAAAATAAAATAATTAAATAACAATAATTAATAAATAAATAATAAAATATTAGGGTAATACATTAAACCCTAATTAAATAAATATACACTCACATAGGCTTTATTTAGTCATTTAAAAATACGCATGAGTTCATGCAAGTCCGAAAATATATTTAAAATAATTAATATTAAAATATTTACGTGAAAATTTCCCCGAAAATGCAAGTCCCGGGAAAATTTTACGTAAAACACTAGAAATAATACATAGTAATTAAAATAGGTTTTAAATACATATTAACTCGTAAAAATATCGCATATATATTCAAAATTTATTAACACTGCATATCCCGGTACAGTGTAAAAATATTTTAAAAACACGGGATATTACATTACCTAATATACATTTATTGCCTTTGATTGTAGGATGCTCAATGGCTGAAGGCTATAAGGTATTCTGGATTGCTTTGAGAAGTTCAGGGGTTTTAGAGATTGATTCAATCCATTGTTGGATTTGAATAGCTTTATCAGTGTCAACTATATAGGATTCTTCTTGGTTAACTATATTGAACCATGTCTTTATTGGCTTAGCAGCAGAAAGAGGAGGGGAAGTAGAAGTATCAACTTTATCTTTATTTTTCTTTTTCTTTTTACAAACCATCTTTATCCATTTTGTAAAATTCTCTAGTCAGAAAGTTTGGTAGAGAATTATTTTCTCCTTTAATAAACTCTATATCAAAATAAAAAATACTCAAAATAGCTTGCCATCTGGCAAAAATCTGTTTTGATGCAATATTTTGAACATCTTTTTGAAAAACTTCTTTGGCATATTTATAATCAATGAGAAGTAAAAAATTTTGATTTAATAAATCTGATTGAAATTTTGATATGCATGTGACAATGGAAAGAATTTATTTTTTAATAGTGGAGTAGTTTCTTTATGTATCATTCCAGTGACTTGAAGTGTACTGAACTACTACTTCTTTATTACTAGAAATTTATTTTAGAATACCACCATAGCCTAACTCACTAGCATATGTTTCTATAATCTTAAGGAGTTTTGGATTAGCTAAGTGGAGGCAAGGAATTTCAAGAATATGGGACTTTATCTATTTGACAATTCTAGTGTGTTCATCATTCCAAGAGACATGATTTTTCTTTAATATGTCATGCAGAGGTTTAGCAATCTTATTCATATAAGGACATAAATCTAACACATAATTAAGGCTTCCTAAAACCTTTGGAACTAAACTTTATCAATGTCACGGCCCCAACTGGGAGTCATGACTAGCGCAAGGGAACGAGAATTCTTTCAAATCTATAACCTGTAGCAAGCCCTAAAAAAAATTAAAGCATGCAATAATACATAAAATATGCACCATAATTAAAATCTTAAATAAAAATAGTAAAAATAACTGTCATATCATAAAATAAAATATATAATACAATATTCAAAGAAAAACCTCTAAAATAATAACCAACATTCTACAAATACCAACTACGACTCACTACTGCAAGTTTCTAGAGTACAAATAAAATTAGGTAAGTAATTTACATAAAATAACCGGGGTTGAAGAAATCCGGCGGATGGTATAATAACCCTGGTTTTAAAATTATTTTATTAAATAATGAGATATGCATTGTTAATAAAAATTTAAAAGTTATATTTACTTATTTTACTATTTTGTGATTTATTATCATTATTTTATGTTTAATTGAATTTTCTACGTAAATATATTATTTTGGATGTTTAAATTCCATTATATATATTTATTATTTTTGATTATGATTATTTTAATAACATTAATTTAGTGCATGGTTATTTTAATATTTTTTAGTACTAATATTATTTTATTAGTTGACGGGATTTTGAGTATTGTTAATATTTTTAATGTATTCCACTACCATTATTAGTGTTATTATTTTCATTGTTATTTTATGTGGGTTAATATCATAATTATCATGCGATATTATTATCATAGTATTATTTTAATATTAATATTTTGAGTACATCATTATTATTTTATTTTATTAATTTACATTATTTATATTTATTATTTTGGATAGTGTTATTTTATTAATATTAATTCTTAGTGCATTATAATTTTATAATTTTATTATTATTATTTTTATTAATATACATTATTGGTATTATTAAATTGTTTAATAAAAATGGTTTATATTAATGTTATTTTTGAGTATTATTTTATATTATATTGTGTGTATTATTGTTAATATATATGTGTGTGATTATATTGTGAGTGTGTGAATATATATATATATATATATATATATATATAGACACATACAAACCAAAAACCCATCTCCCTCCTCCATTTCTGCCTATCACTATGTGTGACCCATTTGCACTGCCACACTCCCACCACCGGATGACCACTAGCATCTCCACCTTCCATTGGACGCCGGTGATTGCAGGTGAGGGCTGTCCGAAGCCATGGAAGTCGCGAAGCAACAGCAGCCTCTTCCTCCTTGGGTGAAGACCACTAGCAGCAGTCGCCTTCCACTGCGATGCCCAACTCCGCCACCATCACCATTTGCTATCACCGGAGACGACAGCAGCTCCAGTACTTGCAGATCAACCATCCCTCTATCCTTGATTTCTTGGCTTGGTAAGTTGTAAGTTAGTGGTAGTTGTTAGGTGGTTGTTTTTGATAGTTTTTAGGTTGATTTTAGGTTTTAGTTAACTTAAATATTATTTATTTAATTAATTAGAATTTATTTTGATTATTTGATTAATTTTGAGTTGATCTAAGTTATTTTGGTTAATTTTTGACTATTTTATATTTAATTATTAAATTTATGTTAATTAATTATTTTAATTATGATTTAGGTTAAATTATTGTTGTTATATATTGTTATTAATTTTGGTGTTGAGAAATTAATTTTGGGATTATTATATAATTTTTATAAATATTTTTAGTTTATGTAAATTTTGGAATATTGAATTAAATGTGCATTTTGATTGAATTTAGAGTTTAATTTTGTGTTTTAGTTGATATTAGAAAGTTATTTGTTGATAAAATAATTTTTATGGAATTTAATACAATTTATGTGTATTTTGAATTATTAGATTAAATATGTATTTTTATAGAAATTGTAAGATAAATATGTGTTTTGGTTGATATTAGTATAATATATGTTGACTAAATAATTTTAATGATTTTATAATTTTTTAGGAAATTAATTAGAATATTGGATATTTTTTATTATAGGGATAAATGTGTAATTTTATGTTAATTATAGTTAAATATTATGTTTTAGTTGGTTTTTTTTAATTATTTAACGTAATAAAATGACTTCTACAAATTAATTACTATTTTTAACTAATTAATACTATTTTTTCAAAAATTGTTTTCAAATAATATATTATATATTGTTTTGGAAATAAAATGGGTTTAAACTAATTTTATTATATAATTAAACTATTTATGCAATTAAATGTGAATTTTATTATGTTATGTTAATAATTATAAAAATTAAATTTTTATTAATATTATATAATATTTGAGATTTTATTAGTTAATTGTGATAATTTTAGAATATTATGTAAATAATAAGTGTATTTATTATTTTGAGGCTAAATGTGTATTTTATTGTTTTAAATTATTTTAAATGATGTTAAATTGTAATTTTAAATATTATTTACAATCTATGTTAATTTAATTGTAAAAATGGGAATTTTATTCCGTTTATGAATTTTTATTATCAAATATTATTTAAATTAGACTTTTATGTTTTAATTGGAAAATAAAGGTTTTTAAATATTTTTATGGGTTTTTGATGATTTTTATTATTTTACTTTTTAATATTGTTGTTTTGTAAATTGTGAACCTCGGTTAGGGATTTGTGGAGTTTGGGGTCCCAACCCAAAGTGTTGCGCTTTGAGATTTTAGAAGTGTATTTTCTGTGCAAGACCGGCCCTACTTTTGTAGGGAGATGTCCATTTTACCGAGGGGACTCTGTCAAAATTTCGGTAGATTTCTCGTAAAATGTGACAATCGGTTCGAGTCTAGTTTTGAATTTTTGATTAAGTCTTTCTATAGTAATCTTAGAAGCATATAGTTAGAAATTTATTCTAATGGTTATTATTATTTTATTTTTCTAGCTATGCTGAAATCGATGCCTATCGGACCAGGCTCGTTGAGTTTGTCTCGTGGAGCGCTAATTAGTGAGTTATTATACTGTATATATATGTATTGCATTTAGGATGCATGACTTAGGATTTTTCATTTTCATTATATGTTTTTAAAAGTGATTTAATTTATAATATGATTTGGTATAATTTCAGTTTATTTTTAGTATATTTTGATGTATATATCTGCATATTTTCTATATACATTTATAGTATCTTTGGTATATTTAGGGTTTATTTTTGATATATGCATGCTAGATAATTAGGTTAATTTTTAGTATATTTTAGTATATATACATGTTTTTAATGTATATTTATTCATAATTGTTTTATTAAATGATTAGTATACTTTAGCTATATTTTCGGTATATTTAGGTATATTCCTAAATAAATGCACGTCATATTATTGATTTATATTTAAATTGTTTTTAAGTATGTTTTTGGTATATTTTTTATATATTTCCAAATAAATGCATGTTTTATTATTGATTTAAACCTAGCATGTTTTTAGTATATTATGGGTTTATTTTAGTATATTTCATGATTGATTTGAATTTATTTTACATATATATACTTCAAATATACTTAGTTTATTTTAAGTATATTTTTGGTATATATATGGTTTATTTTGCTATTATGAATGTTATTATTCACTATTGGTTTTTTGAATGTATGATTTATTATAAAGGAAGGATATCAATAGTACATGCTATCTAGTGGGCAGCACTAGGACTGAGTACGTACCGGTGTGATAGATTTAGGTTTGAGTGAGGAATTAATTATGGTGATTACGATTTGATTGATTATGATTTGATTGATTTGATTAAGATGTGATGTGATTAAGAGTGTGATTGCGAGAGCTCGGTTGACCAAGTGTCTCGAGGCCAATCACACTGACAGTCAGACTGCTAGAGCTCAGTTGACTTAATGTCTTGAGGCCAGTCTACTGTCTAAAATGGAATAGGTGATTTACTTAGATTTAAGTGAGCCTGCATGGCTAAAGTGATGATATGGTTGATTGAGGTTATGATTAATAGGGTTCTATTTGAACCTTCATGTATTAAAATAAATGTTTTCAACATTTATTATATATATAAAAGCAGAGTTTGACATTTTTGTGTGATGTGTGTGTGTGTGTGTGTATATATATATATATATATATATATATATATATACAATTTCCTGATTGTTATGGTTTAGATTGCATGTATATGTAGTATAATAATTCACTCAGTGAGGTCTGACCCCCCTCAATTATTTTTTTTTAGGAGATCCTATATCGTTAGACCTTAGTAGTAGAGTTCTTTGCTGGTGTTCTTATGTCTTGGCTATTTTATATAATGTATATTTTGAACTCTGATTTATATTCTAGAAACTGCAATAGTAGTGTTATTGTATCATAAGAGTATTGTTTTGTTTGATACTTTATACTCTGAGAATTATATTTGAACACTGTATGAATATATATTTATTTATGAAAGATATTGAGTATCCATTTTTATATATTGATTCAAAAAATTTTAATTCTGTGGTATTTTTTATTTATTTATTGCATGATTTTATTTTCTAAAGCTTGCTATGGGTTCCGGATTCAAAAGAATTCTCGTTCCCTACCACCTGTCATGACTTCTATTTAAGGTCATGTCAAAGTTAGTATCAGAGTATAGGTTTAGAGATGTGGACCTAGGATGTTGTGTTGTATTTTCTTTGGAACTACTATAGTTAAATTAGGTTTGATCATGTCTTTAAAAAGTTTTCCTTGCATTAGGAATTCTGTATAACCGTGAGGATGTCGGTTGATGTTTATGATTATTTGAATTATTTATTTTGTTTTTGTTCTTTTCTAATTGCTGCGAGATTGAGTTGCTCCATCGGTCAATGAGATCGATGTGAAGTCTTTTGAGCATGAGGTTCTACCCCCTGTGCAACTTATTAGGCATAGGGGTAAAGATGGACTTAGAAGGCTAGATGATCGCTGTAGACAGCAAGAATAATAGAATATGAAGCATGTGGCTCTGTGTTGCAAAGATGCTGCTCATACAATAGAAGTTTTACTGGGTGCAGTGTCGATACCATTGATCGTACAGCAGATGTAACTTCTATTTCAGTAGAGAACTCAAGATACGTCAATTCTGCATATATTCTATATTTTTAATCTTGTTGATTTCCATGTCTTTTCAGCATGGTGAATGCAAACTACTTCTTTTTCAAAGACAATATTGATAATCGGTCTTTTCAAGTTGAAGTTGTGGTTATAGTTTCAGCCCTACTGCACCTATCTTGTATAGGGGTAGGTTAGAGGTAACTATAATCTAAGGCCGAAGTAGTTGCTATTAGAGGTAGAAGCAACATTTGTGGCTAAGATAGCCAAGATTAATGAGAGTTTGATAGCATTCAACCAAGTATAATAATTTTTTTATTTATGCTTTGATGAGGAATCAGAAGATGTCTAATGAAGACGAATCACTTTTGTACTCTCGACGACGAAGTTATCAGTTCTGACTGTAGCTCATGGTTGAAGTTAAAGAATGAGTTTAAAGATATTTCCATCCATTTTTAAGGAAGGATAATTATGGTTGTTATTGTACAGAGTATGAGAAGAGTAGTCAGTTGAGAAGAATACTTATAAACTCTTCAATCTGTCACATCATGTTGTAGACGTGATACAGTATAAGCGGAGACTGGTAGAACTGTATGTTGTAGGATTACGTTTGATATATATTAGCATCTAAACTAAGAACTAGAATTTATAGAATTATTCGTTAATTCAGTCTTTTGGGTGTAATTAATCTTGATGAGATATGAATGGGTTATTTCAACATTATGCAATGGTTGATTAAAGAGGTGATTTTCAAAATTCTTGATGAAGAAGAATTTAAATTTATGGGTGACAAGAGTTCAGCACCTCAGAATTTTATCTCCATTATCACTGCAAGGGAGATGCTGACAAAAGGTTGTTAAGGATATTTAGTAGTGGTCAAGATACTTCAGTGAAGAAGACCTCTGTTTTAGATGTCCCTATAGTTTGTGAGTTTTCAGATTTACCACCTCACAAAGATTGAATTCTGTATCGATATGGTTCCCGATATAGTTTCTATTTCAACACAATTGTATAGAATGGCTTTTGTAGAGCTGTAGGAGCAATTATAAGATTTATTGGACAAGGATTTTATCATACCCTGTGTTTTTCCTTAAGGTACACTACTGTTTGTGAAAAAAGATGGACGGCACACTCAGACTGTGCATTGATCACAGAGAACTGAATGATAAGGTAACAATGAAGAATAAGTATCCTCTTTCGAGGATAGATGATTTGTTTGATTAGCTTCAAAGTGCACAATTCTTTTCCAAGATTGATTGGACATCGGGTTATCATTAGTTGTGGATCAGTTTGTAGTAGTCTTCATTGATGATATACCAACATATTTGAAGTGTATGAAAGGGCACGTATATCACTTAAGGACTGTACTACAGACATTGAGAGGACGTTTGCTTTATGCAGAATTCTTGAAGTGTGATCTCTGGTTGGAGAGTGTTATTTTTCTTAGACATGTGGCATTTAAAGATGGTATCTAAGTTGACCCACAGAAATGAAGCAATATCTGAGTGGCCTAGACCGACTACAATTTCAGAGATTCGTAGTTTTTTGGGTTTAACTAGGTATTATAGGAGATTTGAGCAGAATTTTCTAGAATTTCAGCTCCTATGACTCGCTTAACTTAGATGAATGTGAAGTTTATGTGATCATATGTTTGTTAGAACAGTTTCCAGTTGCTGAAGAAGACCATTGATCCAAGAGTTATATGAGTTAGTGCAATATCCCGAGTTTTTAAATATTTTTATACTGCATCGAGATATGCAGTGTTAATAATTTTTGTATATATTTATGATATTTTATGAGTTTGTTGTTTGTTCAAAGCTAATTTTAATTATTTTATATTATTTTAAGTACTTTACGTAAAATTTTCCCGGGAATTGTATTTTCGGGGAAATTGACACGTAAATAATTTAATATTAATTATTTTGACTAGTTTTACGAATTTGCATGAACTCATACATAATTTTTAAGTGATAAAATAAAATGTATATATGTGTATTTATTTAAATTAATTAGGATTTAATTAATTACCTTATTTTTTATTATTTAGTTTTAATATTAATTAATTAATTTTAATTGTATAAATTATTAAATATAATAAAATATTTATGTGGTGAGAATTATTTGTGTGTGGGAATATATATAATATTATAATATAAGTGTGGATATATATATATATATATATATATATATATATATATATATATATATATATACATAATTTATTATCAAAATTATAAAGTTTGCATTATTTACCAAAATGCCTTTGTCTCCTTCACTTTTTCCTTCCAAATGGTTTCCACCATTTCTGGCCATTTCCAGCTAATTTCTTTACTGTCACTGTGCCTCTCATCCTTCCTCCTCCACCTCCAGCCATTTCCACCACTTGAAGCTCCCTTTTTCAGGTGTGTTTTGGTCGGATTTTTCAAGGAGGCCGAAAATTGAAGTCAACTCCGATCAAGCCATTTTCGGCCACCAAATTTGATGCCACCGGTCTTTATCTTCTCCTTGAGCTTCGGTGAGTGTGATTCCAAGCTTTGTTTCACTTGATTTGGTCTGGAATTGCTTAGGTTTCAATTTCTTTATTTCAGCCATTTAGGGTTTTGAATTTTTTTAGCTTCAATTTGATTGATTCTGTAATACCCTACGTTTTAAATTTTGAATTTGAATTGTTAATAAATAATTTTAGATTATATTATATAATTTTTAATTATTTTGCTATCTAATGGAGATATTTTTAAGTTAATATTATTTGAGGATTATTAATTCATATGAGTGTTATTTCATCATTATTTAAAGATGACATATATTATTATTATTATTATTATTATTATTATTATTATTATTATTATTATTATTATTATTATTATTATTATTATTATTGTTATTATTTTAAAACTACATGAAATTCATGGTTATTTTATGAGCGTTACTAAGTACATGTATGTATATAAGTAGGGTTTAATTATTAATTTATATGTGTGTGTATCAAATTATTTTGGTGTGTGTGTGTGTGTGTGTATATATATATATATATATATATATATATATACACACACACACACACACACACACTAATAAACACCAAAACCACCATCACCCACCCTCCCTCCTTCTCGTCCGTCACCATCACCGCCCCTTCTCTCCCTGTGCAGCTTCCTCCACCGCCTGAGACTCCATTTCTACCGCAAACTGAAGCGTCCAGGTTGTAGCTACTGCCTTTCTTCTTCCTCGTGTGGCAGCGCTTCTTCTCTTCTTGCCTGGCAGCCAGCTTTCTCTTCTTCTCGTGCGACATGTCCCTTGCTAGCTTCACTCCTCCACCAGTTGCTGCCTCCTACCTCGCCTGAGTTTGGTGGATTATTGTGTTATGTAGAATTTTAGGTTATTTTTTTGGTAATTAGTTGGTCTAGTTAGTTGTTAATTAGATTTAAGTAGTGATTAGTTTAATTAATGTTAATTATTTGTAATGAATTGATTTTTTAAAAGATTTTAGAAATTTTGGTGTTAATTATAAATTTTTGTAAATTTTGGGTATCTAATTAATATTTTTATTAATTTTGAAATTATTGTTAAAAATTATGAAATTTTGATAATTGATGTTATTATTAAATGTTATTAATTTTAGAACTTAAATTATGTTTTTTATGATTTTTAAACTATTTTATAAATATTTTTTTTAAATTTATGTCAAATGTGAGTTAATAGGTTAAATTATATGTTTTTTAGAAGAAATTAGTAGCTATTTATATGTTTTTAGTTATATTATGAAGTTAATGTTGAGAAAAATAATTTTTAGATAATTATATAATTTTTAAGGGATTTTGTTAGGGTCATTCACTATTTTAGACTAATTAACACAATTATTGTTTTCAAATAATATATTAGGTATTATTTTTTAGTATTATGTGAAATTTGAATATTTTGGGTACTAAATTATAAACTTGATAGTAAATATATTTTTTGTGGAGATTTATTCATAAGAGTAATTAAATTTAGGTTATAATTATACTTTGATAATGAAGTGTAAATTGAGTATTTAATTGTTGAATAATTGAGATTATATATACTTTCAGTATATATGTATGTGTAATATGTATTTTTGGGAAAATAAACGATTTAATTTCTTGGTGTTTTGTTGAGTTGTGATCTCGGTCGGGGCTAAGTGTAGTTTTGGAAGCCCGACTCGAGTGTGAATGTCTGTGAATATTAGAAGTGCATTTTCTATACAGGTTTGGCTCTACCTTTGGTAGAGAGATGTCCATTTTATAGAGGAGACTCTGCCGAAATTTTGGTAGATTTTCTCATAAAATGTGATATTCGTAATAATTTCTACTGTTAATTAGGCTTTTTCCTGTTTATTGAGTCTTGTCTAGTCTTCCTCGAGTCAGCCTAGAATTTCACTCTTTTTGTTGATTTTCAATTTTAATTTCATAGTCATGCTTTAAAATCGATCTGTTAATTTCTTTTCTAGAGCATATCGGAGCAGAAGCCGTGAGATCGAGGTAGACGCGTGGTCGTTAGCCTTCTCATTCATCTTGTAAGTCGATAATATGATCTGTGTGTGTGTTTTATTTAAAGATGCATGCACTCATATTTTTATATTAATATTATATGATTTATTTAATTTAATGTTGCTATTTAAGGTTTAAAACGCATTTTATTTATTTAAAAATCAATTTTGAGAAATTTTGGTAGAATGGGCTACCTGGTGGACTTCACTAGGACCGTGTGCACATGGTAGAGATTGAGAGGTGGATCCGAATTATATATATGACTAGTGAATGTTAAACTGGGACGGGTGCCTCGGTGGAAGCCTGTGCTCTCGGGGACCACCAGTGATTGTAAGGTTAATAATGGACTAGGATGGGTGCCTCAGCTGATGCCCTAGCTCTCGGGGACTGCCAGTGCCATATATTTGGATTAAGTGAACGACTGCAACTTGGTGCCTCGATTGATGCCTTTGCTCTCGGGGACCGGCAATCTAGCTGGAATAAGTGGGCCTGGTTGGTTAATTAGAACTTTGGGTTTAGGGTTCTACCGAGATTTTTCAAAAGCTATATCTATATATTATAAATTATTTTTACTATAACTTTATGGTTTTCAAAAGGGTTTTCAAACCGTACAACTCTTATTATTGACTTACTTAGTGAGGTCTGATTCCCCTCAATTTATTTTTTTCAGGAGCTTGGGAGTTTGACCTCAGACTACCTCCACGCCAGATTTCTTCATCATCGGCCATTTTATGTAGGTCATTGTAAGCTATACTATTGTAATGTTCTAGGAAGCTACAGTAGTAACTGTACTATGAATTGTATGACTTAAGTATATTTGTGTATTTTATTTATATGCACCACGTTTATGTATAATGATTTAAGTTTGATTTATATATGTGACACTGGAAATATTTTAATTATGTACTTAATTATGTTTTAATTTTAGAAAAATCAGTTTGATAATGTGCTCTATTTTAAAATAAAGTTTTAAATTGTGAGGTTTTATTTTTCTTTTCTTTAAGGCTTACTACGAGTCTCGGGGGCCTTATGCCTTCCCATTCTCTAGTGCCGGTCACGTGCCCTCGGGTTCAGGTCTTGACAAAGTTGGTATCAAAGCATAAGTTTGATTAATTGTTTATGTATGTCTTTCTGTGTAACTACTGCAGTAATAAGGTTGAGAATTGTCTTTGAGATGTTCCTGCTTTTAATTCTGCGTTGCATTAAATATTCTTACCTTGTTTTGAATTCAATTTTCCTTGTCTTTTTCATAATGAGGCATGTGCGCACCGACCTCGATGCCGATCTGACCCTTAGACTTGCTCAGCAATCTATGTACAATGAGGCTCCCCCTTATACTCCACGTCGTAGGGGCAGAGGTAGAGGCAGAGGTAAAGGCAGAGGTAAAGGCAGAGGTTGAGCCAGGGTAGCTGCAATTGAGATTCCTGATCCGCAGCCAGTCGAGCCTGAAGCCCCAACCGTTGACCCCACAACCTTTGCAGCAAGACTAGTAGGGATTAATCAGGGTCTTGCAGCATTGAATCAGGCAATGCCCCTTGTATAGTAGATGCTACAGCAGAGGAATCAGGGGATGACAGATACTGAGGTAGCACTTCTTTACTCCCAGATCGGTAGAGTTTCTTTTAATGGTACGGGTGATGCCTTAGACTTCATTAATGCTATTGAGGCATGTACCAGGACGAGACACACGAATTATCAACGGATAATGATTATGGAGTTGTCAGTTCAAGCCACAGCTCAAGACTGGTTTATGCAGTCAATTCAGCCATCTATGCACGAGTTGACTTGGCCAGAGTTTAAGGACCACTTTTTGAGATTTTTCTGTCCTCCAGCCACCAGAGATGCCTATAGGTGGCATTTGCTCCACATCACTAGAGGGGATAGATCAGTGGAGGACTACACCATGGAGTTTAATAGGCTGTCCTGACATATGGAGGATATCAAGAGGGACCCTTACAGAGTAGTAAAGCTGTATGTTACTGGATTGGGACCCACTTTTATTAGTATGCATACTGAGGACTGTACCTTAGAGAGTGTGATTGAGGAGGCTCGTTTGATTGAGAGGCGACATATTCGCCAGGGCACCATGATAGATCCCTATATAGTTGGTGGTAGTGGATATGGTGCAGCTCCCGGGTATCAGCAGCTAGCATTTCTCATTGGTAGTTCGAGTCAACAGGCTACGGGTAGTTCACAGTAGGGTGGTAGGAGGTCTAGGACTCACCAAGTTGGCCAACATGGTTATGCCACGAACAAGAGAAGTGGTAGGGGTCACAAATTCAGTACTGGAGTCAGCAGTAGTAGTAGTGGGCAGAGCTCCAGACATAGTAGTTTTGGGTCTGGGGCCAGTGCATGTGCGAGTTGTGGATGATTTCATTAGGGCCCATGTCATTTATTGTCGGCTGCTTGTTTCAGATGTGGTCAGGTTGGTCATCTTGCTAAAGCTTGTCCTTACTTAGGATATCAGCCATAGTATGCTCAGGGTTCATCTTCATCAGTGGCTCAACCCTACTATCCAATGCCCTAGCAGTATAGAGCACTAGTACAGCCACAGCAGAGACCGCCACAGCTTATGGGTCAGCAGGGCCGAGGTTCAGTTGGTAGGCCTAGTGGTCGTGGGTTTGTGCAGGCCTCGACATCTCAGCAGGCAGGTCGTGGCCAGGCTCGAGTGTTCACTTTGACATCGTAGGATGATCAAACTTCAAATGCAGTGTTAGCAGGTATTCTTATAGTATGTGCATGTGATGCTAGAGTATTGTTTGACCCTAGTGCTTCGCATTCATTCATTTCTCCTGTGTTCACTTCGAGAATCGAGTGGCAACCTTCCATGTTGTCCTTTCCTTTATCTATGTTGACTCCTCTTAGTAACGAGTTGGAGACAGATATTTTCTTTCCTTCGTGTTCGGTGTTGGTTAATGGTAGAGAATTATTAGTGGACCTAGTGTTGCTTGATATGTTAGAATTTGACGTCATTTTTGGTATGGATTGGTTGTCGAGGTATTATGCTTCTGTGAATTGTTGAGAGAAAGAAGTGGTGTTCAGAATTCCAAATGAAGAAGAATTTTATTTTAAAGGCAAAAAGAGCTCCATGCCTCATAATCTCATTTCTGCCATTACAGCCTGAAAGATGCTTAGAAGGGGTTATCAGGGTTATTTGGCAGTGGTAAGGGATGTTGATCAAGTGAATGGGGTGATTGAACAGGGGCCAATGATGTGTGAATTTCTGGATGTCTTTCCTGAAGAATTACTAGGATTACCACCAGACAGAGAGATAAAGTTCTGTATCGATGTCATACCTGGTACAGATCCTATTTCTATGCCACCCTACATAATGGCACCAGCTGAATTACAAGAGCTGAAGGAGTAGTTATAGGAGTTGCTTGATAAGGGTTTCATAAGGCCCAATACATCAACTTGGGGTGCTCTAGTGTTGTTTATGAAGAAGAAGGATGGTAGCCTTCAACTCTGTATTGATTACAGGCAGTTGAATAAGGTCACCATCAAGAACAAGTATCCACTTCCAAGGATTGATGACCTGTTTGATCAGCTTCAAGGTGCTACATGCTTCTCTAAGATAGACTTGAGATCTAGGTATCACCAGTTGAGGATCAGAAGAGGTGATGAGCCCAAGATAGCATTTCAGACGAGATATGGCCATTACGAGTTCTTAGTAATGTCCTTTGGGTTGACTAATGCTCTAACAGCCTTTATGGATGTGATGAATCGGGTATTTAGGCCATACTTAGACCAGTTTGTAATAGTCCTCATTGATGATATTTTGGTTTATTCCAAGAATGAAGCTGAGCATGTTATGCATCTGAGAAGGGTACTTTAGACTTTAAGGGAGCACAGGTTGTATGCCAAGTTTTCAAAGTGCGAGTTCTGGTTGAACCAAGTGGAATTTTTAGGCCATGTGGTTTCTAGGGATGGCATACAAGTGGACCCTAAGAAGATAAAAGTTATTACGGAGTGGCTAAGGCAGACTATAGTTAGAGAAGTACGGAGTTTCCTGGGTCTAGCAGGCTATTACAGGAGATTTGTGAAGGACTTCTCTAAAATTGCCACACCTTTGACAAGGTTGACCCAGAAGAGTGCTAAGTTTGTGTGGACAGACAGATGCAAAGAGCACTTTCAGTTATTAAAGGATTTGTTGACGTCAGCTCCAATTCTGACTTTGCCTTCTGGAAATGAAGGGTATACAGTGTATTGTGATGCTTCCAGAGTAGGATTGGGCTATGTGTTAATGCAAAATGACCAAGTAATTGCTTATGGTTCGAGGCAGTTGAAGAAGCACGAGCAAAACTATCCTACTAATGACTTAGAGATGGAAGCCATTATGTTTTTTTTGAAAAAATGGAGGCATTACTTGTATGGGGTGACATGTGAGATATACACTGATCACAAGAGCTTGAAATATATCTTCCAACAGAGGGACTTGAATCTGAGGCAGAGAAGATAGATGAAACTTCTTAAGGATTATGATTGCTCCATTTTATACTATCCAGGCAAGGTGAATGTTGTTGCTGATGCTTTGAGTAGGAAGTCAGCAGGCAGTCTTGCCCACATCAAGACAGAAAGGAGGCCCATTGTTAAAGAGTTGCATGGGTTGATTGATCAAGGGTTGCAGATGGAAGTTACCTGGAAGTGCCTTTTAGCTCAATTAAGGGTACGATCGGTGTACTTGGATCTAGTTAAGGCAGCTCAAAATAGAGACCCACAATTATAGAGGATTATATATGAAGTGCAACAAGGGCAGTCAAGGGACTTTGTGATTGACAGAGAAGGTGTGTTACGGTTAGGCACTAGGATTTGTGTGCCAGATATTGACAACTTAAGGAAGGAAATCATGGAAGAAGCACATTTTTCTACTTATAGTATTCATCTAGGTTCTACCAAGATGTATCATGACTTGAAGGATACATATTAGTGGAATGGAATGAAGAAGGATATTACAGAGTTTGTGTCTAGATGTCTGACTTGTCAGCAAGTGAAGCTTGAACATCAGAGACCCTCAAGATTGTTGCACCCTATGCCAATTCCTGAATGGAAATGGGACATGATAGCTATGGACTTTGTGTCTGGGCTCCCTCAGACTACTAGAGGTTATGATGCAATTTGGGTGATTGTTGATAGGCTAACTAAGTCAGCACACTTTCTACCAATAAAGAAAATGTACTCTACTAATAGACTGGCGAGACTTTATGTCAATAGGATTGTTTGCTTACATGGAGTACCAGTGAGTATAGTGTCAGATAGAGGAGCCACATTCACCTCAGTCTTTTGGCAAGAGTTACACAAGGCCTTAGGTACCAGATTGGATTTCAGTATGGCCTTCCACCCTCAGATAGATGGTTAGTCAGAGAGGATTGTCCAGACGTTAGAAGATATGCTGAGGATGTGTGTAATGGACTTTAGAGGATAGTGGGATTCGCACTTGCCACTGATTGAGTTTGCCTACAATAATAGCTATCACGCTAGCATTGAGATGGCTCCATATGAGGTACTGTATGGTAGGAAGTGTATATCACCTTTATGTTGGGAAATTGGTGAAAGGTAGTTAACGGGACCAGAGTTAGTGTAAGTGACTTCAGAGAAGGTCCTCATTATACAGTAGAGATTGAAAACAGCCTTCAACAGACAGAAGAGCTATGCTGACCCTAGAAGGAAGGATGTATCCTTTATGGTTGGAGACATGGTGTTCCTAAAGGTGTCTCCAATAAAAGGAGTTATGAGATTTGGTAAGAAGGGTAAGCTAGGTCCTAGATACATTGGACCGTTTGAGGTTTGGTCTAGAGTGGGTGAAGTGGCGTATAGGTTGGTGTTACCACCAGAACTGTCGAGAATCCTTCATGTATTTCATGTGTCTATGTTGAGGAAATACATTCCCGATCCATCTCATGTGTTGCAACCTCAAACCGTAGAGCTTAGCGACGATATGACTTATGAAGAGTACCCAGTGGAGATTGTAGATCGCCAAATCCGACAGTTATGGACTAAGGAGATACCAATGGTGAAGGTGCTATGGAGTAACCATTATGCTGGGAATTGCACTTGGGAAACTGAAGTTGAGATGCGAGTTTCTTTCCCGTATCTCTTTCCCTCTTAGCCTTGTAATTCTTCTTTTCTTGAATTCGAGGACGAATTCATATAAGTAGGGGAGACTGTAATACCCTACATTTTAATTAAATAAAGTAATTTTGAATTTGAATTGTTAATAAATACTTTTAGATTATATTATATAATTGTTAATTATTTTGCTATCTAATGGAGATATTTTTATGTTAATATTATTTGAGGATTATTAATTTATATGAGTGTTATTTCATCATTATTTAAATATGACATATATTATTATTATTATTATTATTATTATTATTATTGTTATTATTTTAAAAATACATGAAATTCATGGTTATTTTATGTGTGTTACTAAGTACATGTATGTATATACATATATATGTGTACATGTGTATGTATATAAGTAGGGTTTAATTATTAATTTATTTGTGTGTGTATCAAATTATTTTGGTGTATATATATATATATATATATATATATATATATATATATATATATATATATATATATACACCAACAAACACCAAAACCACCATCACCCACCCTCCCTCCTTCTCATCTGTCACCATCACCGCCCCTCCTCTCCCTATGCAGCTTCCTCTATCGTCTGAGACTCCATTTCTGCCGCAAACTGAAGCGTCCAGGTTGCAGCTGCTGCCTTTCTTCTTCCTCGCATAGCAGCGCTTCTTCTCTTCTCGCTTGGCAGCTAGCTTTCTCTTCTTCGTGCGCGACATGTCCCTTGCTAGCTTCACTCCTCCGCTAGTTGTTGCCTCCTGCCTCGCCTGAGCTGCCTCCATCCTTGCCATTTTTCCAGTGGCAGCAGGTCTTCTTCTCCTTCCTCTGGTTTGTCCAGTGGGTTGGTGAGTAGCAACCCCTCATTCTTCCCTTTTTCTTCTCGATTTCTTTGAGGTTTCGATAGATCTTAGGACTTGTAGTTGTTGTTGATGATTATGTTAGTCTTGATTTTTTTTATGGAATTTTAGTGGATTATTGTGTTATGCAGAATTTTAGGTGATTTTTTTGGTAATTAGTTAGTCTAGTTAGTTGTTAATTGGATTTAAGTAGTGATTAGTTTAATTAATGTTAATTATTTGTAATGAATTGATTTTTTTAAAAGATTTTAGAAATTTTGGTGTTAATTATAAATTTTTGTAAATTTTGGGTATCTAATTAATATTTTTATTAATTTTGAAATTATTGTTAAAAATTATGAAATTTTGATAATTTATGTTATTATTAAATGTTATTAATTTTAGAACTTAAATTATGGTTTTTATGATTTTTAAACTATTTTATAAATATTTTTTTTAAATTTTTGTCAAATGTGAGTTAATAGGTTAAATTATATATTTTTTTTAGAAGAAATTAGTAGCTATTTATATGTTTTTAGTTATATTATGAAGTTAATGTTGAGAAAAATAATTTTTAGATAGTTATATAATTTTTAAGGGATTTTTTTAGGGTCATTCACTATTTTAGACTAATTAACACAATTATTGTGTTCAAATAATATATTAGGTATTATTTTTTAGTATTATGTGAAATTTGAATATTTTAGGTACTAAATTATGAACTTGATAGTAAATATATTTGTTGTGGAGATTTATTCATAAGAGTAATTAAATTTAGGTTATAATTATACTTTGATAATGAAGTGTAAATTGAGTATTTAATTATTGAATAATTGAGATTATATATACTTTCAGTATATATGTATGTGTAATATGTATTTTTGGGAAAATAAATGATTTAATTTCTTGGTGTTTTGTTGAGTTGTGATCTCGGTCGGGGCTAAGTGTAGTTTTGGAAGCCCGACTTGAGTGTGAATGTCTGTGAATATTATAAGTGCATTTTCTATGCAGGTTTGGCTCTACCTTTGGTAGAGAGATGTCCATTTTATAGAGGAGACTCTGCCGAAATTTCAGTAGATTTTCTCGTAAAACATGATATTCGTAATAATTTCTACCGTTAATTAGGCTTTTTCCTATTTATTGAGTTTTGTCCAGTCTTCCTCGAGTCAGCCTAGAATTTCACTATTTTTGTTGATTTTTGATTTTAATTTCATAGTCATGTTTTAAAATCGATCTGTTAATTTCTTTTCTAGAGCATATCAGAGCAGAAGCCGTGAGATCGAGGCAGACGCGCGGTCGTCAGCCTTCTCATTCATCTTGTAAGTTGATAATATGATCTATGCATGTGTTTTATTTAAAGATGCGTGCACTCATATTTTTATGTTAATATTATATGATTTATTTAATTTAATGTTGTTATTTAAGGTTTAAAACGTATTTTATTTATTTAAAAATCAATTTTGAGAAATTTTGGTAGAACGGGCTACCTGGTGGGCTTCACTAGGACCGTGTGCACATAGTAGGGATTGAGAGGTGGATCCAAATTATATATATGACTGGTGAATGTTAAACTGGGACGGGTGCCTCGGTGGAAGCTTGTGCTCTCGGGGACCGCCAGTGATTGTAAGTTTAATAATGGATTGGGATGGGTGCCTCGATTGATGCCCTAGCTCTCAAGGAACGCTAGTGCCATATGTTTGGATTAAGTGAACGACTACGACTTGGTGCCTCGATTGATGCCTTTGCTCTAGGGGACCAGCAGTCTAAATAGAATAAGTGGGCCCGGTTGGCTAATTAGAACTTTGGGTTTAGGGTTCTACCGAGATTTTTCAAAAGCTATATCTATAAATTATAAATTATTTTTACTATAACTTTATGGTTTTCAAAAAGGTTTTTAAACCGTACAACTCTGATTATTGACTTACTCAGTGAGGTCTGATTCCCCTCAATTTATTTTTTTCAAGAGCTTGGGAGTTCGACCTCAGATTGCCTCCACGCCGAATTTCTTCATCACCAAAAATTTTATGTAGGTCATTGTAAGTTGTACTGTTGTAATGTTCTAGGAAGCTGCAGTAGTAATTGTACTATCAATTGTATGACTTAAGTATATTTGTGTATTTTATTTATATGCACCACGTTTATGTATAATGATTTAAGTTTGATTTATATATGTGACACTGGAAATATTTTAATTATGTACTCAATTATGTTTTAATTTTAGAAAAATCAGTTTGATAATGTGCTCTATTTTAAAATAAAGTTTTAAATTGTGAGGTTTTATTTTTCTTTTATTTTAGGCTTACTACGGGTCTCGGGGGCCTTATGCCTTCCCATTCCCTAGTGCCGGTCAAGTGCCCTCGGGTTCGAGTCGTGACAGATTCATGAAAACTTCCTTCACAAACTTTGTTCCTTGAAGCTTAATCTACATGCTGTAATTTTTGGAATTTATTTTAATTTTTGTGAATTTTTGATTATTTTATTAATATTTTCTAATTTTTGAAAATTAATTAATTAAATTATGAAATTTTGTTTTATGGTGATTATAGGTGTTGAAATGAATTATAGAAATTTATTTGTAATTTTTGTGAATTTTTATATATTTATTTGGAATTTGTTAAGTTTATATAATTTTGAAAAATAGGGTTAATTATGTGTTTAATTGAAATAAATTGGTTAATTGAGTATATTTATTGATATTATTGAAATATATGTTGGGAAAATTAATTTTGAGTAATTATATTATTTTTGGTAAATTTTTGAATTTATTTTAGTAAATTTATATATATATATGGGTATTTTGGTAATTTTACACTAAATTGGCTAAAAATGTAATTAAATTGGTTTTAATAGTTATTTAGGGTATAAAAATAATTTCTACAAATTATTTAGTATTTTTAACTAATTAAAACTATTTTTCATAAATTATTTTCAAATTATATATATATTATACAATTTTTCTAAATAAATGAGTTTTTATAGGTTTTTAATAAGTTTTAGGGTTAATTATGTAATTTGAAATTATAAAATGTATTTTTATTATATAAGGGCATTTTTGGTATTTTGTAATTATTCCATGAATTGTGAATCTCGATCGATGAATTGTAGTTTGGAGTCCGACCGAGGGATTATGGTTGTGAATTTGGTGTTATTCCGAAATGTGTTTTCTTTGCAGGACCGATTCTACTCTTTGAGTAGAGAGAATGTTCGTTTTACAGGGGAGGTTCTGCCAGATTTTTGGTAGAATTCTTATAAAACGTGATGTCCGGTCAAATCCCTATTCTAATTCTGTGTTTAAAATTCTAGATCGAGTCTTTAGAATTTTCGTTAAATTTATTCTGATTCATGTTGTCATTTGTTTGTTTAGTTGCGCCGAGACCGAGACCTAACAGATAAGGCCCGCCGAGTTTGTCTTGTGGAGCGCTAACATGTGAGTTATTATACTGTATATATATGCATTGCATATAGGATGCACGACTTAGGATTTTCCATTTTCATTATATGTTTAAACAGTAATTTAATTATAATATGATTTGGTATATTTTCGTTTTATTTTTAGTATATCTTGATATATAAATGTTTGTATATTTTCTATATACATTTAATATATCACTAACATATTTAGAGTTTATTTTTTATATATGTATGTTACATATTTAGGTTTATGTTTGTTATAATTTAATATCTATACATGATTTAAATGTACATCGAACTATAATTATTTTATTAAATGATTAGTATAATTTAGGTTTATTCTTAAATAATTGCATGTTATATTATAATCCTACACTTAAATTACTTTTAAGTTTATTTTTGGTATATTTTTTATTTATTTCCAAATAAATACATGTTTTATTATTAAATTAAACCTAATACATTAGTGGTATATTTATGGTTTATTTTTGATATATGCATGCTAGATAATTAGGTTTATTTTTAGCATATTTGTGAATATATGTTAAACCTAAACACATATTTAAATGAACATTTATACATAAATGTTTTATTAAATGATTTGTGTACTTAGGGGATATCTTTTGTATATTTAAATATATTTTTAAGAAAATGCATGTTATATTATTGTTACTCATTTAAATTGTTTTTAACCATATTAATGATTTATCTTTAGTTTATTTCATATTTTATTTGACATATATATATATATATATATATATTAGGTATATTTTTGGTATATATATATATATGGTTGGTTTTACTATTATGAATATTGTTCTACATTAATTATTTTTTGAATGAATGATTTATTCTAAGTGAAGGATATCAATAGAACGTGCTTCCTAGTGGGCAAAACTAGGGTTGTGTACGTACCGGTGCGAATGAATAGGGTTGAGTGAGAGTTAATTTTGGGTGATTATAATTGTTTTAATTGATTTGACTAAGATTAATGGTATGTTAGATTGTGTGATTGCGGGGCCAATCACACTGACAGTCAGACTGCTGGAGCTCAGTTGACTTTGTGTCTCGAGGCCAGTCTACTATCCATAAGTGGATTGAATGATCTATTGGGTTAATTGAGATGTGAGGTGATAGATAGTGTGATTGCTGGAGCTCGGTTGACCAAGTGTCTCGGGGCCAATCACACTGACAGCCAGGCTGCTGGAGCTCGGTCGACTTAGTGTCTCGAGGCCAGTATGCTGTCCAGTTTGGAATAAGTGTTCTATTTGGAATCAAGTGAGCCTATATGGCTAGAGTGATGATGGGGTTGATTGGGGATTGCTATTATTAGGGTTCTATGGATCCTTCATGAATTAAAACAAACGTTTTCTACATTTAGTATATTTATAAAGGCAGAGTTTGGCATTCGTGTGAAATGTGTGTATATACATATATATATAAGAATGCCTGATTGTTATGGTTTAGTTTGCATGTATATATAGTATAATAATTCACTCAATGAGGTCTGACCTCCCTTAATTATTTTTTTTCAGGAGATCCCATATCGTCAGACCTTAGTTGTAGAGTTCCTCGTCGGTGTTCTTCAATCTCGACCATTTTATGCAAACGTATATTTTGAATTTTGATTTGTATTCTAAAAACTGCAGTAGTAGTGTTATTGTATCGAAAGAGTATTATATTGTTTTGATATTGTATACTCTGAAAAATGGTATTTAAAATTGTATGACTATGTATTCATTGATGAAAGGATTTGGAGTATTTATTTTATATATTGATTTGAAAATTTTTAATTCTGTCATACTTTTTAATTATTTATTTTATGATTTATTTTCTAAGGCTTGCTATGGGTTCCGGATTTAAAAGAATTCTCGTTCCCTAGCATCGGTCATGACTCCTAGTTTGGGTTGTGACAAAGTTGGTATCAAAGTGGAGTTCTATGTCAGGGCTTAGTTGTTTGAGTTATGGCCCTAGTTTTCAAAGTTGTGTTTTCTATTAAACTACTACAGTGAATTAAGTTCGGTCATGCCTTTGAAAATTCTTCCTTGCATTAGGAATTCTACGTAACCGTTAGGGTGTCTGATGATGTTGTGATTGTTTGAACTATTTATTTATTTTTGCTCTTTGCTGATTGCCTTGAGCGTGAGTCGCTCCATCGATCGATGATAGTTAATCTTCTGAGCATGAGGTTCTACCCCCCCTATGCAGCCTATTAGGCGTAGGGGTAGAGATGGATTTAGAAGGCCTGATGATCGCTGTTGACAGTGGGAATAACTGAATGAGGAGCTGGTGGCTTAGCATTGCAATGATGTTGCTTCTGTAACATGAATTTTCGTAGGAAGCAGTGCTGATACCTTTGATCATTCAGCAGACGTAATTTCTTTTTTAGTTAAGAACTCGAGATATGTCAATTCAGCATATATTCTATATTCTGAATTCTGTTGGTTTCCATATCTTTTCAGCACAGTGAATCCAAATTATTTCTTCTGCAGAGATAATATTGATGATCAGTCTTTTCCAGTTCAAGTTGTAGTTATAGTTCCAACCCTACTACACCTATTTAGTATAGGGGTAGGTTAAAGGCAACTGTAACTCAAGGGTTAAGGTAGTCATTGTAAGCAATACAAGCATTTCTTTTAGACTTGAACTTGCAGCAATTATGACTATGATAGTCGAGACTAATAAAAGCTTGATAGCATTTAATCAAGTTTGAAAGTTGTTTGAATATGCTTTGACGAGGGAATTGGAAAATGTCTAATAAAGACGATGCACTCTTGTATTCCTTATGGCAAGCTATAAGTTTTGACTGCAACACATAATTTTGAGTTAAAGGGGGATTTCTAAGATACTTCCATCCACCTTTAAGGAAGGATAATTACCTGTATCAGCTATTGCACAGAGTAAAGGAAGAGTAATCAGTTGAGAAGATTACCTGTAAACTCTTCAATCTAATACGTCGTGCTGAAGATGTAATATAGTATAAGAGGAGACTGGTAGCATTATGTGTTACAGGATTAAGCTTAATATATTGGCATCTGAATCGAGAATTGAGATTCAGAGAGTTATTGTGAATTCAATCTTTTGGGTGTAATTATTCTTGATGAGATGTGAAAGGGTTGTCAGGAATATCTGGCTCTAGTTGAGTATACTTCAATGGAGAAGTTGTCTCTCCCAGATGTTTTAATTGCCTGTGAGTTACCAGGTTTACCACCTTACAGAGATTGAATTCTGTATCGATGTGGTTCCTGATATAACTCCTATTTCAATGTAGCCCTACAGAATGACTCTTGTAGAGCTGTAGGAGCAATTGCAAGAGTTGTATGACCAAGGTTTTGTCAGACCTTATGTTTCTCTTTGGGGTGCACTAGTCCTATTGAGAAGAAGAAGGATGGTACCCTGAGACTGTGCATTGATTGCAGAGAGCTGAATAAGATGACAATGAAGAACAAGTATCCTCTTCTGAGGATATATGACATGTCTGATCAGCTATAGGGTGCACAGTTCTTTTCAAAAATTGATTAGAAGTTGAGTTATTATTAGTTGTGGGTCAGTTTGTAGTAGTCTTCATTAATGATATACTAGTGTATTCGAAGTGAATGAAAGGGCACGTATATCACTTGAGGACTAAACTACAGACACTAAGAGAATGTCAGCTTTATGTTGAATTCAGGTAGTGTGATCAGAGTGTTATTTTTCTTAGAAGTGTGGCATTTAAAGATAGAATTCGAGTTGATCCACAAAAGATCAAAGCAGCATTTGAGCGGCCTAGACTGATTGAATCCATTGAGATCTATAATTTTCTGGGTTTAACTAGGTATCATAGGAAATCTGAACAGAATTCTCTAGAATTGCAGCTCCTATGACCCACATAACTTAGAAGAATGGGAAAATTGTGTGAATAGATGTTTGTTAGAACAACTTCCAAGTGTTGAAGAAGACCGATTGATCTGAGGGTTACGTGAACTTTAGAGGATAAGACCTGATATCATTATAGCATTTCATCATATCATCATAGCATCTCATTACAGCATTTCATCACGACATTTCATTCTAGCATTTCATCATAACATTTCATTATATCATCTCATCATGACATTCATCATAGCATGTCATCATGACATATCACCATAGAATGATCTGCTGATAGGAGATGCCCAAGTTAATGATACAGGGTTGATGTTATAATCTGAGAAAGGGATTCTATATAAGCTATAGAAATGAACTTGCAGTGTACATCCAGATGGTTACCAAGAATTATCACAATATTCAGGATCAGTACTAGTGGGTTGGATTATAGAAGGATGTGACTGATTATATTTCTAAGTATTTAAATTGCTAGCCGGTGAAAGTTGAACGTCAGAAGTCTTCTAAGAAGTTTCGATCTCTTTTGAATTTGGGTGGAAATGAGAGAGAATTATGATAATTTTTGTGGTTGGTTACCTCGTTCGAAGGGTGAATATGATTCCGTTGGAATGACTATAGAAAAATTAACCAAGTCAGTTAATTTTTGGCCAGTGGAAGCCACTTATTCAGTAGCTAAGTAGGCTAAGCTGCATATAAAGCATATTGTGTGCCTGCGTGGACTACCTATGTCCATTGTATATGGTAAAGGTACAGTGTTTACCTTTCAATTTTGGTAGAGATTATGGAGAGTAATAGACACCTGGTTGGATTTCAATACTGCTTTTCATCCTCAAATAGATGACAGTCTAAGAGGACAATCCAAACACTAAACAATATGTTGAAGATGTGTGTTTTGGATCTGGGAGGTAGCTAGGTCGACTATATGCTACTTGTAGAATTCGCTTATAATAACAGCTACCATAGCAGTATTGGAATGACACCACTTGAGGCTTTTATGGAAAGAAGTCTTAACTAGGTATGAGATGGTTCAGAATACAGCAGAGAAAGTTGCTGTGATCAGAAGAGCGATGTGGATCCTAGACATAGAGATATGGAGTTTCATATCGAAGACTGTAATTCTAAAGATGTCTTCAAAAAGTGGTGTGATGAGACGAGGTGTAATTATGAAGACTGTATATTAATTGGCTTTGCCTCTAAATCTATTTCATGTGCATCTAGTGTTCCATGTCTCGATTTTGAGAGAGTGTATTTTGGACAATTCGCACATGTTACAGTTGAACAATATAGAACTGAATGAAGATTTGAAGTTTGAGAAGGAATCAGTTGAGATTGTAAATTATCAAGCTCGATAGTTATGCTCAAACCAAATCCAAATGATCAGGATGTTGTGGTGAAGCAACAGCGTGGAAGAGCTTATGTGGGAGACTGAAGTTGAGATACGAGCTTCTTACCCGTATCTCTTCCTTTCTTGATCTTGTAATTTTCTTTCTAGAATTCAGGGACGAATTCTTGTAAGGGGAGAAGACTGTAATATCCCGAGTTTTTAAATATTTTTATACTGCATCGGGATATGCACTGTTAATAATTTTTGCATATATTTATGATATTTTATGAGTTTGTTGTTTGTTTAAAGCTAATTTTAATTATTTTATATTATTTTAAGTACTTTACGTAATATTTTCCCGAGAATTGTATTTTCGGGGAAATTGACACGTAAATAATTTAATATTAATTATTTTGACTAGTTTTACGAATTTGCATGAACTCATACATAATTTTTAAGTGCTAAAATAAAATGTATATATGTGTATTTATTTAAATTAATTAGGATTTAATTAATTACCTTAATTTTTATTATTTAGTTTTAATATTAATTAATTAATTTTAAGTGTATAAATTATTAAATATAATAAAATATTTATATGGTGAGAATTATTTGTGTATGGGAATATATATAATATTATAATATAAGTGTGGATATATATATATATATATATATATATATATATATATATATACATATACATATATACATATATACATAATTTATTATCAAAATTATAAAGTTTGTATTAGTTACCAAAATGCCATTGTCTCCTTCATTTTTTCCTCCCAAACGGTTTCCACCATTTTCAACTGATTTCTTTGCTGTTACTGTGCCTCTCATCCTTCCTCCTCCACCTCCAGCCATTTCCACCACCTGAAGCTCCCTTTTTCCGGTGTGTTTTGGTTGGATTTTTCAAGGAGGCCAAAAATTGAAGTCAACTCTGATCAAGCCATTTCTGGCCACCAAATTCGATTCCACTAGTCTCTATCTTCTCCTTGAGCTCCGGTGAGTGTTGTCATGACCCAAAACAGGGGCCATGACCGGTGCTAGGGAACAGGAATTCTTTCAAATCCGGAACCCGTAGCAAGCCTAAAAATAAAATAAACATGCAATAATAATAATAACCACACTTAATGCAGCGAAAATAAAATCATAAATATCAAAATAATGATCCACCACAGGATTTAAATCAATTTCTCATCTCATATATATATAAACTCTTTAATACAAGTTTCAGTTCAAATTCTTAAAATACATATCTCATATAGATACAATACACCACATCTCCGAAATAACCATAACTACTGCAATGTCTAGATCATAAAATAAAACTCAATACTCAGATAAGCAGTTTACACAAAGAAGCCGGGGCAGAAGAAATCTGGCGTACAAGCCTACTACTGAGGTCTGAAGAAGATGACTCTCTTGAAAAATGGTCAATAGAGGGGAGTCAGACCTCACTAAGTGAATTACTATAATATATATACATGCATACTAAATGACAATGCATACAATCATCAGTATATATCTAATATGTATTGTAATATCCCGTGTTTTTAAAAATATTTTTTTACACTGTACCGGGATATGCAGTGTCAATAATTTTGAATATATATGTGATATTTTTATGAGTTGATATGTATTTAAAACCTATTTTAATTACGATATATTATTTACAGTGTTTTACGTAAAATTTTCCCGGGACTTGCATTTTCGGGGAAATTTTCACGTGAACAATTTATTATTAATTATTTTAGATGTATTTACGGACTTGCATGAACTCATACATATTTTTAAATTATTAAATAAAACTTGTGTGTGTATATGTATTTAATTAGGGTTTATTATTACCCTAATATTTTATTAAGTATTTAATTGTTTTATTGTTATTTAATTAATTTTATTTAGTATAAATTATTAAAATATTAATATTTTTATGTGTGTGGTGTATATTTGATGTGTGTAATTTAATATTATTTTAATATATAGTATAAAGTATATATATATACATATATTTGTTAAAAAATTACAAAAGTTTGCAAAATTACATTTTGGCCCCCGACTTCTTCTTCTTCTCCGACCGATTCCCCATCGCCGTTCCGCCGCCTGCCGTGCCATTCCTTCACTGTGGGTGTGCCGTCCGGTGTGCCACCATCTTCCCCGACCAGTTTCGCCACCTGTGGAGGCCGTTTCCGGCGTCGGGAGAACGATTTTGGCCGGAGAAGCCGAAAATCAACCCACCGTCAATCACGCCGATTCCGGCCACCGTTTTCAACACCGCCGGTCTCTTTCTTCTCCTTGAGCTCCGGTGAGTGTGATTCTAGCTTTGGTTTGAGCTAAAATGGTCTAGAATTGCTTAGTTTTCGATTTGTAAATTTCGGCCTATTAGGGTTTTTGATTTTTTTTGAGCTTCGAATTGGATGATTCATGAAAACTTCCTTCACATATGTTGTTCCTAGTAGCTTAATCTTCATGTATGAATTTTTGTAGAATTTTTGGAGATTGTTTGGATTTTTGGGTATTTTTGAATATTATAATATTATTTTCTAATTTTCGGAAATTAATTATTTAAATTATGAAATTTGAGTTTATGGTTGAATTAGGTGTTGAAATGAATTATAGGAATTTATTTGGAATTTTTATGAATTTCTAAGTATTTATTTTTAATTATTGAAGTTTAGGTGATTTTGGAAAAATTAGGTTAATTGTGTTTTAAATTGAATTTAATTGGTTAATTGAGTTTAATTATTAATATTATTGATAAATATGTTGAGAAAATTAATTTTGGATAATTGTATGATTTTTGGTGAATTTTTGAAGTAATTTAAGTATATTTATATATATAGGGGTATTTTGGTAATTTTACCCTAAATTGTCTAAAAATGTAATTTAATTGGTTTTAATATTTATTTAAGGTATAAAAATGATTTCTACAAAATATTTGGTATTTTTAACTAATTAAAACTATTTTTCGTGAATTATTTTCAATATTATATATAATATACTGTTTTTCTAATAAAATGAGTTTTAATCGATTTTTACAGTGTTTCAAGGTTAATTATGTAATTTCTACGTATGAAATGTATTTCTGTGATTTAAGGATATTTTCGATATTTCTGGAATTATGCTGTGTTTGTGGACCCCGGTCGGTGGACTGTAGTTTGGAGTCCGACCGTGGGATTTTGATTGTGTTGAGCTCGTTTTTCGAAGTGTGTTTCTTTGCAGGGTTGGCTCTACTCTTTTGAGTAGAGAGATGTCCATTTTACAGGGGAGGTTCTGCCGGATTTTTGGTAGAATTCTCGTAAAACGTGATATCCAGTCGAACCCTAATTTTCGATTCTGTGTTAAATACTCTAGATTGAATTCTAGGATTTCTATTAAGGTTACTCTGATATCGGTTATTTATTTCTTGTTTAGTTGCACCGAGACCGAGGGCTAGTGGACCAGGCCCGTCGGACCTGTCTCGTGGAGCGCATTAGGTGAGTTACTATACTATATATATATGCTTAGGCTGCATGATTTAGAAATGCATGTTTTATGTTGATTAAATATGCATAAATAATTTGATTATTTCTTAAGTTTACATTAAGTATATTTTTGGTTTATTTTTGGTATATATTAAATTGTATGCATGTTTTGTAAATAAAATATATTTAAAATGTTTTTAAATATATTTCCAGCTTAATTTATAATTTGATTGAATTTATTTGACGTATATATACTCGAAATATACCTGGTTTACGTTTGGTATATTTCCGGTATATATATGGATTATATTGTTATTTCATTTATATTCATGCATCATTTATTTTTGTGAATGAATGTTTTATATTATTTATTAATGAAGGATATCAATAGAACGTGCTACCTAGTGGGCAGCACTAGGACCGAATACGTACCGGTACGCCTATAGCTTTAGGCTATGTTACTAACTATTTGTGGATATTGGTTTGATATGATTAATGATATGTGAGATGTGGTTTGTGGGTGTGATTGCTGGAGCTCGGTTGACCAAGTGTCTCGGGGCCAATCACACTGGCAGTTAGACTGCTGGAGCTCGGTTGACTTAGTGTCTCGGGGCCAGTCTACTGTCCAAATGGATTAAGTGGATATATTGGAATAAGTGAGCCTGTATGGCCAGAGTGTTGTTTAACACTATTTTCTGAGGTTGCGATATTCTAGGGTTCTATGTGATCCTTCATAAAAGATGATTTTCAATAAAACATATAAAATGATTTTCTGCATTTGTGTGTATTTGCCTGTATATATACATATTATATATATATTGTTGACTGTATGCATTGTCATTTAGAGTGTATGTATATATATTATAGTAATTCACTCAGTGAGGTCTGACTCCCCTCCGTTGACTATTTTTCAGGAGAGTCAACTTCCTCAGACCTCAGTAGTAGGTCGATACGCCGGATTTCTTCCGCCCCGGCTTCTTTATGTAAATTGTCTACTTGAGTCTCATTTATTTTATCTAGACACTGCAGTAGTTGTGAATTAAAGTATGGGATTTTATGTACTTTATTTTAAAGAGATGTATTATATTGAAACTGGATTTGTATTAAAAAGATCATATATTTATCAGTTGAGATTTAGTTTAAATCTAGTTGATATGGAAAAATGATATTATGATTTTTATTTCCGCTGCATATTATATTTTTATTGTTATTATGGCATTCTTTATTTTATTTTTTAGGCTTGCTACGGGTTCCGGATTCGAAAGAATTCCCGTTCCCTAGCGCCGGTCATGGCCCCTGTTTTGGGTCGTGACAAAGTTGGTATCAGAGCGGAGTTCTGTGTCAGGGCTTAGTTATGTGAGTTGTGGCCCTAGTTTTAAAGTTGTATTTTCTGTTGGACTACTGCAGTGTATTAGGTTCGAGTATGTTTTGATGAGTATTCCTTGCTGTAGTTTTCAGCATTATTCCTCCGTTGTCTGTTTTGTCTGAATCTTTCCGTTTGTCTTTTCAGAATGAGGAGGCGAGCGCGTGTCGCTCCACCGGTCGTTGAGGTCGAGGATGATGAGTCTTTTCAGGATGAGGTTTTACCTCCTGAGCAGCCAGTTAGACGTAGAGGTCGTGGCAGAGGTAGACCTCGAGGAGCGGCAGGTCGCCGTAGGGAGAGAGAGTTACAGGACGAGGAGCCTGTTGAGCCTGAGTTTGATGTTCCTGTTCCTCCAGTTGTTCAGCCTGTTCAGCCTGCCTATCAGCAGGGTATGTCTGACCCTGAGGCAGCTTTGTTCTATGCCCGAGTTGGCAGGATTGCTTTTGATGGTACTTCTGATCCTTTAGACTTTCTGCATGCGATTGAGACTAGGACTCAGACTGCTCATACCGAGTACCAGAGGATCATGATCGTTGAGTTGTCTGTCGAGGGACCAGCTCTAGATTGGTTCATTCAGATGATCTAGCCCTACATGATGACGATGACCTAGGCTCAGTTTCGAGAGCGATTCATGAGAAGGGTTTTATCAGACCTAGTGTTTCTCCTTGGTGTGCACCAGTCCTGTTTGTGAAGAAGAAGGATGGTACCCTGAGACTGTGCATTGACTACAGAGAGCTGAATAAGGTGACGGTGAAGAACAAGTATCCTCTCCCGAGGATAGATGATTTATTTGATCAGTTACAAGGTGCACAGTTCTTTTCTAAGGTCGACTTGAGGTCGGGTTATCATCAGCTGCGGATCAATGAAGCTGATATTCCTAAGACAGCATTTCGTACTCGATATGGTCATTATGAGTTTCTGGTGATGTCTTTTGGTTTGACTAATGCACCAGCAGCTTTTATGGACCTGATGAACAGAGTATTCAGATCGTATGTGGATCAGTTTGTGGTAGTCTTCATTGATGATATACTAGTATATTCGAAGAGTATGGAAGAGCATGTATATCACTTGAGGATTGTACTACAAACACTGAGAGATCATCAGCTTTATGCTAAATTCTCGAAGTGTGATTTCTGGATGGAGAGTGTTTCTTTTCTTGGACACGTAGTGTCTAAAGAAGGTATTCAGGTTGATCCACAGAAGATTGAGGCAGTGTTTGAATGGCCTAGACCTACTTCTGTTACAGAGATTCGGAGTTTTCTGGGTTTAGCCGGGTATTATAGGCGGTTTGTGCAGGACTTTTCTAGGATAGCAGCCCCTATGACTCGTTTGACTCAGAAGAATGTTAGATTCGAGTGGTCAGAAGCCTGTGAGAACAGTTTTCAGTTGTTGAAGGAGAAGTTGACCACAGCGCCAGTGTTAGCTTTGCCTAATAGTGTGGATTAGTTCACAGTTTACTGTGATGCCTTTAGAATTGGTCTTGGTTGTGTGTTGATGCAGAATGGAAGGGTGATAGCCTATGCTTCGAGGCAGTTGAAGAAGCATGAGCAGAACTATCCTACACATGATCTTGAGATGGCTGCAGTGATCTTTGCTTTGAAGATTTGGAGACATTATTTGTACGGGGTGACTTGTGAGATATTTACTGATCACAAGAGCCTTAAGTACATTTTCCAGCAGCGAGATCTGAATTTGAGGCAGAGAAGATGGTTGGAACTGTTGAAGGATTATGATTGTGAGATTCTTTACCA
Source organism: Mallotus nudiflorus (assembly GCA_947683625.1). Lineage (NCBI taxonomy): Eukaryota > Viridiplantae > Streptophyta > Magnoliopsida > Malpighiales > Euphorbiaceae > Mallotus > Mallotus nudiflorus. The sequence continues at coordinate 893,997 of CANTUR010000447.1, forward strand.
TCCGGGTAAAGCTAATGTGGTAGCAGATGCCTTGAGTAGGAAGTCCTCAGGTAGTCTTGCTCACATCGGTGTTGAGAGGAGACCATTGATCCAGGAATTGCATCTGATGGTGGATCAAGGTCTGATGATGAAGATCAGTAGATCAGGTGGACTGTTAGCTCAGTTTAAAGTGCGATCTGTACTAAGGGATAGGATTAAAGCAGCTCAGAGCCGAGATCCTATTCTGGAAGAGCTTGCAGAGAATGTCAGAGTAGGGAAGTTCACTGATTTCACACTCGATGATGATGGTGTGTTGTGGATCAGTGGTAGATTGTGTGTTCCTGATGTGGATGATTTGAGAGAGGAGATTTTAGAGGAAGCACATTCTACAGCCTACAGCGTTCATCCAGGTGTTACTAAGATGTACCACAGTATCAGAGATTTATATTGGTGGGATGGATTGAAGAAGGATGTTACTGATTATGTTGCTAAGTGCTTGACGTGTCAGCAAGTGAAAGCCGAACATCAGAAGCCTTCTGGGAAGCTTCAGCCTCTTCCTATTCCCGAGTGGAAGTGGGAAAGGATAGCTATGGATTTTGTAGTCGGTTTACCTCGTTCGAAGGATGAATACGATTCCATCTGGGTGATTATAGACAGATTGACGAAGTCTGCACATTTCTTGCCTGTGAAAGCCACATATTCAGTTGCTAGATTGGCGAAGTTGTACGTGAAGCATATTGTGTGCCTTCATGGAGTACCTGTGTCCATTGTGTCAGATAGAGGTTCAGTGTTTACTTCTCGTTTTTGGCAGAAGTTGCAAGAAGCGATGGGCACTAGGTTGGATTTCAGTACTGCTTTTCATCCTCAGACAGATGGTCAGTCTGAGAGGACGATCCAGACACTAGAAGATATGTTGAGGATGTGTGTCTTGGATTTGGGAGGTAGCTGGGATGATCATTTGTCGCTTGTTGAGTTTGCATATAATAACAGCTACCATAGTAGTATTGGCATGGCACCATATGAGGCGTTGTATGGAAGGAAGTGTAGATCCCCGTTGAGTTGGGATGAGATCGGTGAGAGAGTTTTGACTGGACCAGAGATGGTTCAGGATGCTGCAGAGAAAGTCGCCGTGATCAAGCGAAGATTAGAGATCGCAGTTAGCAGACAGAAGAGTTATGCGGATCCTAGGCGCAGAGATGTGGAGTTTCAGGTTGGAGATTATGTTTTTCTGAAAGTATCTCCGATGAAGGGTGTGATGAGATTTGGCAGGAAGGGTAAGTTAGCACCGAGATATATTGGACCGTTTGAGATTCTAGAGAGAGTTGGCACTGTTGCATATCGGTTGGATTTGCCTCCGAGTATGTCACAGGTGCATCCAGTATTTCATATCTCGATGTTGAGGAAGTATATCTCAGACCCTTCACACGTGTTACAGCCCGACAGTGTGGAAGTGAGTGAAGATTTGACGTTTGTGGAAGAACCTGTGGCGATCGTAGATTTTCAAGTTCGACAGTTGCGATCGAAGCAGATTCCGATGGTCAAGGTTTTGTGGCGTAGCGACAGAGTTGAAGAGCATACGTGGGAGACTGAAGCTGAGATGCGAGCTTCTTACCCGTATCTCTTTCCTTCCTGATTCTGTAATCTTGTTTTCTGGAATTCGGGGACGAATTCTTGTAAGGGGGGAAGACTGTAATATCCCGTGTTTTTAAAAATATTTTTTTACACTGTACCGGGATATGCAGTGTCAATAATTTTGAATATATATGTGATATTTTTATGAGTTGATATGTATTTAAAACCTATTTTAATTACGGTATATTATTTACAGTGTTTTACGTAAAATTTTCCCGGGACTTGCATTTTCGGGGAAATTTTCACGTGAACAATTTATTATTAATTATTTTAGATGTATTTACGGACTTGCATGAACTCATACATATTTTTAAATTATTAAATAAAACTTGTGTGTGTATATGTATTTAATTAGGGTTTATTATTACCCTAATATTTTATTAAGTATTTAATTGTTTTATTGTTATTTAATTAATTTTATTTAGTATAAATTATTAAAATATTAATATTTTTATGTGTGTGGTGTATATTTGATGTGTGTAATTTAATATTATTTTAATATATAGTATAAAGTATATATATATACATATATTTGTTAAAAAATTACAAAAGTTTGCAAAAGTACATTTTGGCCCCCGACTTCTTCTTCTTCTCCGACCGATTCCCCATCGCCGTTCCGCCGCCTGCCGTGCCGTTCCTTCACCGTGGGTGTGCCGTCCGGTGTGCCACCATCTTCCCCGACCAGTTTCGCCGCCTGTGGAGGCCGTTTCCGGCGTCGGGAGAACGATTTTGGCCGGAGAAGCCGAAAATCAACCCACCGTCGATCACGTCGATTCCGGCCACCATTTTCAACACCGCCGGTCTCTTTCTTCTCCTTGAGCTCCGGTGAGTGTGATTCTAGCTTTGGTTTGAGCTAAAATGGTCTAGAATTGCTTAGTTTTCGATTTGTAAATTTCGGCCTATTAGGGTTTTCGATTTTTTTTGAGCTTCGAATTGGATGATTCATGAAAACTTCCTTCACAAATGTTGTTCCTAGTAGCTTAATCTTCATGTATGAATTTTTGTAGAATTATTGGAGATTGTTTGGATTTTTGGGTATTTTTGAATATTATAATATTATTTTCTAATTTTCGGAAATTAATTATTTAAATTATGAAATTTGAGTTTATGGTTGAATTAGGTGTTGAAATGAATTATAGGAATTTATTTGGAATTTTTATGAATTTCTAAGTATTTATTTTTAATTATTGAAGTTTAGGTGATTTTGGAAAAATTAGGTTAATTGTGTTTTAAATTGAATTTAATTGGTTAATTGAGTTTAATTATTAATATTATTGATAAATATGTTGAGAAAATTAATTTTGGATAATTGTATGATTTTTGGTGAATTTTTGAAGTAATTTAAGTATATTTATATATATAGGGGTATTTTGGTAATTTTACCCTAAATTGTCTAAAAATGTAATTTAATTGGTTTTAATATTTATTTAAGGTATAAAAATGATTTCTACAAAATATTTGATAATTTTAACTAATTAAAACTATTTTTCGTGAATTATTTTCAATATTATATATAATATACTGTTTTTCTAATAAAATGAGTTTTAATCGATTTTTACAGTGTTTCAAGGTTAATTATGTAATTTCTACGTATGAAATGTATTTCTGTGATTTAAGGATATTTTTGGTATTTCTGGAATTATGCTGTGTTTGTGGACCCCGGTCGGTGGACTGTAGTTTGGAGTCCGACCGTGGGATTTTGATTGTGTTGAGCTCGTTTTTCGAAGTGTGTTTCTTTGCAGGGTCGGCTCTACTCTTTTGAGTAGAGAGATGTCCGTTTTACAGGGGAGGTTCTGTCGGATTTTTGGTAGAATTCTCGTAAAACGTGATATCCAGTCGAACCCTAATTTTCGATTCTGTGTTAAATACTCTAGATTGAATTCTAGGATTTCTATTAGGGTTACTCTGATATCGGTTATTTATTTCTTGTTTAGTTGCGCCGAGACCGAGGGCTAGTGGACCAGGCCCGTCGGACCTGTCTCGTGGAGCGCATTAGGTGAGTTACTATACTATATATATATGCTTAGGCTGCATGATTTAGAAATGCATGTTTTATGTTGATTAAATATGCATAAATAATTTGATTATTTCTTAAGTTTACATTAAGTATATTTTTGGTTTATTTTTGGTATATATTAAATTGTATGCATGTTTTGTAAATAAAATATATTTAAAATGTTTTTAAATATATTTCCAGCTTAATTTATAATTTGATTGAATTTATTTGACGTATATATACTCGAAATATACCTGGTTTACGTTTGGTATATTTCCGGTATATATATGGATTATATTGTTATTTCATTTATATTCATGCATCATTTATTTTTGTGAATGAATGTTTTATATTATTTATTAATGAAGGATATCAATAGAACGTGCTACCTAGTGGGCAACACTAGGACCGAATACGTACCGGTACGCCTATAGCTTTAGGCTATGTTACTAACTATTTGTGGATATTGGTTTGATATGATTAATGATATGTGAGATGTGGTTTGTGGGTGTGATTGCTGGAGCTCGGTTGACCAAGTGTCTCGGGGCCAATCACACTGGCAGTTAGACTGCTGGAGCTCGGTTGACTTAGTGTCTCGGGGCCAGTCTACTGTCCAAATGGATTAAGTGGATATATTGGAATAAGTGAGCCTGTATGGCCAGAGTGTTGTTTAACACTATTTTCTGAGGTTGCGATATTCTAGGGTTCTATGTGATCCTTCATAAAAGATGATTTTCAATAAAACATATAAAATGATTTTCTGCATTTGTGTGTATTTGCCTGTATATATACATATTATATATATACTGTTGACTGTATGCATTGTCATTTAGAGTGTATGTATATATATTATAGTAATTCAGTCAGTGAGGTCTGACTCCCCTCCGTTGACTATTTTTCAAGAGAGTCAACTTCCTCAGACCTCAGTAGCAGGTCGATACGCCGGATTTCTTCCGCCCCGGCTTCTTTATGTAAATTGTCTACTTGAGTCTCATTTATTTTATCTAGACACTGCAGTAGTTGTGAATTAAAGTATGGGATTTTATGTACTTTATTTTAAAGAGATGTATTATATTGAAACTGGATTTGTATTAAAAAGATCATATATTTATCAGTTGAGATTTAGTTTAAATCCAGTTGATATGGAAAAATGATATTATGATTTTTATTTCCGCTGCATATTATATTTTTATTGTTATTATGGCATGCTTTATTTTATTTTTTAGGCTTGCTACGGGTTCCGGATTCGAAAGAATTCCCGTTCCCTAGCGCCGGTCATGGCCCCTGTTTTGGGTCGTGACATGTATATATATAGGCAAATACACACAGATGCAATAAAATCATTTTTATATATTTTTATTGGAAATCACAGTTCATGAAGGATCAAATAGAACCCTAGAATATTGCAACCTCAAAACAGTGTTAGACAACACTCTAGCCATAAAGGCTCACTTATTCCAAATATAATCACTTGTTCCATTTGGACAGTAGACTGGCCCCAAGACACTAAGTCAACCGAGCTCCAGCAGTCTGATTGTCAGTGTGATTGGCCCCGAGACACTTGGTCAACCGAGCTCCAGCAATCACACTCCCAAATCATATCACACATCAAATAATCATATCCAATCAATATCCTCAAACAGGTTAGTAATATAGCCTAAATGCTATAAGCATACCGATACGTACCCGGTCCTAGTGCTGCCCACTAGGTAGCCCGTTCTAGTGATATCCTTCATTTTAAATAAAACATACATTCATAAAAATAAACAATGCATGAATTTAAATAAAACAACAACATAAACCATATATATACTAGAAATATACCAAAAATAAACCAGGTATATTTCAAGTATATTGTCACGACCCAAAACAGGGGCCATGACCAGCGCTAGGGAACGGGAATTCTTTCGAATCCGAAACCCGTAACAAGCCTAAAAATAAAATAAACATGCAATAATAATAATAATATATAATGCAGCGGAAATAAAAATCAAAATATCATAATAACAATCTCATCAACTGGATTTAAATCAAATCTCATCTCATATATATAAATCTTTAAATACAAATCCAGTTCACATAATATAATATCTCACATAATTAAAATACATAAAATCCCATATTTAAATTACAACTACTGCAGTGTCTAGATTATAAAAATAAGACTCAAGTAAGCAATTTACACAAAGAAGCCAGGGCGGAAGAAATCCGGCGTACAGGCCTGCTACTGAGGTCTGAAGATGTTGACTCTCCTAAAAAATTGTCAACGGAGGGGAGTCAGACCTCACTGAGTGAATTACTATAATATATATACATAAACACTAAATGATAATGCATACAGTTAACAGTATATATCTAATATGTATATATATAGGCAATTACACACAGATGCAATAAAGTCATTTTATATATATTTCATTGAAAACCACTGGTTATGAAGGATCAAATAGAACCCTATAATATCGAAACCTCAAAACAGTGTTAGACAACACTCTAGCCATACTGGCTCACTTAATCCAAATATATCCACTTAATCCATTTAGACAGTAGACTGGCCCCGAGACACTTAGTCAACCGAGCTCCAGCAGTCTAACTGCCAATGTGATTGGCCCTGAGACACTTGGTCAACCGAGCTCCAGCAATCACACCTCCAAACCATATCTCACATATCAAGTAATCATATTCCATCAATATCCACAAATGGTTAGTAATATAGACTAAATACTATAGGCGTACCGGTACGTACTCGGTCCTAGTGCTGCCCACTAGGTAGCACGTTCTATTGATCTCCTTTATTAATAAACATAAAACATTCATTCACAAAAATAAATGATGCATGAAGTTCAATAAAATATCAACATAAACCATATATATACTAGAAATATACCAAAAGTAAACCAGGTATATTTCGAGTATATATATGTCAAATGAATTCAATCAATTTACAAATTAAGCTAGAAATATATTTAAAAAACATTTTAAATATGATTTATTAATAAAACATGTATACAATTTATTATATACCAAAAATGCACTTAAATACAAATCACACTATTTATGCATTTTAATCAAAATAAAACATATATTTCTAAATCATGCATCCTAAAGCATATATATATAGTATAGTAACTCACAAATTAGTGCGCTCCACGAGATGGGTCCGACGGGCCTGGTCCACTAGGCCTCGGTCTCGACGCAACTAAACAAGCAATAACGACAGACATTAGAATAAACCTAACAGAAAATCCTAGAATTCGATCTAGAGTATTAAACATAGAATCGATATCAGGGTTCGACCGGATATCACGTTTTACGAGAATTCTACTAAAAATCCGACAGAACCTCCCCTATAAAACGGACATCTCTCTACTCAAAAGAGTAGAGCCGACCCTGCAAGGAAATACACTTCGAAAAACTACACAGAGCATAATCAAAATCCCACGGTCGGACTCCAAACTACAGTCCACCGACCGGGGTCCACAATTCACAGAATAATTTCAGAAATACCAAAAATATCCTTATAACATAGAAATACATTTTATAAATAGAAATTACATAATTAACCTTTAAACACAGTAAAAACCGATAAAAACTCATTTTATTAGTAAAAATCATATATTATATATATAATTGAAAATAATTCACGAAAAATAGTTTTAATTAGTTAAAAATACCAAATAATTTGTGGAAATCATTTTTATACCTTAAATAACTATTAAAACCAATTAAATTATATTTTTAGCCAATTTAGGGTAAAATTACCAAAATGCCCTTATATATATAAATATACTAAAATTACTTCAAAAATTCACCAAAACTAGTATAATTATCCAAAAGTATTTTTCTCAACATATTTATCAATAATATTAATAATTAAACTCAATTAACCAATTAATTTCAAATAAAAACACATTTAACCTAATTTCCCAAATTTACATAAACTTTAATAATTCAAAATAAATACATAAAAATTCATAAAAATTCCAAAAAAAATTCCTATAATTCATTTCAACACCTAATTTAACCATAAAACACAATTTCATAATTTAAATAATTAATTTCCAAAAATTAGAAAATAATATTAAAATATTCAAAAATACCCAAAAATCCAAAAAGTCTCCAAAAATTCCAAAAAAATTCATACATGTAGATTAAGCTACTAGGATCAACATTTGTGAAAGGATTTTTCATGAATCAACCAATTCGAAGCTCAAAAAAATCAAAAACCCTAATATGGCCGAATTGGAAAATTCGAAACCTAAGCAAATCAAGACCATTTAAGCTCAAACCAAAGCTAGAATCACACTCACCGGAGCTCAAGGAGAAGAAAGAGACTGGCGGTGTCAAAAATGGTGGCCGAAATTGTCATCGACAGCAAGGAGAAGAATTTCGGCCAAAAGAAGAAAAATAGCTCGGTGCCGCCGGGGAAGGAGGCTGTTGGCGGCGGGGGACGGCTAGGGACGACGGTGGCAAGCCGGGAGGCACACCGACGGTAGGGGAACGGTAGTTGTAGGGGCGGTTGGTGATGAGGGGGTGGTCGGGCACGGGGAAGGAGAAGAAGAAGAAGAAGAAAAAGAAAAGAAAAGAAAAGAAAAAGAAAAAAAAAGAAAAATAATAAAAAAAATAATTTTAATAAAATATTTGAAAAAAAATCACATCCACACATTTAATATTCAATATTTTAAAATTTAATATTAATTAAAAATAATTAAATAACAATAAAACAATTAATTAATTAATAGAATATTAGGGTAAAATACTAAACCCTAATTAAATAAATATTTATACGCATAGGCTCTATTTAGTAATTTAAAAATACGTATGAGTTCATGCAAGTCCGAAAATATATTTAAAATAATTAATAATAAATTATTTACGTGAAAATTTCCCCGAAAATGCAAGTCCCGGGAAAATTTTACGTAAAGCACTATAAATAAGACACAATAATTAAAATAGGTTTTAAATACATATCAACTCGTAAAAATATCGTAATATATACATAAAAATTATTAACACTGCATATCCCGGTACAGTGTAAAAATATTTAAAAACACGGGATATTACATATATATAAGTCAAATAAATCCAACATAATTACAAAATAAGCTAGAAATATATTCAAAAGCATTTTAAACCTAATTTATTAGCAAAACATGCATATAATTTAAGATATACCGAAAATATACTAAAGATAAACCAAAATAAACTAAAAATAAACTTGAGTAATAATTGAATTGTTTATGCATAATTAATCAAAATAAAACATATAATTCTAAATCATGCACCCGAAACATATATATATATATAATAGTAACTCACACTTAGTGCGCTCATCGAGATAGGTCCGACGAGCCTGGTCCACTAGGCCTCGGTCTCAACACAACTAAACAGACAAAAATAATAAACATCAGAAATAACCTAATAGAAAATCCTAGAAACTCGATCTAGAATATTAGACACAGAAACAGAATTAGGGTTTGACCGGACATCACGTTTTACGAGAATTCTACCAAAAATTTAGCAGAACCAACCTTGTAAAACGGACATCTCTCTACTCAAAGAGTAGAGCCGGCCCTACAAAGAAACACACTTTAAAAAATAGACACAAAATTACATCCACCACCCCTCGGTCGGACTCCAAACTACAGACTACCGACCGGGGTCCACAATCACAAAACAATTATAAAATACCAAAAATACCCTTATATCACAGAAATATATTTTATACATAGAAATTACGTAATTAACCTTAAACACATTAAAAACCGATAAAACTCATTTTATTTAGAAAAATCGTATATTATATATATAATTGAAAATAATTCACGAAAAATAGTTTTAATTAATTAAAAATACTAAATAATTTATAGAAATCATTTTTATACCCTAAATAACTATTAAAACCAATTTAATTACATATTTAGCCAATTTTGTGTAAAATTACCAAAATGCCCCTATATATATAAATATACTAAAATTACTCCAAATATTCACCAAAAATAGTATAATTATCCAAAAATTAATTTTCTCAAAATTTTTATCAATAATATCAATAATTAAACTCAATTAACCAATTAAATTCAATTAAAAACATAATTAACCTAATTTTCCAAAATTACATAAACCTAAACAAATTCAAAATAAATACATAGAAAATCATAAAAATTCCAAATAAATTTCTATAATTCATTTCAACACCTATATTTATCATAAAACACAATTTCATAATTTATTTAATTAATTTTCGAAAATTAGAAAATAATATTAAAATATTCAAAAATACCCAAAAATCAAAATAATCTCCAAAAATTCTACAAAAATTCACACATGTAGATTAAGCTAAGGGGAACAACATTTGTGAAGGAATTTTCCATGAATCAATCAGATTGAAGTTCAAAAAACTCAAGAACCCTAAAATGGCCGAATTCGAAAAATCGAAACCTAAGCAAATCATGACCATTTTAAGTGAAACAAAGCTTGGAATCACACTCACCGGAGCTCAAGGAGAAGAAAGAGATTGGCGGTGTCGAAAACGGTGACCAAAAACGTCATGAACAACGTTAGCTCCCACTTTCAGCTTTCCGGCTAAAAATGGCTTCCAAACACCTGAAACAGCTGCAGCAGGCGACGGGGAAGGCTGAGGAAGGAGGTGGCACACCGACGGCAAGGAAATGGGATGGCAAGCGGCAGAACGGTGATGGGGACGGTCGGGAGGGAGGAGGAAGTTCGGGTAGCAATTTTGTAATTTTTACAAACTTCAATTTTTGTTTTAATATTAAATGTATATATGTATATATATATACTTTATACTATATATTAAAATAATATAAAATCACACACATTAAATATACACCACAAACATATAATTTAATATTTTAATAATTTAATACACCTAAAAATAATTAAATAATATTAAAACAAATAAATAAATAATAAAATATTAGGGTAATATTAATTAAACCCTAATTAAATAAATAATTACACAAACACACGTTGTTTAGTATTTTAAAAATATATATGAGTTCATGCAAGTCCGTAAATCTATTTAAAATAATTAATAGTAAATTATTTACGTGAAAATTTCCCCGAAAATATAAGTCCCGGGAAAATTTTACGTAAAGGACTTTAAATAATACACAATAAGTAAAAATAGGTTTTAAATACATATCAACTCGTAAAAATATCATAATATATATACAAAAATTATTAACACTGCATATCCCGATGAAATATTAAAACATTTAAAAACACGGGATATTACAGTCTTCCCCCCTTACAAGAATTCGTCCCCGAATTCTAGGAAGAAAATGATCATAAGATTAGGAAGGAAAGAGATACGGGTAAGAAGCGTGCATCTCAACTTCAGTCTCCCACATATGCTCCTCAACTCTATTGCTACGCCACAGAACCTTGACCATTGGAATCTGCTTCGACCTCAACTGTCGAACTTGATAATCAACGATCGCCACAGGTTCTTCCATAAACGTCAAATCCTCACTCACTTCCACACTGTCGGGCTGCAACATGTGTGAAGGGTCTGAGATATACTTCCTCAACATCGAGATATGAAATACTGGATGAACCTATGACATACTCGGAGGCAAATCCAACTGATATGCAACAGTGACAACTCTCTATAGAATCTCAAACTGTCCAATATATCTCGGTGCTAACTTACCCTTTCTGCCAAATCTCATCACACCCTTCATTGGAGATACCTTCAGAAAAATAAAATCTCAAACTTGAAACTCCACATCTCTGCGCCTAGGATCCGCATAGCTCTTCTGCCTACTAACTGCGGTCTCTAATCTGCGCTTAATCATGGCGACTTTCTCTACAGCATCCTGAACCATCTCAGGTCCAATCAAAGCTCTTTCACCAATCTCATCCCAACTCAAAGGGAATCTACACTTCCTTCCATATAACGCCTCATATGGTGCCATGCCAATACTGCTATGGTAGCTGTTATTATATGCAAACTCTACGAGTGACAAATGATCATCCCAGCTACCTCCCAAATCCAGGACACACATCCTCAATATATCTTCCAGTGTCTGGATCATCCTTTCAGATTGACCATTGGTATGAGGATGAAAAACAGTACTGAAGTCCAACCTAGTGCCCATCGCTTCCTGCAACTTCTGCCAAAAATGAGAGGTAAATACTGAACCTCTATCTGACACAATAGATACAGGTACTCCGTGAAGGCACACAATATGCTCCACATATAGCTTCGCCAATCTAGCTACATAATAAGTGGCTTTCACAGGCAAGAAATGTGCAGACTTTGTCAACCTGTCTATAATCACCCAGATGGAATCGTATCCATCCTTAGAACGAGGTAATCCAACCACAAAATCCATAGCTATCCTTTCCCACTTCCACTCAGGAATAGGAAGAGGCTGAAGCTTCCCAGAAGGCTTCTGATGCTCAGCTTTCACTTGCTAACACGTCAGACACTTGGCAACATAATCAGCAACATCCTTCTTTAATTCATCCCACCAGTACAAATCTCTGATACTGTGGTACATCTTAGTAACACCTAGATGTACGCTATAGGCTGTAAAATGTGCTTCCTCTAGGATCTCTTCTCTCAAATCATCCATATCAGGAACACACAATCTACCACTGATCCACAGCACACCATCATCATCGAGTGTGAAATTAGTGAACTTCCCTGCTCTGACATTCTCTACAAGATCTTCTAGAATAGGATCTCAGCTCTGAGCTATTTTAATCCTATCCCTTAGTACAGATCGCACCTTAAATTGAGCTAGCAGTCCACCTGACCTACTAAACTTCATCATCAGACCTTGATCCACCATCAGATACAACTCCTGGATCAACAGTCTCCTCTCAACACTGATGTGAGCAAGACTGCCTGAGGACTTTCTACTCAAGGCATTTGCTACCATATTAGCTTTACCCAAATGATATAAAATCACACAATCATAATCCTTTAATAATTCCAACCATCTCCTCTGCCTCAGATTCATATCTCGCTGTTGGAAAATGTACTTAAGGCTCTTGTGATCAGTAAATATCTCATAAGTCACCCCGTACAAATAATGTCTCTAAATCTTCAAAGCAAAGATCATTGCAGCCATTTCAAGGTCATGTGTGGGATAGTTCTGCTCATGCTTCTTCAACTGCCTTGAAGCATAGGCTATCACCCTTCCATTCTGTATCAACACACAACCAAGGCCAACTCTAGAGGCATCACAATAAACTGTGAACTTGTCCACACTATTAGGCAAAGCTAACACTGATGCTGTGGTCAACTTCTCCTTCAACAATTGAAAAATATTCTCACAAGCTTCTGACCACTCGAATCTAACATTCTTCTGAGTCAAGCGAGTCATAGGGGCTGCTATTCTGGAAAAATCCTGCATAAACCGCCTATAATACCCGGCTAAACCTAGAAAAATCTGAATCTCAGTAATAGAAGTCGGTCTAGGCCACTCAGACACTGCTTCAATCTTCTGTGGATCAACCTGCATACCTTCTTTAGACACCACGTGTCCAAGAAAAGAAACACTCTCCATCCAAAAATCACACTTCGAGAATTTAGCATAAAGATGATGATCTCTCAATGTCTGTAGTACAATCCTCAAATGATATACATGCTCCTCCATACTCCTTGAATATACCAGTATATCATCAATGAAGACTACCACAAACTGATCCACATATGGTCTAAATACCCTGTTCATCAGGTCCATAAAAGCTGCTGGTGCATTAGTCAAACCAAAAGACATCACCATAAACTCATAATGACCATATCGTGTGCGGAATGCTGTTTTAGGAACATCAGCTTCACTAATCCGTAGCTGATGATAACCCGACCTCAAATCAATCTGAGAAAAGAATTGTGCACCTTGTAGCTGATCAAACAAGTCATCTATCCTTGGGAGAGGATACTTATTCTTCATTGTCACCTTGTTCAGATCTCTATAGTCAATGCACAGTCTCAGGGTACCATCCTTCTTCTTCACAAACAGGACTGGTGCACCCCAAGGAGAAACACTGGGTCTAATAAAACCTTTATCCAATAACTCTTGCAATTGTTCCTTAAACTCTGTCAACTCTGCAGGAGTCATTTTGTAGGGTGGCATAGATATAGGAGTAGTACTTGGAACCACATCTATACAAAACTCAATCTCTCTGTGAGGTGGTAAACTTGGCAACTCCTCAGGAAAAACATCAGGAAACTCACAAGCAACAGGAACTTCTGTGAGTGAAAACTTCTCCACTGAAGTATCCCTGACCAATGCCAAATATCCCTGATAACCTTTCCTCAATAATTTCCTAGCCATAATAGCAGAAATAAAATTCTGAGGTGCAGAACTCCTATCACCCACAAACTTAAAATCTTCTTCATTAGGAATTTTGAATGTCACCTCTTTATTCCTGCAATCTACCATGGCATAGTGCTGAGATAACCAATCCATTCCTAGAATAACATCAAACACCATCACATCCAACAAAATCAAATCAGCGGGTAATTCTCTATCTCCCATGAGAACTAGACAACCAGAAAGAATAATATTTATGTCCAAAGAATCGCTCAGAGGAGTGGCAATAGACAAAGGAAAAGCCATCCTCGAAGCTATCCAATAAGATTTAGAGGCAAAAACAGGAGAAATAAACGAATGCGTGGCACCCGGATAAAACAAAACTCAAACATCCAGGTAACAAATAGAAATAATACCTGCCATGACTGCATTAGATGCCTGAGCATCCTGCTGAGTGAGGTGGAAGACTCTGGCCTGTCCTTGACCTCCCTGCTGACTGGTAGAAGCCTAGCCAACACCTCTGGCACCTCCTCTAGCACCTCTACCACGACTCTGCTGTGGAACAAGCTTAGTGGAACTCTGATGCTGAGCTGGTGTTAACTGAAATGGCATGGGTGCAGCACTAGCAATCGACTACTGTGGAAATCACAGAATCTACGGTTGTTGATACCCCGAGTAAGGACACGATCTGGCAAAATGTCCTGTCTGCTCACATCTGAAGCATGTCAGTGGTGTCAGATAACACGGTCCCTGATGGACTCTACCGTAAGTTTGGCATACACTGGCAGTTGATCCAGAACTACGACCACTGCTGCTACTCAAAGCACCTGACCCGAATCTGAACAGTCTACGCTGACCTCCATGGCCATGTCTACTGCTCTGATGCACTCGCTACTGCTACCTCTATCTCTGATGAGTTAGACCTCACTGCTGACTACTCGAGCCAATATGAAAACTAAAGTACGGAGTAGCCTGCAATCCACTCGACTGAACTCCCAGCTGGTAAAAATTAGGCATCGCTCCCTGCCTAACTAGCCTCAACTCAATCTCTTTGGCCAACTCAATCATAGACTCCAGAGTAAGGCCTGCTGTAGGCATACCAGCAAAAGCTGAACCCAAACCAGTAACGTAGGTAGTGATTGTGAAATACTGGTCTCGTATCAGATCCTCTGCATATCTACCCAGCCGAAGGAACTCTTGGGTGTACTCCTCTACTGATCGATCTCCACGAGAAATACTGGTCAAACGGAGATGATAGCTCATACGGAGAGGCTCTGGACAGAATCTCCTCATAAACCCCTCTCGGAACTGAGCCCAGGTCATTGTCATCATATAAGGCTGGATCATCTGAATGAACCAATCTAGGGCTGGTCCCTCGATAGATAGCTCAACGATCATAATCCACTGGTACTCAGTGTGAGTAGTCCGAGTCCGAGTCTCGATCGCATACAGAAAGTCTAACGGATTGGAAGTCCCATCAAACGCAATCCTACCAACTCTGGCATAGAACAAAGCTGCCTCAGGGTCAGACATACCCTGCTGATAGGCAAGTTGAACAGGCTGAACAACTGGAGGCACAGGAACATCAAACTCAGGCTCTACAGACTCCTCGTCCTGTAACTCTCTCTGCCTACGGCGACCTGCCGCTCCTCGAGGTCTACCTCTGCCACGACCTCTACGTCTGACTGGCTGCTCAGGAGGTGAAATCTCATCCTGAAAAGACTCATCATCCTTGGCCTCAACGACCGGTGGAGTGACACACGCTTGCCTCCTCATTATGAAAGGACAAACGGAAAGATTTAGAAAAAACAGACAACGGAAGGATAACGCAAAAAACTAAACCAAGGAATACTTATCAAGACATACTTGAACCTAATTCACTATAGTAGTTACCAAAAGAAAACACAACTTGAAAACTAGGGTCACGACTTACAAAATTAAGCCCTGACACAGAACTCCGCTCTGATACCAACTTTGTCACGACCCAAAATAGGGGCCATGACCGGCGCTAGGGAACGGGAATTCTTTCGAATCCGGAACCCGTAGCAAGCCTAAAAATAAAATAAACATGCAATAATAATAATAACCACACTTAATGCAGTGGAAATAAAATCATAAATATCAAAATAATGATCCACCACGGGATTTAAATCAATTTCTCATCTCATATATATATATAAACTCTTTAATACAAGTTTCAGTTCAAATTCTTAAAATACATATCTCATATAGATACAATACACCACATCTCCGAAACAACCATAACTACTGCAGTGTCTAGATCATAAAATAAAACTCAATACTCGGATAAGAAGTTTACACAAAGAAGCCGGGGCAGAAGAAATCCGGCGTACAGGCCTGCTACTAAGGTCTAAAGAAGATGACTCTCCTGAAAAATGGTCAACAGAGGGGAGTCATACCTCACTGAGTGAATTACTATAATATATATACATGCATACTAAATGACAATGCATACAATCATCAGTATATATCTAATATGTATATATACAGGCAAATCCACACAGATACAATAAAATCATTTTTATATATTTTTATTGGAAATCACAGTTCATGAAGGATCAAATAGAACCCTAGAATATCGCAACCTCATAACAGTGTTAGAAAACACTCTAGCCATAAAGGCTCACTTATTCCAAATATAATCACTTGTTCCATTTGGGCAGTAGACTGGCCCCGAGACACTAAGTCAACCGAGCTCCAGCAGTCTGACTATCAGTGTGATTGGCCCCGAGACACTTGGTCAATCGAGCTCCAGCAATCACACTCCCAAATCATATCACACATCAAATAATCATATCCAATCAATATCCTCAAATAGGTTAGTAATATAGCCTAAATGCTATAAGCGTACCGGTACGTACTCGGTCCTAGTGCTGCCCACTAGGTAGCACGTTCTATTGATATCCTTCATTTTAAATAAAACATACATTCATAAAAATAAACGATGCATGAATTTAAATAAAACAACAACATAAACCATATATATACTAGAAATATACCAAAAATAAACCAGGTATATTTCGAGTATATATACGTCAAATAAATCCAACATAATTACAAAATAAGCTAGAAATATATTCAAAAGCATTTTAAACCTAATTTATTAGCAAAACATGCATATAATTTAAGATATACCGAAAATATACTAAAGATAAACCAAAATAAACTAAAAATAAACTTAAGTAATAATTGAATTGTTTATGCATAATTAATCAAAATAAAACATATAATTCTAAATCATGCACCCGAAACATATATATATAAAATAGTAACTCACACTTAATGCGCTCCTCGAGATAGGTCCGACGGGCCTGGTCCACTAGGCCTCGGTCTCGGCGCAACTAAACATACAAACATAACAGACATCAGAAATAACCTAATAGAAAATCCTAGACACTCGATCTAGAATATTAGACACAGAAACAGAATTAGGGTTCGACCGGACATCACGTTTTACGAGAATTCTACCTAAAATTCAATAGAACCAACCCTGTAAAATGGACATCTCTCTACTCAAAGAGTAGAGCCGGCCCTGCAAAAAAATACACTTCAAAAAATAGACACAGAATTACATCCACCACCCCTCGGTCGGACTCCAAACTACAGTCTACCGACCGGGGTCCACAAGCACATAATAATTATAAAATACCAAAAATACCCTTATATCACAGAAATATATTTTATACGTAGAAATTACGTAATTAACCTTAAACACATTAAAAATCGATAAAACTCATTTTATTTAGAAAAATCGTATATTATATATATAATTGAAAATAATTCATGAAAAATAGTTTTAATTAATTAAAAATACTAAATAATTTATAGAAATCATTTTTATACCTTAAATAACTATTAAAACCAATTTAATTACATTTTTAGCCAATTTTATGTAAAATTACCAAAATGCCCCTATATATATAAATATACTAAAATTACTCCAAAAATTCACCAAAAATAGTATAATTATCCAAAAATTAATTTTCTCAAAATTTTTATCAATAATATCAATAATTAAACTCAATTAACCAATTAAATTCAATTAAAAACATAATTAACCTAATTTTCCAAAATTACATAAACCTAAACAAATTCAAAATAAATACATAGAAAATCATAAAAATTCCAAATAAATTTCTATAATTCATTTCAACACCTATATTTATCATAAAACACAATTTTCATAATTTATTTAATTAATTTTTGAAAATTAGAAAATAAAATTAAAATATTCAAAAATACCCAAAAATCAAAATAATCTCCAAAAATTCTACAAAAATTCACACATGTAGATTAAGCTAAGGGGAACAAAATTTTTGAAGGAATTTTCCATGAATCAATCAAATTGAAGTTCAAAAAAAATCAAGAACCCTAAAATGGTCGAATTCGAAAAATCGAAACCTAAGCAAATCAAGACCATTTTAAGTGAAACAAAGCTTGGAATCACACTCACCGGAGCTTAAGGAGAAGAAAGAGACCGGCGGTGTCAAAAATGGTGACCAAAAACGTCGTGAATGACGTTAGCTCCCACTTTCGGCTTTCCGGCCAAAAACATGCATATAATTTAAGGCACACCGATGGTAAGGAAATGGGACAGCAGGCGGCAAAACGGTGATGGGGACGGTCGGGAGGGAGGAGGAAGTTCGGGTGGCAATTTTATAATTTTTACAAACTTCAATTTTTGTTTTAATATTAAATGTATATATGTATATGTATATATACTTTATACTATATATTAAAATAATATAAAATCACACACATTAAATATACACCACACACATATAATTTAATATTTTAATAATTTAATACACCTAAAAATAATTAAATAATATTAAAATAAATCAACAAATAATAAAATATTAGGGTAATATTAATTAAACCCTAATTAAATAAATAATTACACAAACATACGTTGTTTAGTATTTTAAAAATATATATGAGTTCATGCAAGTCTGTAAATCTATTTAAAATAATTAATAGTAAATTATTTACATGAAAATTTCCCCGAAAATATAAGTCCCGGGAAAATTTTACGTAAAGGACTTTAAATAATACACAATAATTAAAAATAGGTTTTAAATACATATCAACTCGTAAAAATATCATAATATATATACAAAAATTATTAACACTGCATATCCCGATGAAATATGAAAACATTTAAAAACACGGGATATTACAAGTGTGATTCCAAGCTTTTTTTCACTTGATTTGGTTTAGAATTGCTTAGGTTTCAATTTCTTCATTTCAGACATTTAGGGTTTCGAATTTTTTTTAGCTTTAATTTGATTTATTCATGAAAACTTTCTTCACAAACTTTGTTCCTGGAAGCTTAATATACATGCTGTAATTTTTTTAGAATTTTTGGAATTTATTTTAATTTTTGTGAATTTTTGATTATTTTATTAATATTTTCTAATTTTTGAAAATTAATTAATTAAATTATGAAATTTTGTTTTATGGTGATTATAGGTGTTGAAATGAATTATATAAATTTATTTGTAATTTTTGTGAATTTTTATATATTGATTTGGAATTTATTAAGTTTATGTAATTTTGAAAAATAGGGTTAATTATGTGTTTAATCGAAATAAATTGGTTAATTGAGTATATTTATTGATATTATTGAAATATATGTTGAGAAAATTAATTTTGAGTAATTATATTATTTTTGGTGAATTTTTGGTTTATTTAAGTAAATTTATATATATAGGGGTATTTTGGTAATTTTATACTAAATTGGCTAAAAATGTAATTAAATTGGTTTTAATAGTTATTTAGGGTATAAAAATGATTTTTACAAATTATTTAGTATTTTTAACTAATTAAAATTATTTTTTGTAAATTATTTTCAAATTATATATATATTATACAATTTTTCTAAATAAATGAGTTTTTATCGGTATTTAATAAGTTTTAGGGTTAATTATGTAATTTGGAATTATAAAATGTATTTTTATTATATAAGGGCATTTTTGGTATTTTGTAATTATTCTGTGAATTGTAAACCTCGATCGGTGAATTGTAGTTTGGAGTCCGACCAAGGGATTGTGGTTGTGAATTTGATGTTATTTCGAAATGTGTTTTCTTTGCAGGACTGGCTCTACTCTTTAAGTAAAGAGATGTCTGTTTTATAGGGGAGGTTCTGCCAGATTTTTGATAGAATTCTCGTAAAATGTGATGTCCGGTCAAATCCCTATTCTAATTCTGTGTCTAAAATTCTATATCGAGTCTTTAGAATTTCCGTTAAATTTATTCTGATTCATGTTGTCATTTGTTTGTTTAGTTGCATTGAGACCGAGGCCTAACAGATAAGGCCCATCGAGTTTGTCTCGTGGAGCGCTAACATGTGAGTTATTATACTGTATATATATGCATTGCATATAGGATGCATAACTTAGGATTTTCCATTTTCATTATATGTTTAAACAGTAATTTAATTATAATATGATTTGGTATATTTTCGGTTTATTTTTAGTATATCTTGATATATAAATGTTTGTATATTTTGTATATACATTTAATATATCACTGGCATATTTAGAGTTTATTTTTGATATATGTATGTTAGATATTTAGGTTTATATTTGTTATAATTTAATATCTATACATGATTTAAATGTACATCGAACCATAATTATTTTATTAAATGATTAGTATAATTTAGGTTTATTCTTAAATAATTGCATGCTATATTATAATCCTACACTTAAATTACTTTTAAGTTTATTTTTGGTATATTTTTTATTTATTTCCAAATAAATACATGTTTTATTATTAAATTAAACTTAATACATTAGTGGTATATTTAGGGTTTATTTTTTGATATATGCATGCTAGATAATTAGGTTTATTTTTAGCATATTTGTGAATATATGTTAAACCTAAACACATATTTAAATGAACATTTATAAATAAATGTTTTATTAAATGATTTGTGTACTTAGGGCATATCTTTTGTATATTTAAATATATTTTTAAGAAAATGCATGTTTTATTATTGTTACTCATTTAAATTGCTTTTAACCATATTAATGATTTATCTTTAGTTTATTCCATATTTTATTTGACATATATATATATATATATATATATAGTTGGTTTTACTATTATGAATATTGTTCTACATTAATTATCTTCTGAATGAATGATTTATTCTAAGTGACGGATATCAATAGAACGTGCTTCCTAGTGGGCAACACTAGGGTCGTGTACGTACCGATGCGAAAGAATAGGGTTTAGTGAGAGTTAATTTTGGGTGATTATAATTGATTTAATTAATTTGACTAAGATTAATGGTATGTTAGATAGTGTGATTGCAGGTCCAATCACACTGACAGTTAGACTGCTGGAGCTTGGTTGACTTAGTATCTCGAGGCCAGTCTACTGTCTAAAAGTGGATTGAATGATCTATTGGGTTGATTGAGATGTGAGGTGATAGATAGTGTAATTGTTAGAGCTCGATTGACTAAGTGTCTCGGGGCCAATCACATTGACAGCCAGAATGCTGGAGCTCGGTCGACTTAGTGTCTCGGGGCCATGCTGCTATCCAGTTTGGAATAAGTGTTCTATTTGGAATCAAGTGAGCCTGTATGGCTAGAGTGATGATGGGGTTGATTGGGGATTGCTATTATTAGGGTTCTATGGATCCTGCATGAATTAAAACAAACATTTTCTACATTTAGTATATTTATAAAGACAGAGTTTGGCATTCGTGTGAAATGTGTGTATATATATATATATATATAAGAATGCTTGATTATTATGGTTTAGTTTGCATGTATATATAGTCTAATAATTCACTCAGTGAGGTCTGACCCCCCTCAATTATTTTTTTTCAGGAGATCCTATATCGTCAGACCTTAGTTATAGAGTTCCTCACCGGTGTTATTCAGTCCCAGCTATTTTATGCAAATGTATATTTTGAATTCTGATTTGTATTCTAGAAATTGAAGTAGTAGTGTTATTGTATCAGAAGAGTATTATATTGTTTTGAGATTGTATACTCTGAAAAATGGTATTTGAAACTGTACGACTATGTATTCATTGATGAAAGGATTTGAAGTATTTATTTTATATATTGATTTGAAAATTTTTAATTCTGTCATACTTTTTAATTATTTATTTCATGATTTTATTTTCTAAGGCTTGCTATGGGTTCCGGATTTGAAAGAATTCCCATTCCCTAGCGCCGGTCATGACTCCTAGTTTGGGTCGTGATAGTTAATGAATCGAGGTCTGATGATGAAAGTATTTTGTCGATCAGTGGTAGAATGTGCATTCCTGATGTGGATAATTTAAGAGAGGAGAGATCCTCGAGGAAGCATATTGTGTGCCTACATGGAATACCTATGTCCATTGTGTCAAATAAAGGTTCAATGTTTACTTTTTATTTTGGTAGAAGTGGAAGGAAGCGATGGACATTAGATTGGATTTTAGTAATGCTTTTCATCCTCAGACAGATGGTCAGTCTAAGAGGATGATCTAGACATTGAAAGATATGTTGAGGACGTGTGTTGTGGATCAGGAAGGTAGCTGGGATGATTATTGGCCGCTTGTGGAGTTCGCATATAATAGCTACCATAGCAATATTGGAATGGCACCATTTGAGGCCTAGTATGGAAGGAAGTGTGATCTTCCTTGTGTTAGGATGAGTTTGGAAAGTGTCACGACCCAAAACAGGGGCCATGACCAGCGCTAGAGAACGGGAATTCTTTCAAATCCGGAACCCATAGCAAACCTAAAAATAAAATAAAACATGCAATAATAATAACAATATTAAATGCAGTGGAAATAAATATCATAAATATAATAACATATGCACCAACTGGATTTAAATCAAATCCTCATCATTACATATATATAAATCTTTTAATACAAATCCAGTTCACATATAATACAACATTTCTTTAATAATTTAATGACTACTGCAGTGTCTTGATAAAATAAAACTCAAGACTCAGATAAGCAGTTTACATAAAGAAGCCGGGGCGGAAGAAATCTGGCGTACAGGCCTGCTATTGAGATCTGAAGATGATGACTCGCCTGAAAAATAGTCAATGGAGGGGAGTCAGACCTCACTGAGTGAATTACTATAATATGTATATATATATGCATACTAAATGACAATGCATACAGTCAACAATATATATATAATATGTATATATACAGGCAAATTCACACAGATGCAATAAAATCATTTTATATATATTTCATTGAAAATCATCGTTTATGAAGGATCAAATAGAACCCTAGAATATCGCAACCTCAAATAGTGTTAGACAACACTCTAGCCATATAGGCTCACTTATTCCAAATATATCCACTTAATCCATTTAGACAGTAGACTAGCCCGAGACACTAAGTCAACCGAGCTCCAGCAGTCTGACTACCAGTGTGATTGGCCCCGAGACACTTGGTCAACCGAGCTCCAGCAATCACACTCCCAAATCATATCTCATACATCAAATAATCATATCCAATCAATATCCACAAATAGGTTAGTAATATAGTCTATCTGCTATAAGCATACCGGTACGTACTCGGTCCTAGTGCTGCCCACTAAGTAGCACGTTCTATTGATATTCTTCATTTTAAATATAAAACATATATTCATAAAAATAAATGATGCATGAATTTAAATATAATAGCAACAATAACCATATATATATTAGAAATATACCAAAAGTAAACTAGGTATATTTCGAGTATATGTACGTCAAATGAATCCAATCAAATTATAAATTAAGCTAGAAATATATTTAAAAACATTTTAAATATAATTTATTAACAAAACATGCATATAATTTAATATATACCAAAAATAAACCAAAATAAACTAAGTATAAACTTAAGTAATAATCAAATTATTTATGCATATTTAATCAAAATAAAACATGCATTTCTAAATCATGCATCCTAAGCATATATATATAAAATAGCAACTCACACTTAGTGCGCTCCTCGAGATGGATCCAACGGGCCTAGTCCACTAGGCCTCGGTCTCGGCACAACTAAACAAACAATAAGGACAGAAATCAGAATAAACCTAACAGAAAATCCTAGAACTCGATCTAGAATATTAAACACAGAATCAAAATTAGGGTTCGACCGGACATCACGTTTTACGAGAATTCTACCAAAAATTCAGTAGAACCTCCCTTGTAAAACGGACATCTCTCTACTCAAAGAGTAGAGCCGACCCTGCAAAGAAACACACTTTGAAAAACAAGCTCAACAACTCATCAACAACCCCTCGGTCGAACTCCAAACTACAGTCTACCGACCGGGGTCCACAAGCACAGAATAATTTTAGAAATACCAAAAATACCCTTATAACATAGAAATACATTTTACAGGTAGAAATTACATAATTAACCTTAAAACACAGTAAAAACCGATAAAAACTCATTTTATTAGTAAAATCGTATATTATATATATAATTGAAAATAATTCACGAAAAATAGTTTTAATTAGTTAAAAATACTAAATAATTTGTAGAAATCATTTTTATACCTTAAATAATTATTAAAACCAATTAAATTACATTTTTAGCCAATTTTGTGTAAAATTACCAAAATACCCCTATATATGTAAATATACTAAAATTACTTCAAAAATTCACCAAAAATTATATAATTAGCCAAAATTAATTTTCTCAACATATTTATCAATAATATCAATAATTAAACTCAATTCACTAATTAATTTCAATTTAAAACACAATTAACCCTAATTTTCCAAAATTACCTAAACTTAAATAATTCAAAATAAATACATAGAAATTCATAAAAATTCCAAATAAATTCCTATAATTCATTTCAACACTTATAATTACCATAAAACACAATTTCATAATTTATTTAATTAATTTCCGAAAATTAGAAAATAATATTAAAATATTCAAAAATACCCAAAAATCAAAATAATCTCCAAAAATTCTAAAAAAATTCATACATGTAGATTAAGATACTAGGATCAACATTTGTGAAGGGATTTTTCATGAATCAAGCAATTCGAAGCTCAAAAAAATAAAAAACCCTAATATGGCCGAAATCAAAAATTCGAAACCTAAGCAAATCAAGACCATTTCAGCTCAAACCAAAGCTAGAATCACACTCACCGGAGCTCAAGGAGAAGAAAGAGACCAGCGATGTCGAAAATGGTGGCCGGAATCATCGTGATTGATGGTGGTTCAACTTTCGGCTTCTCCGGCCAAAAATGGCTTCCAAACGCCGGAAACGGCTGCTACAGGCGGCGAAAGAGGTTGGGGAAGGTGGTGGCACACCGGACGACACACCAACAGAGAGAATCGGCAGTTGCAGGCGTCGGACGGTGAGGGAAACGGTCGGGAGGAAGAAGAGAGAAATCGGGGCAAAAATGTAATTTTCCAAAATTTTTTTTGGTTTTTAACTTATAATATGTATATATATATATACTTTATACTATATATTAAAATAATATTAAATTACACACATTAAATATAAACCACACACATATAATTTAATATTTTAATAATTTATACTAAATAAAAATAATTAAATAACAATAAAACTAATAAATAATTAATAAAATATTATGGTAATATTAAACCCTAATTAAATAAATAAGTACACATAGGCTTTATTTAGTATTTTAAAAATATGTATGAGTTCATGCAAGTCCGAAAATATATTTAAAATAATTAATAAAAAATTATTTACGTGAAAATTTCCCCGAAAATAAAAGTCTCGGGAAAATTTTACGTAAAGGACTTTAAATAATACACAATAATTAAAATAGGTTTTAAATACACATCAACTCGTAAAAATATCATAGTATTTATATAAAAATTATTAACACTGTATATCCCGGTACAATGTAAAAATATTTAAAAATACGAAATATTACAGTTTTCCCTCCTTACAAGAATTCGTCCCCGAATTCCAGAAAGGAAAGATTACAAGATCAGGAAGGAAAGAGATACGGGTAACAAGCTCGCATCTCAGCTTCGGTCTCCCACGTATGCTCCTAAACTCTGTCGCTACGCCACAGAACCTTGACCATCGGAATCTGCTTGGAACGCAACTGTCGAACTTGAAAATCAACGATCGCCACAGGTTCTTCTACAAACGTCAAATCTTCACTCACTTCTACACTGTCAGGCTACAACACGTGTGAAGGGTCTGAGATATACTTCCTCAACATCGAGATATGAAATACTGGATGCACTTGTGACATACTCGGAGGCAAATCCAACCGATATGCAACAGTGCCAACTCTCTCCGGAATCTCAAATGATCCGATATATCTCGGTGCTAACTTACCCTTCCTACCAAATCTCATCACACCCTTCATCGGAGATGTCATGACCCAAAACAGGGGCCATGACCGACGCTAGGGAATGGGAATTCTTTCGAATCCGGAACCCGTAGCAAGCCTAAAAACAAAATAAAACATGCAATAATAGTAGCAATATCAAATGCAGCGGAAATAAAAATCATAAATATAATAATAACATTTTCATCATTGGATTTAAAGCAAATCTCATCTCATATATATAAATCTTTCAGTACAAATCCAATTTCAATATAATACATCTCTTTAAATAAAATACATAATATCTCACAATTAATTTACAACTACTGCAGTGTCTAGATTATAAAAATAAGACTCAAGTAAGCAGTTTACATAAAGAAGCCGGGGCAGAAGAAATCTGGCGTACAGGCCTGCTACTGAGGTCTGAAGATGTTGACTCTTCTAAAAAATTGTCAACGGAGGGGAGTCAGACCTCAATGAGTGAATTACTATAATATATATACATACACACTAAGTGACAATGTATATAATAAACAGTATATATATAATATGTATATATACAGGCAATACACACAGATGCAGGAAAATCATTTTATATGTTTTTATTGAAAATCATCTTTTATGAAGGATCACATAGAACCCTATGATATCGCAACCTCGAAAATAGTATTAGACAACACTCTAGCCATACAGGCTCACTGAATCCAAATATATCCACTTAATCCATTTAGACAGTAGACTGGCCCCGAGACACTAAGTCAACCGAGCTCCAGCAGTCTGACTGCCAGTGTGATTGGCCCCGAGACACTTGGTCAACCGAGCTCCAGCAATGACACCTCCAATCCATATCTCACTCATATCAATAATCACATTCAATCAGTATCCACAAATGGTTAGTAATACAGCCTAAATACTATAGGCGTACCGGTACGTACTCGGTCCTAGTGCTGCCCACTAGGTAGCACGTTCTATCGATATCCTTCATTAATAAATATAAAACATTCATTCACAAAAATAAATGATGCATGAAGTTCAATAAAATTATCAACATAAACCATATATATACTAGAAATATACCAAAAGTAAACCAGGTATATTTCGAGTATATATATGTCAAATGAATTCAATCAAATTATAAATTAAGTTGGAAATATATTTAAAAATATTTTAAAAATATTTTATTTACAAAACATGCATATAATTTAATATATACCAAAAATATACTTAAATACAAATCATATTATTTATTCATTTTAATCGAAATAAAATATATATTTCTAAATCATGCATCCTAAGCATATATATATAGTATAGTAACTCACCCTAGTGCGCTCCACGAGACGGGTCCGACGGGCCTGGTCCACTACCCCTCGGTCTCAGCGCAACTAAACAAGCAATAAATAATAGACATCAGAATAAACCTAACAAAAATCCTAGAATTCGATCTAGAGTATTAAACATAGAATCAAGATTAGGGTTCGACTGGACATCACGTTTTACGAGAATTCTACCAAAAATTCGGCAGAACCTCCCTTGTAAAACGGACATCTCTCTACTCAAAAGAGTAGAGTCGACCCTGCAAAGAAATACACTTTGAAAAACAAGCTCAAAACAAATCCACAATCCCTCGGTCGGACTCCAGACTACAATCCACCGACCAGGGTCCATAAACACAGAATAATTTAGGAAATACCAAAAATACCCTTAAAACCTAAAAATACATTTTATAGGTAGAAATTACATAATTAACCTTTAAACACGGTAAAAACTGATAAAAACTCATTTTATTACAAAAACCGTATATTATATATATAATTGAAAATAATTCACGAAAAATAGTTTTAATTAGTTAAAAATACTAAATAATTTGTAGAAATCATTTTTATACCTTAAATAACTATTAAAACCAATTAAATTACATTTTTATCCAATTTTGTGTAAAATTACCAAAATACCCCTATATATATAAATATACTATAATTACTTCAAAAATTCACCAAAAATTATACAATTATCCAAAATTAATTTTCTCAACATATTTATCAATAATATTAATAATTAAACTCAATTGACCAATTAAATTCAATTAAAAACACATTTAACCTAATTTTCCAAATTTACATAAACTTCAATAATTCAAAATAAATACTTAGAAATTCATAAAAATTCCAAATAAATTCCTATAATTCATTTCAACACCTAATTTAACCATAAAACACAATTTCATAATTTAAATAATTAATTTCCGAAAATTAGAAAATAATATTAAAATATTCAAAAATACCCAAAAATCCAAAAAATCTCCAAAAATTCCACAAAAATTCATACATGTAGATTAAGCTACTAGGATCAATATTTGTGAAGGGAGTTTTCATGAGTCAATCAATTTGAAGCTCAAAAAAATCAAAAACCCTAATGTGATCGAAATTGAAAATTCGAAACCTAAGCAATTCTAGACCATTTAAGCTCAAACCAAAGCTAGAATCACACTCACTGGAGCTTAAGGAGAAGAAAGAGACTAGCGGTGTCAAAAATGGTGGCCGAAATCGGCATGATCGATGGTGGCTCGACTTTCGGCTTCTCAGGCCAAAAAATGGCTTCCAGGCGCCGGAAATGGCTACCACAGGTGGCGAAAGAGGCTGGGGAAGGTAGTGGCACACCGGACGGCACACCAATGGTGAGGAAATGGCATGATAGGCATCCGGACGGTGAAGCTAATGGTCGGGGAAGAAGAAGCTCACTCGGGGGCAAATGTGTAATTTTCCAAACTTTTGGTTTTTTGATATATTATATGTATATATATATAGATTATACTATATATTAAAATAATATTAAATCACACACATTAAATATACACCACACACATAAAATTTAATATTTTAATAATTTATACTAAATAAAAATAATTAAATAACAATAAAACTAATAAATAATTAATAAAATATTAGGGTAATATTAAACCCTAATTAAATAAATATTTACACACATAGGCTTTATTTAGTATTTTAAAAATACGTATGAGTTCATGCAAGTCCGAAAATATATTTAAAATAATTAATAATAAATTATTTACGTGAAAATTTCCCCGAAAATGCAAGTCCCGGGAAAATTTTACGTAAAGCACTGTAAATAAGACACAGTAATTAAAATAGGTTTTAAATACATATCAACTCGTGAAAATATCATATAATATACATATGGAAATTATTAACACTGTATATCCCGGTACAGTGTAAAAATATTTTAAAAACACGGGATATTACAGTCTTCCCCCCTTACAAGAATTCGTCCCCGAATTCCAAAAAGAAAAGGTCAAGAAGGAAAGAGATATGGGTAAGAAGCTCGCATCTCAGCTTCAGTCTCCCAAGTATGCTCCTCGACTCTGCCGCTACGCCACAGAACCTTGACCATCGGAATCTGCTTCGATCTCAACTGTCGAACTTGATAATCTACGATCGCCACAGGTTCTTCCACAAACGTCAAATCCCCACTCACTTTTACACTGTTAGGTTGCAACACATGTGAAGGGTCTGAGATATACTTCCTCAACATCGACATATGAAGCACTGGATGCACTTGTGACATACTCGGAGGCAAATCCAACCGATATGCAATAGTGCCAACTCTCTCCAGAATCTCAAATGGTCCAATATATCTCGGTGCTAACTTACCCTTCCTGCCAAATCTCATCACACCCTTCATCGGAGATACCTTCAGAAAAATAAAATCTCCAACCTGAAACTCCACATCTCTGCGCCTAGGATCCATATAACTCTTTTGTCTGCTAACTGCGGTCTCTAATCTGCGCTTAATCACAGCGACTTTCTCTGCAGCATCCTGAACCATCTCAGGTCCAGTCAAAGCTCTCTCACCAATCTCGTCCCAACTCAACGGGGATCTACACTTCCTTCCATATAATGCCTCAAATGGTGCCATGTCAATACTGCTATGGTAGCTGTTATTATATGCAAACTCAACAAGCGACAAATGATCATCCTAGCTACCTCCCAAATCCAAGACACACATCCTCAACATATCTTCTAGTGTCTGGATCGTCCTCTCAGACTGACCATCTATCTGAGGATGAAAAGCAGTACTGAAATCTAACCTAGTGCCCATCGCTTCCTGCAACTTCTACCAAAAATGAGAAGTAAACACTGAACCTCTATCTGACACAATAGACACAGGTACTCCATGAAGGCACACAATATGCTTCACATACAACTTCGCCAGTCTAGCTACATAATATGTGGCTTTCACAGGCAAGAAATGTGCAGACTTCGTCAACCTGTCTACAATCACCCAGATGGAGTCGTATCCATCCTTCGAACGAGGTAAACTGACCATAAAATCCATAGCTATCCTTTCCCACATCCACTCGGGAATAAGAAGAGGCTGAAGCTTCCCAGAAGGCTTCTGATGTTCGACTTTCACTTGCTGACACATCAAGCACTTAGCAACATAATCAGCGACATCCTTCTTCAATCCGTCCCACCAGTATAGATCTCTGATACTATGGTACATCTTAGTAATACCTGGATGAACGCTGTAGGCTGTAGAATGTGCTTCCTCTAAAATATCCTCTCTCAAATTATCCACGTCAGGAACACATAATCTACCACTGATCCATAACACACCATCATCATCGAGTGTGAAATCAGTGAACTTCCCTGCTCTGACATTCTATGCAAGCTCTTCTAGAATGGGATCTCAGCTCTGAGCTGCTTTAATCCTATCCCTCAGTACAGATCGCACCTTAAATTGAGCTAGCAGTCCACTTGACCTACTGATCTTCATCATCAGACCTTGATCGACCAACAGATGCAACTCCTGGATCAACGGTCTCCTCTCAACACTAACATGAGCAAGATTGCCTGAGGACTTTCTACTCAAGGCATCTACTACCACATTAGCTTTACCCGGATGATAAAGAATCTCACAATCATAATCCTTCAACAATTCCAACCATCTCCTCTGCCTCAAATTCAGATCTCTCTGCTGAAAAATGTACTTAAGGCTCTTGTGATCAGTAAATATCTCACAAGTCACCCCGTACAGATAATGTCTCCAAATCTTCAAAGCAAAGATCACTACAGCCATCTCAAGGTCATGTGTAGGATAGTTCTACTCATGCTTTTTCAACTGCCTTGAAGCATAGGCTATCACGCCACCATTCTGCATCAACACACAACCAAGACCAATTCTAGAGGCATCACAGTAAACTGTGAACTTATCCACACTATTAGGCAAAGCTAACACTGGCGCTGTGGTCAACTTCTCCTTCAATAACTAAAAACTATTCTCATAAGCTTCTGACCACTCGAATCTAACATTCTTCTAAGTCAAGCGAGTCATAGGGGCTACAATCCTAGAAAAATCTTGCACAAATTGCCTATATTATCCGGCTAAACCCAAAAAACTTCGAATCTCTGTAATAGAAGTAGGTCTAGGCTATTCAGACACTGCCTCAATCTTCTGTGGATCAACCTGAATACCTTCTTTAGACACTACATGTCCAAGAAAAGAAACACTCTCCATCCAGAAATCACACTTTCAGAATTTAGCATAAAGCTTATGATCTCTTAGTGTCTGTAGTACAATCCTCAAGTGATATACATGCTCTTCCATACTCCTTGAATACTAGTATATCATCAATGAAGACTACCACAAACTGATCCACATACGGTCTAAATACCCTGTTCATCAGGTCCATAAAAGCTGCTGGTGCATTAGTCAAACCAAAAGACATCACCAGAAACTCATAATGGCCATATCTAGTACGAAACGCTGTCTTAGGAACATCGGCCTCATTAATCTGCAACTGATGATAACTCGACCTCAAGTCAACCTTAGAAAAGAACTGTGCACCCTGTAACTAATCAAACAAATCATCTATCCTCGAGAGAGGATACTTGTTCTTCACTGTCACCTTGTTCAGCTCTCTGTAGTTAATGCACAGTCTCAGGGTACCATCCTTCTTCTTCACAAACAGGACTGGTGCACCCCAAGGAGAAACACTGGGTCTGATAAAACCTTTATCCAACAACTCTTGCAACTACTCCTTCAACTCTTTCAACTCTGCAGGAGCTATATGATAGGGTGACATAGATATAGGAGTAGTACCTGGAACCACATCTATACAGAACTCAATCTCTCTATGAGGTGGTAAACCTGGCAACTCCTCAGGAAAAACATTAGGAGACTCACAGGCAACAGGAACATCTGTGAGTGATAACTTCTCCACTGACGTATCCCTGACCAAAGCCAAATATCCCTGACAACCTTTCCTCAACAACTTTCTAGCCGTAATAGCAGAAATAAGATTCTGAGGTGCTGAACTCCTATCACCGACAAACTTAAACTCTTCTTCTGTAATATCCCGTGTTTTTTTAAAATATTTTTACACTGTACCGGGATATACAGTGTCAATAATTTTCATGCATTATGTGATATTTTTTATGAGTTGATATGTATTTTAAACCTATTTTAATTACTGTCTATTATTTTCAGTGTTTTACGTAAAATTTTCCCGGGACTTTCATTTTCGGGGAAATTTCCACGTAAACAATGTATTATTAATTATTTTAAATGTATTTACGGGTTTGCATGAACTCATACATATTTTTAAATTATTAAATAAAGCCTGTGTGTGTATATTTATTTAATTAGGGTTTATTATTACCCTAATATTTTATTATTTATTTATTATTATTTGATTATTTTATTTATTATTAAATTATTAAAATTTATTATTTTATTATTAATTATTTATTAATATTTAATTATTTTAATTTATTTTAATTTATTTTTTTTCTTTATTTTTCTTTTCCTTTTTCTTTCTTTTTCTTTTTCTTCTTCTTCTTCTTTCTCTCCCGCGGGCGCCCGACCACCACTTTTCCTCACCGTCGTTTCTCCCTCCTCCGGCCACCGTTTTCGACACCGCCGGTCTCTATCTTCTCCTTGAGCTCTGGTGAGTGTTATTCTAGCTTTGGTTTGAGCTAAAATGGTCTAGAATTGCTTAGGTTTCGATTTGAATATTTCGGCCTCTTTGAGTTTTTGATTTTTTTGAGCTTCGATTTGGATGATTCATGGAAACTTCCTTCACAAATGTTGTTCCTGGTAGATTAATCTTCATGTATGAATTTTTACAGAATTTTTGGAGATTGTTTGGATTCTTGGGTATTTTTGAATATTTTAATATTATTTTCTAATTTTCGGAAATTAATTATTTAAATTATGAAATTGGAGTTTATGGTTGAATTAGGTGTTGAAATGAATTATAGAAATTTATTTGGAATTTTTATGAATTTCTAAGTATTTATTTTTAATTATTGAAGTTTATGTGATTTTGTAAAATTAAGTTAATTGTGTTTTAAATTGAATTTAATTGGTTAATTGAGTTTAATTATTGATATTATTGATAAATATGTTGAGAAAATTAATTTTGGATAATTGTATGATTTTTGGTGAATTTTTGAAGTAATTTAGGTATATATATATATATAGGGGTATTTTGGTAATTTTACCCTAAATTGTCTAAAAATGTAATTTAATTGGTTTTAATATTTATTTAAGGTATAAAAATGATTTCTACAAAATATCTAGTATTTTTAACTAATTAAAACTATTTTCCGGGAATTATTTTCAATTATATATATAATATACGGTTTTTCAAATAAAATGAGTTTTAATCGATTTTTATAGTGTTTCAAGGTCAATTATGTAATTTTTATTTATAAAATGTATTTTTATGATTTAAGGATATTTTTGGTATATTTGAATATATATTCTGTGTTTGTGGACCCCGGTCGACAGATTGTAGTCTGGAGTCCGACCGAGGGGTTGTGATTGATTGTGGTGTTTATTTTTGAAGTGTATTTTCTTTGCAGGGTCGGCTCTACTCTTTTGAGTAGAGAGATGTCCGTTTTACAGGGGAGGTTCTATCGGATTTCCGGTAGAATTCTCGTAAAACGTGATATCCAGTCGAACCCTAATTCTGTTTCCGTATTTTAATACTCTAGATTGAATTCTAGGATTTCTATTAGGGTTATTCTGATGTCGATTAATTATTTCTTGTTTAGTTGCGCCGAGACCGAGGGTTAGTGGACCAGGCCCGTCGGACCCGTCTCGTGGAGCGCATTAGGTGAGTTACTATATTATATATATATGCTTAGGATGCATGATTTAGAAAATGCATGTTTTATTTTGACTAAATATGCATAAATAACATGATTTATATTCAAGTATATTTTTGGTATATAATAAATTATATACATGTTTTATTAATAAAATATATTTAAAATGTTTTTAAATATATTTTTAGTTTAATTCATGATTTGATTGGATTTATTTGACATATATATACTCAAAATATACCTGGTTTATGTTTGGTATATTTTCGGTATATATATGGTTTATATTGCTATTTCATTATATCCATGCATCATTTATTTTTTGTGAATGAATGTTTTATATTTAAGAATGAAGGATATCAATAGAATGTGCTACCTAGTGGGCAGCACTAGGACCGAGTACGTACCGGTACGCCTATAGCTTTAGGCTATATTACTAACTATTTGTGGATATCGATTTGATTATGATTATTGATATATGTGAGATGTGGTTTATGGGTGTGATTGCTGGAGCTCGGTTGACCAAGTGTCTCGGGGCCAATCACACTGGCAGTCAGACTGCTGGAGCTCGGTTGACTTAGTGTCTCGGGGCCAGTCTATTGTCCATATGGATTAAGTGGATATATTTGGAATCAGTGAGCCTGTATGGCTAGAGTGTTGTTTAACACTATTTTCTGAGGTTGCGATATTCTAGGGTTCTATGTGATCCTTCATAAAAGTTGATTTTCAGACAAATATATAAAATGATTTTTCTGCATCTGTATGAATTGCCTGTATATATACATATTACTCAGATACTGTTGACTGTATGCATTATCACTTAGAGTGTATGTATATATACTATAGTAATTCACTCAGTGAGGTCTGACTCCCCTCCGTTGACTATTTTTCAGGAGAGTCAACTTCCTCAGACCTCAGTAGCAGGTCGATACGCCGGATTTCTTCCGCCCCGGCTTCTTTATGTAAATTGTATACTTGAGTCTTATTTATTTTATCTAGACACTGCAGTAGTTGTGATTTTCAGTAGTTGTGATTTGCAGTAGTTGTGAATTAAAGTATTGGATTTTATGTATTTGTTTTAAAGAGATGTATTATAGTAAAACTGGATTTGTATAAAGATTATACATTTATGAGATTATATATGCGATGTGATGAGTTTTGAATTAAATCCAGTTGATATGGATGATATTGTAATATTTATGATTTTATTTTTCGCTGCATATTATATTTTTATGGTTATTATTGCATATTTATTTTATTTTTAGGCTTGCTACGGGTTCCGGATTCGAAAGAATTCCCGTTCCCTAGCGCCGGTCATGGCCCCTGTTTTGGGTCGTGACAAAGTTGGCATCAGAGCGAAGTTCGTTTCAGAATGGAGTTCTGTGTCAGGGCTTAGTTTTGTGAGTTGTGGCCCTAGTTTTAAAGTTGTGTTTTCTGTTGGACTACTGCAGTGTATTAGGTTCGAGTATGTCTTGATGAGTATTCCTTGCTGTAGTTTTCAGCATTATTCCTCCGTTGTCTGTTTTGTCTGAATCTTTCCGTTTGTCTTTTCAGAATGAGGAGGCGAGCGCGTGTCGCTCCACCGGTCGTTGAGGCCGAGGATGATGAGTCTTTTCAGGATGAGGTTTTACCTCCTGAGCCGCCAGTTAGGCGTAGAGGTCGTGGCAGAGGTAGACCTCGAGGAGCGGCAGGTCGCCGTAGGCAGAGAGAGTTACAGGACGAGGAGCCTGTTGAGCCTGAGTTTGATGTTCCTGTTCCTCCAGTTGTTCAGCCTGTTCAGCCTGCCTATCAGCAGGGTATGTCTGACCCTGAGGCAGCTTTGTTCTATGCCAGAGTTGGCAGGATTGCTTTTGATGGTACTTCTGATCCTTTAGATTTTCTGCATGCGATTGAGACTAGGACTCGGACTGCTCATACCGAGTACCAGAGGATCATGATCGTTGAGTTGTCTGTTGAGGGACCAGCCTTGGATTGGTTTATTCAGATGATCCAGCCTTATATGATGACGATGACATGGGTTCAGTTTCGAGAGCGATTCATGAGGAGATTTTGTCCAGAGCCTCTTCGTTTGAGCTATCGTCTCCGTTTGACTAGTATTTCTCGTGGAGATCGATCAGTAGAGGAGTATACCCGAGAGTTTCTTCGTCTGGGTAGATATGCTGAGGATCTGATGCGAGATCAGTATTTCGCTGTTACTACCTATGTTACTGGTTTGGGTTCAGCTTTTGCTGGTATGCCTACAGCAGGTCTTACTCTCGAGTCGGTGATTGAGCTAGCTAAAGAGATCGAGCTGAGATTAGTTAGGCAGGGAGCGATGCCTGATTATTACCAGTTGGGAGTTCAGTCGAGTGGATTGTAGGCTACTCCGTATTCGAGTTTTCATGTTGGTTCGAGTAGTCAGCAGCGAGGTTCAACTCAGCAGAGTCAGAGACAGCAGCAGCGAGTGCATCGGAGCAGTAGACATGGTCGTGGAGGTCAGCATAGATCATTCAGATTTGGGTCAGGTGCTTCGAGCAGCAGCAGTGGTCGTAGTTCTGGATCAGCGGCCAGTGTTTGTCAGACTTGTGGTAGAGTCCATCAGGGACCGTGTTATCTGACACCGTTGACATGTTTCAGATGCGGGCAGACAGGACATTTTGCCAGATCGTGTCCTTACCCCGGATATCAGCAGCAGCAGATTTTGCGATTCCCACAGCAGTCGATTGCTAGTGCAGAACCCGTGCCATTTCAGTTACCACCAGCTCAGCATCAGAGTTCTACTCAGTTTGTTCCACAGCAGAGTCGTGGTAGAGGTACGAGAGGAGGTACCCGAGGTGTTGGCCAGGCTTCTACCAGTCAGCAGGGAGGTCGAGGCTAGGCCAGAGTTTTTCATCTGACTCAGCAGGATGCTCAGGCATCTAATGCAGTCGTGGCAGGTATTCTTTCTGTTTGTTACCTGGATGCTTTGGTTTTGTTTGATCCGGGTGCCACGCATTCGTTTGTTTCTCCTATTTTTGCTTCTAAATCTTATTGGCAAGCTTCGAGGATGGCTTTTCCTTTGTCTGTTGCCACTCCTCTGAGTGATTCTTTGGACGCCGATATTGTTCTTTCTGGTTGTCC
Organism: Mallotus nudiflorus; assembly: GCA_947683625.1. Classification (NCBI taxonomy): domain Eukaryota; kingdom Viridiplantae; phylum Streptophyta; class Magnoliopsida; order Malpighiales; family Euphorbiaceae; genus Mallotus; species Mallotus nudiflorus. The sequence goes on from CANTUR010000447.1 coordinate 931,449, forward strand.
AGTTCTCGTGGGAGATAGAGAATTACCCGCTGATTTGATTTTGTTGGATGTGATGGAGTTTGATGTTATTTTGGGAATGGATTGGTTGTCTCAGCATTATGCCGTGGTTGATTGCAGGAATAAGGAGGTGATTTTCAGAATTCCTGGTGAAGTAGAATTTAAGTTTATTGGTGATAGGAGTTCAGCACCTCAGAATCTTATTTCGGCTATTGCAGCTAGGAAGTTGTTGAGGAAAGGTTGTCAGGGGTTTTTGGCATTGGTTAGGGATACGTCAGTGGAGAAGTTGTCATTCACATATGTTCCGGTTGCTTGTGAGTTTCCTGATGTTTTTCCCGAGGAGTTGCCAGGTTTACCACCTCATAGAGAGATTGAGTTCTGTATTGATGTGGTTCCAGGTACTACTCCTATATCTATGCCACCCTATCGTATGGCTCCTGCAGAGTTGAGAGAGTTGAAGGAGCAGTTGCAAGAGTTGTTGGAGAAGGGTTTTATTAGACCTAGTGTTTCCCCTTGGGGTGCACCAGTCTTGTTTGTGAAGAAGAAGGATGGTACCCTGAGACTGTGCATTGACTACAGAGAACTGAATAAGGTGACAGTGAAGAATAAGTATCCTCTCCCGAGGATAGATGATTTGTTTGATCAGCTCCAGGGTGCACAATTCTTTTCTAAGGTTGACTTGAGGTCGGGTTATCATCAGCTGCGGATCAGTGAAGCTGATATTCCTAAGACAGCTTTCCGCACTAGATATGGTCATTATGAGTTTCTGGTGATGTCTTTTGGTTTGACTAATGCACCAGCAGCTTTTATGGACCTGATGAACAGAGTATTCAGACCGTATGTGGATCAGTTTGTAGTAGTCTTCATTGATGATATACTAGTATATTCGAGGAGTATGGAAGAGCATGTATATCATTTGAGGATTGTACTACAGACACTGAGAGATCATCAGCTTTATGCTAAATTCTCGAAGTGTGATTTCTGGATGGAGAGTGTTTCTTTTCTTGGACACGTAGTGTCTAAAGAAGGTATTCAGGTTGATCCACAGAAGATTGAAGCAGTATCTGAGTGGCCTAGACCTACTTCAGTTACTGAGATTCGGAGTTTTCTGGGTTTAGCCGGGTATTATAGGCGGTTTGTGCAGGATTTTTCCAGGATAGTAGCCCCTATGACTCGCTTGACTCAGAAGAATGTTAGCTTCGAGTGGTCAGAAGCTTGTGAGAATAGTTTTCAGTTGTTGAAGGAGAAGTTGACCACAGCGCCAGTATTAGCTTTGCCTAATAGTGTGGATAAGTTCACAGTTTACTGTGATGCCTCTAGAATTGGTCTTGGTTGTGTGTTGATGCAGAATGGAAGAGTGATAGCCTATGCTTCGAGGCAGTTGAAGAAGCATGAGCAGAACTATCCCACACATGATCTAGAGATGGCTGCAGTGATCTTTGCTTTGAAGATTTGGAGACATTATTTGTACGGGGTGACTTGTGAGATATTTACTGATCACAAGAGCCTTAAGTACATTTTCCAGCAGCGAGATTTGAATTTGAGGCAGAGAAGATGGTTGGAATTGTTGAAGGATTATGATTGCGAGATTCTTTACCATCCGGGTAAAGCTAATGTGGTAGCAGATGCCTTGAGTAGGAAGTCTTCAGGTAGTCTTGCTGACATCGGTGTGGAGAGGAGACCATTGATCCAGGAATTGCATCTGATGGTGGATCAAGGTCTGATGATGAAGATTAGTAGATCAGGTGGACTGTTAGCTCAGTTTAAAGTACGATCTGTGCTAAGGGATAGGATTAAAGCAGCTCAGAGCCAAGATCCTATTCTGGAAGAGCTTGCAGAGAATGTCAGAGCAGGGAAGTTCACTGATTTCACACTCGATGATGATGGTGTGTTGTGGATCAGTGGTAGATTGTGTGTTCCTGATGTGGATGATTTGAGAGAAGAGATCCTAGAGGAAGCACATTCTACAGCCTACAGCGTTCATCCTGGTGTTACTAAGATGTACCACAGTATCAGAGATCTATACTGGTGGGATGGATTGAAGAAGGATGTTGCTGATTATGTTGCTAAGTGCTTGATGTGTCAGTAAGTGAAAGCCGAACATCAGAAGCCTTCTGGGAAGCTTCAGCCTCTTCCTATTCCCGAGTGGAAGTGGGAAAGGATAGCTATGGATTTTGTGGTTGGCTTACCTCGTTCGAAGGATGGATACGATTCCATCTGGGTGATTGTAGACAGATTGACGAAGTCTGCACATTTCTTGCCTGTGAAAGCCACATATTCAGTTGCTAGATTGGCGAAGTTGTACGTGAAGCATATTGTGTGCCTTCATGGAGTACCTGTGTCCATTGTGTCAGACAGAGGTTCGGTGTTTACTTCTCGTTTTTGGCAGAAGTTGCAAGAAGCGATGGGCACTAGGTTGGATTTCGGTACTGCTTTTCATCCTCAGACAGATGGTCAGTCTGAGAGGACGATCCAGACACTGGAAGATATGTTGAGGATGTGTGTCTTGGATTTGAGAGGTAGCTGGGATGATCATTTGTCGCTTGTTGAGTTTGCATATAATAACAGCTACCATAGCAGTATTGGCATGGCACCATATGAGGCGTTGTATGGAAGGAAGTGTAGATCCCCGTTGAGTTGGGATGAGATTGGTGAGAGAGTTTTGACTGGACCAGAGATGGTTCAAGATGCTGCAGAGAAAGTCGCCGTGATCAAGCGAAGATTAGAGACCGCAGTTAGCAGACAGAAGAGTTATGCGGATCCTAGGCGCAGAGATGTGGAGTTTCAGGTTGGAGATTTCGTTTTTCTGAAAGTATCTCCGATGAAGGGTGTGATGAGATTTGGCAGGAAGGGTAAGTTAGCACCGAGATATATTGGACCGTTTGAGATTCTGGAGAGAGTTGGCACTGTTGCATATCTGTTGGATTTGCCTCCGAGTATGTCACAGGTGCATCCAGTATTTCATATCTCGATGTTGAGGAAGTATATCTCAGATCCTTCACACGTGTTGCAACCTGACAGTGTAGAAGTGAGTGAAGATTTGACGTTTGTGGAAGAACCTGTGGCGATCGTAGATTTTCAAGTTCGACAGTTGCGATCGAAGCAGATTCCGATGGTCAAGGTTCTGTGGCGTAGCGACAGAGTTGAAGAGCATACGTGGGAGACTGAAGCTGAGATGCGAGCTTCTTACCCGTATCTCTTTCCTTCCTAATTCTGTAATCTTGTTTTTTGGAATTCGGGGACGAATTCTTGTAAGGGGGGAAGACTGTAATATCCCGTGTTTTTTTAAAATATTTTTACACTGTACCGGGATATACAGTGTCAATAATTTTCATGCATTATGTGATATTTTTTATGAGTTGATATGTATTTTAAACCTATTTTAATTACTGTCTATTATTTTCAGTGTTTTACGTAAAATTTTCCCGGGACTTTCATTTTCGGGGAAATTTCCACGTAAACAATGTATTATTAATTATTTTAAATGTATTTACGGGTTTGCATGAACTCATACATATTTTTAAATTATTAAATAAAGCCTGTGTGTGTATATTTATTTAATTAGGGTTTATTATTACCCTAATATTTTATTATTTATTTATAATTATTTGATTGTTTTATTTATTATTAAATTATTAAAATTTATTATTTTATTATTAATTATTTATTAATATTTAATTATTTTATTTTATTTTATTTTATTTTTTTTCTTTTTTTTGCTTTTCCTTTTTCTTTCTTTTTCTTTTTCTTCTTCTTCTTCTTTCTCTCCCGCGGGCGCCCGACCACCACTTTTCCTCACCGTCGTTTCTCCCTCCTCCGGCCACCGTTTTCGACACCGCCGGTCTCTATCTTCTCCTTGAGCTCTGGTGAGTGTTATTCTAGCTTTGGTTTGAGCTAAAATGGTCTAGAATTGCTTAGGTTTCGATTTGAATATTTCGGCCTCTTTGAGTTTTTGATTTTTTTGAGCTTCGATTTGGATGATTCATGGAAACTTCCTTCACAAATGTTGTTCCTGGTAGCTTAATCTTCATGTATGAATTTTTACAGAATTTTTGGAGATTGTTTGGATTTTTGGGTATTTTTGAATATTTTAATATTATTTTCTAATTTTCGGAAATTAATTATTTAAATTATGAAATTGGAGTTTATGGTTGAATTAGGTGTTGAAATGAATTATAGAAATTTATTTGGAATTTTTATGAATTTCTAAGTATTTATTTTTAATTATTGAAGTTTATGTGATTTTGTAAAATTAAGTTAATTGTGTTTTAAATTGAATTTAATTGGTTAATTGAGTTTAATTATTGATATTATTGATAAATATGTTGAGAAAATTAATTTTGGATAATTGTATGATTTTTGGTGAATTTTTGAAGTAATTTAGGTATATATATATATATAGGGGTATTTTGGTAATTTTACCCTAAATTGTCTAAAAATGTAATTTAATTGGTTTTAATATTTATTTAAGGTATAAAAATGATTTCTACAAAATATCTAGTATTTTTAACTAATTAAAACTATTTTCCGGGAATTATTTTCAATTATATATATAATATACGGTTTTTCAAATAAAATGAGTTTTAATCGATTTTTATAGTGTTTCAAGGTCAATTATGTAATTTTTATTTATAAAATGTATTTTTATGATTTAAGGATATTTTTGGTATATTTGAATATATATTCTGTGTTTGTGGACCCCGGTCGACAGATTGTAGTCTGGAGTCCGACCGAGGGGTTGTGATTGATTGTGGTGTTTATTTTTGAAGTGTATTTTCTTTGCAGGGTCGGCTCTACTCTTTTGAGTAGAGAGATGTCCGTTTTACAGGGGAGGTTCTACCGGATTTCCGGTAGAATTCTCGTAAAACGTGATATCCAGTCGAACCCTAATTCTGTTTCCGTATTTTAATACTCTAGATTGAATTCTAGGATTTCTGTTAGGGTTATTCTGATGTCGATTAATTATTTCTTGTTTAGTTACGCCGAGACCGAGGGTTAGTGGACCAGGCCCGTCGGACCCGTCTCGTGGAGCGCATTAGGTGAGTTACTATATTATATATATATGCTTAGGATGCATGATTTAGAAAATGCATGTTTTATTTTGACTAAATATGCATAAATAACATGATTTATATTCAAGTATATTTTTGGTATATAATAAATTATATACATGTTTTATTAATAAAATATATTTAAAATGTTTTTAAATATATTTTTAGTTTAATTCATGATTTGATTGGATTTATTTGACATATATATACTCAAAATATACCTGGTTTATGTTTGGTATATTTTCGGTATATATATGGTTTATATTGCTATTTCATTATATCCATGCATCATTTATTTTTTGTGAATGAATGTTTTATATTTAAGAATGAAGGATATCAATAGAACGTGCTACCTAGTGGGCAGCACTAGGACCGAGTACGTACCGGTACGCCTATAGCTTTAGGCTATATTACTAACTATTTGTGGATATCGATTTGATTATGATTATTGATATATGTGAGATGTGGTTTGTGGGTGTGATTGCTGGAGCTCGGTTGACCAAGTGTCTCGGGGCCAATCACACTGGCAGTCAGACTGCTGGAGCTCGGTTGACTTAGTGTCTCGGGGCCAATCTATTGTCCATATGGATTAAGTGGATATATTTGGAATCAGTGAGCCTATATGGCTAGAGTGTTGTTTAACACTATTTTCTGAGGTTGCGATATTCTAGGGTTCTATGTGATCCTTCATAAAAGTTGATTTTCAGACAAATATATAAAATGATTTTTCTGCATCTGTATGAATTGCCTGTATATATACATATTACTCAGATACTGTTGACTGTATGCATTATCACTTAGAGTGTATGTATATATACTATAGTAATTCACTCAGTGAGGTCTGACTCCCCTCCGTTGACTATTTTTCAGGAGAGTCAACTTCCTCAGACCTCAGTAGCAGGTCGATACGCCGGATTTCTTCCGCCCCGGCTTCTTTATGTAAATTGTATACTTGAGTCTTATTTATTTTATCTAGACACTGCAGTAGTTGTGATTTTCAGTAGTTGTGATTTGCAGTAGTTGTGAATTAAAGTATTGGATTTTATGTATTTGTTTTAAAGAGATGTATTATAGTAAAACTGGATTTGTATAAAGATTATACATTTATGAGATTATATATGCGATGTGTTGAGTTTTGAATTAAATCCAGTTGATATGGATGATATTGTAATATTTATGATTTTATTTTCCGCTGCATATTATATTTTTATGGTTATTATTGCATATTTATTTTATTTTTAGGCTTGCTACGGGTTCCGGATTCGAAAGAATTTCCGTTCCCTAGCGCCGGTCATGGCCCCTGTTTTGGGTCGTGACATCTTCATTAGGAATTCTGAAAGTCACCTCTTTATTCCTGCAATCTACCACGGCATGGTGCTGAGATAACTAATCCATTCCTAGAATAACATCAAACTCCATCACATCCAACAAAATTAAATCAATGGGTAATTCTCTATCTCCCACGAGAACTGGACAACCAGAAAGAACAATATCGATGTCCAAGGAATCGCTCAGAGGAGTGCCAACAGACAAAGGAAAAGCCATCCTCGAAGTTTGCCAACAAGACTTAGAAGCAAAAACAGGAGAAACAAACGAATGCGTGGCACCTGGATCAAATAAAACCCAAGCATCTAGGTAACAAACAGAAATAATACCTACCACGACTACATTAGATGCCTGAGCATCCTGCTGAGTAAGATGGAAAACTCTGGCCTGACCTCGACCTCCCTGCTGACTGGTAGAAGCCTGGCCAACACCTCTGGCACCTCCTCTAATACCTCTACCACGACTCTGCTGTGGAACAAACTAAGTGGAACTCTGATGCTGAACTGGTAGTAACTGAAATGGCACTGGTGCAGCACTAGCAATCGACTGCTGTGGGAATCGTGAAATCTGCTGCTGCTGATACCCGGAATAAGGACACGATTTGGCAAAATGTCCTATCTGCCCGCATTTGAAGCATGTTAGTGGTGTCAGATAACACGGTCCCTGATGGACTTTACCATAAGTCTGTCAAACACTGGTCGCTGATCCAGAACTACGACCACTGCTGCTACTTGAAGCACCTGACCTGAATCTAAACGATCTACGCTGACCTCCACGGCCATGTCTACTGCTCCGATGCACTCGCTGCTGCTGTCTCTGACTCTGTTGAGTCGGACCTCGCTTCTGACTACTTGAACCAACTTGAAAACTCGAATACGGAGTAGCCTGCAATCCACTCGACTGAACTCCTAGCTGGTAATAATCAGGCATCGCTCCCTGCCTAACTAGTCTCAGCTCAATCTCCTTAGCCAACTCAATCACAGACTCGAGAGTAAGACCTGCTGTAGGCATACCAGCAAAAGCTGAACCCAAACCAGTAACATATGTAGTGATTGCAAAATACTGATCTCGCATCAGATCCTCAGTATATCTACCCAGACGAACAAACTCTCGGGTATACTCCTCTACAGATCGATCTCTATGAGAAATACTGGTCAATCAGAGACGATAGCTCATACGGAGAGGCTCTGGAAAAAATCTCCTCATGAATCGCTCTCGGAACTGAGCCCACGTCATCGTCATCATATAAGGCTAGATCATCTGAATGAACCAATCTAAAGCTGGTCCCTCGACAGACAACTCGACGATCATGATCCACTGGTACTCGGTATGAGCAGTCCGAGTCCTAGTCTCAATCGCATGCAGAAAGTCTAACGGATCGAAAGTACCATCAAAAGTAATCCTGCCAACTCGGGCATAGAACAAAGCTACCTCAGGGTCAGACATACCCTACTGATAGGTAGGCTGAATAGGCTGAACAACTGGAGGAACATGAACATTAAACTCAGGCTCAATAGGCTCCTCGTCCTGTAACTCTCTTTGCCTACGGCGACCTGCCGCTCCTCGAGGTCTACCTCTGCCATGACCTCTATGTCTAACTGGCTGCTCAGGAGGTAAAACCTCATCCTGAAAAGACTCATCATCCTTGGCCTCAACGACCGATGGAGCGACATGCGCTCGCCTCCTCATTCTGAAAAGACAAACGGAAAGATTCAAACAAAATAGACAATGGAGGAATAATGCAGAAAACTAAGCAAGGAATACTTATCAAGACATACTCGAACCTAATACACTGCAGTAGTTACCAAAAGAAAACACAACTTTGAAAACTAGGGCCACAACTCATATAACTAAGCCCTGACACCGAATTCTGCTCTGATACTAACTTTGTCATGACCCAAAACAGGGGCCATGATCGGCGCTAGGGAACGGGAATTCTTTCGAATCCGGAACCCGTAGCAAGCCTAAAAATAAAATAAAACATGCAATAATAGTAGCAATATCAAATGCAATGGAAATAAAAATCATAAATATAATAATAACATTTTCATCACTGGATTTAAATCAAATCTCATCTCATATATATAAATCTTTCAGTACAAATCCAGTTTCAATATAATACATCTCTTTAAATAAAATACATAATATCTCATAATTAATTTACAACTACTGCAGTGTCTAGATTATAAAAATAAGACTCAAGTAAGCAGTTTACATAAAGAAGCCGGGGTGAAAGAAATTCGACGTACAGGCCTGCTATTGAGGTCTGAAGATGTTGACTCTCCTGAAAAATTATCAACGGAGGGGAGTCAGACCTCACTGAGTGAATTACTATAATATATATACATACACACTAAGTGACAATGTATACAATCAACAGTATATATATAATATGTATATATACAGGCAATACACACAGATGCAGGAAAATCATGTTATATGTTTTTATTGAAAATCATCTTTTATGAAGGATCACATAGAACCCTATGATATCGCAACCTCGAAAATAGTGTTAGACAACACTCTAGCCATACAGGCTCACTGAATCCAAATATATCCACTTAATCCATTTAGACAGTAGACTGGCCCCGAGACACTAAGTCAACCGAGCTCCAGCAATCTGACTGCCAGTGTGATTGGCCCCGAGACACTTGGTCAACCGAGCTCCAACAATCACACCTCCAATCCATATCTCACTCATATCAATAATCACATTCAATCAGTATCCACAAATGGTTAGTAATACAGCCTAAATACTATAGGCGTACCGGTACGTACTCGGTCCTAGTGCTGCCCACTAGGTAGCACGTTCTATCGATATCCTTCATTAATAAATATAAAACATTCATTCACAAAAATAAATGATGCATGAAGTTCAATAAAATTATCAACATAAACTATATATATACTAGAAATATACCAAAAGTAAACTAGGTATATTTCGAGTATATATATGTCAAATGAATTCAATCAAATTATAAATTAAGTTGGAAATATATTTAAAAACATTTTAAATATATTTTATTTACAAAACATGCATATAATTTAATATATACCAAAAACAAACCAAAAATATACTTAAATACAAATCATATTATTTATGCATTTTAATCGAAATAAAATATATATTTCTAAATCATGCATCCTAAGCATATATATATAGTATAGTAACTCACCCTAGTGCGCTCCACGAGGCGGGTCCGACGGGCCTGGTCCACTAGCCCTCGGTTTCGGCGCAACTAAACAAGCAATAAATAATAGACATCAGAATAAACCTAACAAAAATCCTAGAATTTGATCTAGAGTATTAAACATAGAATCAAGATTAGGGTTCGACTGGACATCACATTTTACGAGAATTCTACCAAAAATTCGGTAGAACCTCCCCTGTAAAACGGACATCTCTCTACTCAAAAGAATAGAGTCGACCCTGCAAAGAAATACACTTTGAAAAACAAGCTCAAAACAAATCCACAATCCCTCGGTCGGACTCCAGACTACAATCCACTGACCAGGGTCCACAAACACAGAACAATTTAGGAAATACCAAAAATACCCTTAAAACCTAAAAATACATTTTATAGGTAGAAATTACATAATTAACCTTTAAACACGGTAAAAACCGATAAAAACTCATTTTATTAGAAAAATCGTATATTATATATATAATTGAAAATAATTCATGAAAAATAGTTTTAATTAGTTAAAAATACTAAATAATTTGTAGAAATCATTTTTATACCTTAAATAACTATTAAAACCAATTAAATTACATTTTTAGCCAATTTTGTGTAAAATTAGCAAAATACCCCTATATATATAAATATACTATAATTACTTCAAAAATTCACCACAAATTACACAATTATCCAAAATTAATTTTCTCAACATATTTATCAATAATATTAATAATTAAACTCAATTAACCAATTAAATTCAATTAAAAACACATTTAACCTAATTTTCCAAATTTACATAAACTTCAATAATTCAAAATAAATACTTAGAAATTCATAAAAATTCCAAATAAATTCCTATAATTCATTTCAACACCTAATTTAACCATAAAACACAATTTCATAATTTAAATAATTAATTTCCGAAAATTAGAAAATAATATTAAAATATTCAAAAATACCCAAAAATCCAAAAAATCTCCAAAAATTCCAAAAAAATTCATACATGTAGATTAAGATACTAGGATAAACATTTGTGAAGGGAGTTTTCATGATTCAATCAATTCAAAGCTCAAAAAAATCAAAAACCCTAATGTGATCGAAATTGAAAATTCGAAACCTAAGCAATTCTAGACCATTTAAGCTCAAACCAAAGCTAGAATCACACTCACCGGAGCTTAAGGAGAAGAAAGGGACTGGCGGTGTTGAAAATGGTGGCCAGAATTGACGTGATCGACGGTGGCTCGACTTTCGGCTTCTCCGGCCAAAAAATGGCTTCCAGGCGCCGAAAATGGCTACCACAGGCAGCGGAAGAGGCTGGGGAAGGTGGTGGCACACCGGACGGCACACCAACGATGAGGAAACGACGTGACAGGCATCCGGATGGCGAAGGGAATGGTCGGGGAAGAAGAAGCTCACTCGGGGGCAAATATGTAATTTTTCAAACTTTTGGTTTTTTGATATATTATATGTATATATATATAGATTATACTATATATTAAAATAATATTAAATCACACACATTAAATATACACCACACACATAAAATTTAATATTTTAATAATTTATACTAAATAAAAATAATTAAATAACAATAAAACTAATAAATAATTAATAAAATATTAGTGTAATATTAAACCCTAATTAAATAAATATTTACACACATAGACTTTATTTAGTATTTTAAAAATACGTATGAGTTCATGCAAGTCCGAAAATATATTTAAAATAATTAATAATAAATTATTTACGTAAAAATTTCCCCGAAAATGCAAGTCCCGGGAAAATTTTACGTAAAGCACTGTAAATAAGACACAGTAATTAAAATAGGTTTTAAATACATATCAACTCGTGAAAATATCATATAATATACATATGGAAATTATTAACACTGTATATCCTGGTACAGTGTAAAAATATTTTAAAAACACGGGATATTACAGGAGATACCTTCAGAAAAACAAAATCTCTAACCTGAAACTCCACATCTCTGCACCTAGGATCCGCATAACTCTTCTGCCTGCTAACTGCGGTCTCTAATCTGCGCTTAATCATGTCGACTTTCTCTGCAGCATCCTGAACCATCTCAGGTCCAGTCAAAGCTCTCTCACCAATCTCATCCCAACTTAAAGGGGATCTACACTTCCTTCCATACAATGCCTCATATGGTGCCATGCCGATACTGCTATGGTAGCTGTTATTATATGCAAAATCAACGAGTGGCAAATGATCATCCCAGCTACCTCCCAAATCCAGGACACACATCCTCAACATATCTTCCAGTGTCTGGATCGTCCTCTCAGATTGACCATCTGTCTGAGGATGAAAAGCAGTACTAAAATCTAACCTAGTGCCCATCGCTTCCTGCAACTTCTGCCAAAAATGAGAGGTAAACACCGAACCTCTATCTAACACAATGGACACAGGTACTCCATGAAGGCATACAATATGCTTCACATATAACTTCGCCAATCTAGCTACAGAATAAGTGGCTTTCACAGGCAAGAAATGTGCAGACTTCATCAATCTGTCTACAATCACCCAGATGGAATCATATCCATCCTTCGAATGAGGTAAACCGACCATAAAATCTATAGCTATCCTTTCCTACTTCCACTCGGGAATAGGAAGAGGTTGAAGCTTCCCAGAAGGCTTCTGATGTTCAACTTTCACTTGCTGACACGTCAAGCACTTAGCAACATAATCAACGACATCTTTCTTCAATCCGTCCTACCAGTATAAATCCCTAATACTGTGGTACATCTTAGTAACACCTGGATGTATGCTGTAAGCTATAGAATGTGCTTCCTCTAGGATCTCTTCTCTTAAATCATCCACATCAGGAACACACAATCTACCACTGATCCACAACACACCATCATTATCGAGTGTGAAATCAGTGAACTTCCCTGCACTAACATTCTCTGCAAGCTCTTCTAGAATAGGATCTCAACTCTGAGCTGCTTTAATCCTATGCCTCAATATAGATCGTACTTTAAACTGAGCTAGCAGTCCACTTGATATACTAATCTTCATCATCAGACCTTGATCCACTAATAGATGCAATTCCTGGATCAATGGTCTCCTCTCAACACTGATGTGAGCAAGACTACTTGAGGCTTTCTACTCAAGGCATCTGCTACCACATTAGCTTTACCCGGATGATATAAAATCTCACAGTCATAGTCTTTCAACAATTCCAACCATCTCCTCTGCCTCAGATTCATATCTCTCTGCTGGAAAATGTACTTAAGGCTCTTGTGATAAGTAAATATCCCATAAGTCACCCCGTACAAATAATGTCTCCAAATATTCAAAGCAAAGATCACTGCAGCCATCTCAAGGTCATGTGTGGGATAGTTATGCTCATGCTTCTTCAACTGCCTTGAAGCATAGGCTATCACCCTACCATTCTGCATCAACACACAACCAAGGCCAATTCTAGAGGCATCACAATAAACTGTGAACTTATCCACACTATTAGGCAAAGCTAATACTGGTGTTGTGGTCAACTTCTCCTTCAACAACTGGAAACTATTCTCATAAGCTTCTGACCACTCGAATCTAACATTCTTCTGAGTCAAGCGAGTCATAGGGGATGCAATCCTAGAAAAATCCTGCACAAACCACCTATAATACCTGACTAAACCTAGAAAACTTCGAATCTCAGTAACAGAAGTCGGTCTAGGCCATTCAGACACTGCTTCAATCTTCTGTGGATCAACCTGGATACCTTCTTTAGACACCACGTGTCCAAGAAAAGAAACACTCTCCATCCAGAAATCACACTTTGAGAATTTAGCATAAAGCTAATGATCTCTCAGTGTCTGCAGTACAATCCTCAAGTGATATACATGCTCCTCCATACTCCTTAAATATACCAGTATATCATCGATGAAGACTACTACAAACTGATCCACATATGGTCTGAATACCCTGTTCATCAGGTCCATAAAAGCTACTAGTGCATTAGTCAAACCAAAAGACATCACCAGAAACTCATAATGGCCATATCGCGTGCGGAATGCTGTCTTAGGAACATCGGCTTCACAAATCCGCAGCTGATGATAACCTGACCTCAAGTCAATCTTAGAAAAGAACTATGCACCCTGTAGCTAATCAAACAAATCTTCTATCCTCGGGAGAGGATACTTGTTCTTCACTGTTACCTTATTTAGTTCTCTGTAGTCAATGCACAGTCTAAGGGTACCATCCTTCTTCTTCACAAACAGGACTGGTGCACCCTAAGGGGAAACACTAGGTCTGATGAAACCCTTATCCAATAACTCTTGCAACTGTTCCTTCAACTCTTTTAACTCTGCAGGAGCCATTCTGTAGGGTGGCATAGATATAGGAGTAGTACTTGGAACCACATCTATACAGAACTCAATGTCTCTGTGAGGTGGTAAACCTAGCAACTCCTCGGGAAAAACATCAGGAAACTCACAAGCAACAGGAACATCTGTGAGTGACAACTTCTCCACTGAAGTATCCCTGACCAATGCAAAATATCCCTGACATCCTTTCCTCAACAACTTCCTAGCCGTAATAGCAGAAATAAGATTATGAGGTGTTGAACTCCTATCACCAACAAACTTAAAATCTTCTTCATCAGGAATTCGGAAAGTCACCTCTTTATTCCAGCAATCTACCACAGCATAGTGCTGAGATAACCAATCCATTCCCAGAATAACATCAAACTCCATCACATCCAACAAAATCAAATCAACGGGTAATTCTCTATCTCCCACGAGAACTGGACAACCAGAAAGAAAAATATCGGTGTCCAAGGAATCGCTCAGAGGAGTGGCAACAGACAAAGGAAAAGCCATCCTCAAAGCTTGCCAACAAGACTTAGAAGCAAAAACAGGAGAAACAAATGAATGCGTGGCACCCGGATCAAACAAAACCCATGCATCCAGGTAACAGACAGAAACAATACCTGCCATGACTGCATTAGATGCCTGAGCATCCTGCTGAGTGAGATGAAAAACTCTAGCCTGACCTCGACCTCCCTGCTGACTGGTAGAAGCCTGGCCAACACCTCTGGCACCTCCTCTAGTACCTCTACCACGACTCTACTATGGAACAAGCTGAGTGGAACTCTGATGCTGAACTGGTGGTAATTGAAATGGAACTGGTGCAGCACTAGTAATCGACTGCTGTGGGAATCGCGAAATCTGCGGCTGCTGATATCCGGAATAAGGACACGATCTGGCAAAATGTCATGTCTGCCCGCATCTGAAGCATGTCAGTGGTGTCAGATAACATGGTCCCTGATGGACTCTACCACAGGTCTGGCATACACTGGCTGCTGATCTAGAACTACGACCACTGCTACTGCTCGAAGCACCTGACCCAAATCTGAACGATCTACGTTAACCTCCACGACCATGTCTACTGCTCTGATGCACTCGTTGTTGCTGTCTCTGACTCTGCTGAGTCGGACCTCGCTGCTGACTACTCGAGCCAACATGAAAACTAGAGTACGGAGTAGCCTACAATCCACTCGACTGAACTCCTAGCTAGTAGTAATCAGGCATCGCTCCCTGCCTAACTAGCCTTAGCTCAATCTCTTTGGCCAACTTAATTACAGACTCCAGAGTAAGGCCTACTGTAGGCATACCAGCAAATGCTGAACCTAAACCAGTAACATAGGTAGTGATAGCGAAGTACTGGTCTCGCATCAGATCCTCTGCATATCTATCTAGATGGAGAAACTCTCGGGTGTACTCCTCTACAAATCGATCTCCATGAAAAATACTGGTCAGTCGAAGACGGTAGCTCATATGGAGAGGCTCTAGATAGAATCTCCTCAAAAATTGCTCTCGGAACTGAGCCCAGGTCATCGTCATCATGTAAGGCTGAATCGCCTGAATAAACCAATCTAGGGCTGGTCCCTCAACAGAAAACTCTACAATCATGATCCACTGGTACTCGGTGTGAGCAGTTCGAGTTTGAGTCTCAATCGCATGTAGAAAATCTAATGGATCGGAAGTACCGTCAAACGCAATCCTGCCAACTCGGGCATAGAACAAAGCTGCCTCAGGGTCAGACATACCCTGCTAATAGGCAGGCTGAACAACTAGAGGTATAGGAACATCAAATTCAGGCTCTACAGGCTCCTCGTCCTGTAACTCTCTCTGCCTACGGTGACCTGCCGCTCCTCGAGGTCTACCTCTGCCACGACCTCTACATCTAACTGGCTACTCAGGAGGTAAAACCTCATCCTGAAAAGATTCATCATCCTCGACCTCAACGACCGGTGGAGCGAAACGCGCTCGCCTCCTCATTTTGAAAAGACAAATGGAACGATTCAGACAAAATAGACAACGGAGGAATAACGCAGAAAACTAAGCAAGGAATACTTATTAAGACATACTCGAACCTAATACACTGCAGTAGTTCAACAGAAAACACAACTTTAAAACTAGGGCCACAACTCACACAACTAAGCCCTGACACAGAACTCCGCTCTGATACCAACTTTGTCACGACCCAAAACAGGGGCCATGACCGGTGCTAGGGAACGGGAATTCTTTCGAATCCGGAACCCGTAGCAAGCCTAAAAATAAAATAAAACATGTAATAATAATAACAATATTAAATGCAGCGGAAATAAATATCATAAATATAATAACATATGCACCAACTGGATTTAAATCAAATCCACATCATTACATATATATAAATCTTTTAATACAAATCCAGTTCACATATAATACAACATTTCTTTAATAATTTAATGACTAATGCAATGTCTAGATAAAATAAAACTTAAGACTCAGATAAGCAGTTTACACAAAGAAGCTAGGGCGGAAGAAATCCGGCGTACAGGCCTGCTACTGAGGTCTGAAGATGATGACTCTCCTGAAAAATAGTCAACGGAGGGGAGTCAGACCTCACTGAGTGAATTACTATAATATATATACATGCATACTAAATGACAATGCATACAGTCAACAATATATATATAATATGTATAGATACAGGCAAATTCATACATATGCAATAAAATCATTTTATATATATTTCGTTGAAAATCATCGTTTATAAAGGATCAAATAGAACCCTAGAATATCACAACCTCAAACAGTGTTAGACAACACTCTAGCCATACAGGCTCACTTATTCCAAATATATCCACTAGACAGTAGACTGGCCCCAAGACACTAAGTCAACCGAGCTCCAGCAGTCTGACTGCCAGTGTGATTGGCCCCGAGACACTTGGTCAACCGAGCTCCAGCAATCATACTCCCAAATCATATCTCACACATCAAATAATCATATCCAATCAATATCCGAAAATAGGTTAGTAATATAGCTTATCTGCTATAAGCGTACCGGTACGTACTCGGTCCTAGTGCTGCCCACTAGGTAGCACGTTCTATTGATATCCTTCATTTTAAATATAAAACATACATTCATAAAAATAAATGATGCATGAATTTAAATATAATAGCAATAATAACCATATACATACTAGAAATATACCAAAAGTAAACCAGGTATATTTTGAGTATATATACATCAAATGAATCCAATCAAATTATAAATTAAGCTAAAAATATATTTAAAAACATTTTAAATATAATTTATTAACAAAACATGCATATAATTTAATATATACCAAAAATAAACCAAAATAAACTAAATATAAACTTAAGTAATAATCAAATTATTTATGCATATTTAATCAAAATAAAACATGCATTTCTAAATCATACATCCTAAGCATATATATATATAATAGCAACTCACACTTAGTGCGCTCCTCAAGATGGATCCGACGGGCCTGGTCCACTAGGCCTCGATCTCGGCACAACTAAACAAACAATAAGGACAGAAATCATAATAAACCTAACAGAAAATCCTAGAACTCGATCTAGAATATTAAACACAGAATCGAAATTAGGGTTCGACCGGACATCATGTTTTACGAGAATTCTATCGAAAATTCGGCAGAACCTCCCCTGTAAAATGGACATCTCTCTACTCAAAGAGTAGAGCCGACCCTGCAAAAAACCACACTTCAAAAAACAAGCTCAACAACTCATCCACAACCCCTCGGTCAGA
This sequence comes from Mallotus nudiflorus, assembly GCA_947683625.1. NCBI lineage: Eukaryota > Viridiplantae > Streptophyta > Magnoliopsida > Malpighiales > Euphorbiaceae > Mallotus > Mallotus nudiflorus. The sequence continues at coordinate 949,075 of CANTUR010000447.1, forward strand.
CTCCAAACTACAGTCTACCGACCGGGGTCCACAAGCATAGAATAATTTCAGAAATACCAAAAATACCCTTATAACATAGAAATACATTTTATAGGTAGAAATTACATAATTAACCTTAAAACACAATAAAAACCGATAAAAACTCATTTTATTAGTAAAACCGTATATTATATATATAATTGAAAATAATTCACGAAAAATAGTTTTAATTAGTTAAAAATACTAAATAATTTTTAGAAATTATTTTTATACCTTAAATAATTATTAAAACCAATTAAATTACATTTTTAGCCAATTTTGTGTAAAATTACCAAAATACCCCTATATATGTAAATATACTAAAATTACTTCAAAAATTCACCAAAAACTATATAATTAGCCAAAATTAATTTTGTCAACATATTTCTCAATAATATCAATAATTAAACTCAATTCACTAATTAATTTCAATTTAAAACACAATTAACCCTAATTTTCCAAAATTACCTAAACTTAAATAATTCAAAATAAGTACATAGAAATTCATAAAAATTCCAAATAAATTCATATAATTCATTTCAACACTTATAATTACCATAAAACACAATTTCATAATTTATTTAATTAATTTCCGAAAATTAGAAAATAATATTAAAATATTCAAAAATACCCAAAAATCAAAATAATCTCCAAAAATTCTAAAAAAATTCATACATGTAGATTAAGATACTAGCATCAACATTTGTGAAGGGATTTTTCATGAATCAAGCAATTCAAAGCTCAAAAAAATCAAAAACACTAATATGGCCGAAATCAAAAATTCGAAACCTAAGCAAATTAAGACCATTTCAGCTCAAACCAAAGCTATAATCACACTCATCGGAGCTCAAGGAGAAGAAAGAGACCAGCGGTGTCGAAAATGGTGGCCAGAATTATCGTGATTGATGGTGGTTCAACTTTCGGCTTCTCCGGCCAAAAATGGCTTCCAGACGCCGGAAACGGTTGCTACAGGCGACGAAAGAGGGTGGGGAAGGTGGTGGCACACCGGACGGCACACCAACGGCGAGGAATCGGTAGTTGCAGGCATCGAACGACGAGGGAAACGGTCGGGAGGAAGAAGAGAGAAATCGGGGCAAAAATGTAATTTTCCAATTTTTTTTTTGGTTTTTAACTTATAATATGTATATATATATACTTTATACTATATATTAAAATAATATTAAATTACACACATTAAATATACACAACGCACATATAATTTAATATTTTAATAATTTATACTAAATAAAAATAATTAAATAACAATAAAACTAATAAATAATTAATAAAATATTAGGGTAATATTAAACCCTAATTAAATAAATAAGTACACATAGACTTTATTTAGTATTTTAAAAATACATATGAGTTCATGCAAGTCCGAAAATATATTTAAAATAATTAATAAAAAATTATTTACGTAAAAATTTCCCCAGAAATAAAAGTCTCGGGAAAATTTTACATAAAGGACTTTAAATAATACACAATAATTAAAATAAGTTTTAAATACACATCAACTCGTAAAAATATCATAGTATATATAAAAAAATTTTTAATACTGTATATCCCGGTACAGTGTAAAAATATTTAAAAATACGAAATATTACAGAAAGAAAGTCTTAACTAGATCTGAGATTGTCCAGAATGCAGCAGAAAAAGTTGCTATGATCAGAAGGAGATTAAAGACCACAATTAACAAATTGAAGAGCTATACGGATCCAAGACGTAGAGATATGGAGTTTCAGATTGAAGTTTGTGTTTCTGAAGTTGTCTCTGAAGAATAGTGTAAAGAGATTTGGTATGGTTGCATATCGATTGGCTTTGCCTCTGAATCTATTTCAAGTGCATTTCGGACCTTTCGCACATGTCGCAGTCGGACAATGTAGAATTGAGCGAAGATCTAAAGTTCAAGAAGGAATCAATCATAATTGTAGATTATTAAGTGCAACAGTTATGTTCGAAGCAGTTTCCGATGGTTAAGGTGTTATGGCAAAGCAAAAACGTGGAAGAGCTTACCTATGAGATTGAAGTTGAGATACGAGCTTCTTACCCGTATCTCTTTCCTCCTTGATCCTTGCATTATCCTTTTCTTTGAATTTGAGGATGAATTCTTATAAGGAGGGGATACTGTAATTGTCACGACTCGAACCCAGGGGCACGTGACCGGCACTAGGGAATGGGAAAGTATAAAGCTACCAAAACCCATAGTAAGCCTTAAAAGAAAAATTATGAAATATTTAAACTTTGAAACCTCACAATAAATAATAAAATCACAATGCACATTATCAAACTAATTTTTCTCAATAAAATTTAAACCATAATATCAATGCATAAATACATAAAGTTCAGTTATACAAATAGTATCTCAATACATAAATTATAAATACATGAAACCCCAAATAAAGTATGCAATTATACAATTTTCTCTATTGCGGTACGTGAAAGTAAATACAACACAACTAAATAGACCTACATAGAATAGTCGGTGACGAAGCTATACAACGAAGAGAGGTAGGCCTAATAGTAAACTCCCAAACTCCTTCAAAAAAAAAATTAATTGAGGGGAGTCAGACCTTACTGAGTAAGTTAATAAAGAAATGAATGCAATTTGAAAACCTCATTTAAAATAAATTTTATGGAAATATAATATAATATAATTTTATTTCAACCATTGGTGTACTATAATAAATCCATTTTTTTAAATAGAAAAAATAAATATTTAAATGTCTTTTAAATCTTTTTAGTATAAAAATTTGGTAGAACTCGATTTATAAATTTTTAACAGTCACATGACTCACTTGTGTCCAAGACTGCCGAATCCCGAGAGTAAAGCATCACCAGGATACACAACCACAGTCATATCTCTTAATCCAATATCACTGGCGGTGTCCGAGAGCAAAGCATTACTAGACCATCAGCCTCAGTGACTTAATAAATATAAATTAAAATTTTACTAGCGGTGTCCAAGAGCAAAGCATCACCAGACCTTCGACCCGAGTAATATAAATAAATAATCACATATTTTACCAGTGTGCACATGGTCCTGATGAAACCCATCAGGTAGCCCGTTCTACCATGATTTATTTAAAGAAATAAAGGAAATAAATAAAACAATGAAAATTACAATAAATAAAGAATAAATAAAAGTAAATTGAAATAAATCAACTATAAATTACATCATGCAACATCTTATGAATAATGCTGACTAGAATTCACAAAATTAAATTCATAAGAATTTAATATAATTTAAATTAAAAATCCGACACTCAAATCAAATATTAACTTACAAGATAAAGGTGCTCCTCTAGCACGTCGTGTCCGACCTTGACTGGTAGACGCAACTGGAGGGGTAGCTAAAAGACAGAAAAAGGAAATGACAATTAGAAAATATAAACCTAACTTCTAGAGTTTCTAAGGAAGACTCGATTAGAACTCAGAATAAAATTTTAGGATTGACCCGGTGTCACATTTTATGAGAAATCTACCAAAAATTCGGTAAAATTTTCTCTGTAAAACGGACATCCCTCTACCGAAGTAGAGTCAACCCTGCAAATAAACACACTTCAAAATTCACAGTGGCACAACACCTGAGGTTGGGACCCCAAACAACACAATTCCCAACCGAAGTTCACCAAAATATACAAATAGCAATTAATAAATATTAATTTAGTAAATCGTCAAAAATAATAAAAATTAATAATAATAAATCATAATATAATTTATTTAATTTTTAAAACACTAAATAAAATTATTTTAATACCACATTTTGTCTCAAAAATAATTAAAACATAGTATTTAATTATAATATCAACAAAAATACACCATTTACCTATTATATCAAAATTTACATAATATAATAATTTTCTAAAAAAAATTTAGATAAATTAACAAAAATTATTTTATAACTACCGAAATTACTAACATAAACTAACACTAATATACTCCAATAATCAACCAAAAATAGTTAATTGATCACATTAACAAAATATACATAAAACTTAAAATACCTAAATAAATATACAAAAATTCCATAAAACTCAATTAATTTAACCTAAATTAATTTTCATAGACTCTTAACCAAAATTGACTTCAATAACTTAAATCAATTAATAAGCATACATTAATTAACCAAAAATTACCCCAAATAATTAAAATAAATTTCTGCAAAATTAAGTAATTAACAAAAGAACCCAAAACAACCTAAAACTCACCAAATCAACTAATAAACAACTAAATATAACCTAAAGCTAACTAACTACTAACTCACTAACTTACTTCAAGCTTAAAATAGAGCAAGGGAGGGTTGCCACTGCGAGCCTAAGCTGCAGAATTTCCAGGTGGACAGCAGGTTGGGGCAAGTGGTTATGCTGGTTGTCATGACAGGAGGAATGGAGGCTGCTACCCTTGTTGTCGATCTGCCTTGCTAGCTTGCTGCTGCTTCTGCATGATGTTGGACCTATTGTTGATGCTCCCTCTACTTGTTTTACTGCCTCAAGCAGCTGCTACTGCTACCTTCTTCATGCGCGCTGCAGAGAGGACTCTAAAGGAAGAAGAAACGGATGGAGAAAGGGGCGGGTGGCTGCTGGTTTAGGCGCACAAAGACAGGGGTAGAGAAGGTGGCGTGACAGAAGAAGAAAGAAAGAAAGAACTAAATAAAAAAAGAATGAAAGAAAGAAAGGGAAAGGAAGATGGGGTTGACTGAAATTTTGTCCCCCAAAAAAATCCTAAGCCATATATATATATATAGTAGTTTAATAGGATACATCCATGTGTGTATATATATATATATATATATATATATATATATATATCTATGTATAGTAGATAATTTAAGTATATAACAATGTTATTAATATACCTCTAGATAAAAAAATACTACAATTATAATAGTTAATAATAGTAGCGCTACCAATAATATTTGGAAAAATTTAAATAATAAAGTATGTGCATAAAAATAAATTAATGTAAAAGTAATAATATTAATAGTTCTCAATAGAAATTTTAAGTTTAGTACTTAAATATAATAATTTAATATATGAATTATAACAATATAAATTAAAGAAAATTTGAATCCTTGAAAACCTCAATATTTATATAAATAATTTAAAATATTCGATTTATTATAGTCTTCCCCCCTTATAGAAATTCATCCTCGAATTTTAAAGAAAAGTTAAGGATTACAAAGTCTAATGATGAAAAAGATAGGGATAGACGGCTTGCATCGTCGATTCCACCTCCCATGTACAGTCTTCTGCTGTGTGATTACTCCAAAGCACTTTCACCATCAGAATCTCCCAAGAGCAAAGCTGGCAAAGCTGGCGATCCACAATCGCTACTGGATACTCTTCATAAGACAGATCTTCACAGAGCTCCACTGCTTGAGGTTGAAGTACATGAGAAGGATCAGGAATATACTTCCTCAACATAGACACATGAAACACCGGGTGGATTCAAGATAACTCAGATGGCAACACTAGTCTATAAGCCACTTACCCAACTCATGACCGTTTCTCGGAGCCAACTTACCCTTCTTACCAAGCCTCATAACTCCCTTCATTGGAGATACCTTCGGAAATACCATATCTCCAACTAGAAAGGAAACATCCTTCCTTTTGGGATCAACATAACTCTTCTGCCTGCTGTATGTTGTCCTTAACCTCTGCTGAATGATAGGAATTTTTTCAGAAGTAATCTGCACTAACTTTGGACCTGTGAGCTATCTCTCACCAATTTCCCAACACAAAGGTGATCTGCACTTCCTATCATACAGCGCTTCATACGGAGCCATCTTAATACTCGCATGATAACTGTTGTTATATGTGAATTCAATCAGTGGTAAATGATTATCCCATTGACCTCCAAAGTCCATCACGCACATCCGGAGCATATCCACAAAAGTCTGAATAGTCCTCTCAGACTGACCATCAATCTGAGGATGGAATGCTATGCTAAAGTTAAGTCTGGTACCCAATGCCTTATGCAACTCTTGCTAAAAAAATAATGTAAAAGTGGCTCCTCTGTTAAATATTATACTTACTGGAACTCCAAGAAGACAAACAATTCTGTTGACATACAACCGTGCCAACCTATTAGTGGAGTATGTCTTCTTAACTGGCAGAAAGTGAGCTGACTTAGTTAACCTGTCAATGATTACCCAAATAGCATCAAACCCACCTGTCGTCCAAGGAAAATCAGACACAAAATCCATAACAATCATATCCTACTTCCACTCTGGGATAGGCATAGGTTGTAATAATCCTAAGGGCCTTTGATGCTCTAATTTCACTTGCTGACATATGAGACACTTGGATACAAATTCTGAAACATCCTTCTTCATTCCATTCCACCAATATGTATCCCTCAAATTATGATACATCTTAGTAGAACCTGGATGTATACTATAAGCAGAAAAATGTGCCTCTTCTTAAGATCTCTTTCCTTAGATCATCAACATCTGGCACACACAATCGAGTACCCAAGCGTAGAACTCCCTCACTGTCAATCACAAACTCTTTGGATTGACCCTGTTGCACATCAAACATAATTCTCTACAACTGTGGGTCCCTTATTTGAGCTGCCTTAACTCTATTCAAGTACACAAATCGTACTCTGAACTGAGCTAAAAGGCACTTCTTAGTCACTTTCCACTGCAAACCCTAATCAATCAGCTCATGCAACTCCTAAATAATCCTTCTCCTCTTAGTATTAATGTGGGTAAGACTACCTACTAATTTTCTACTCAACGCATTAGCTACTACATTTGCCTTGCCTGGATGGTAAAGAATCAAACAATCGTAGTCCTTCAGAAGTTTCATCCATCTTCTTTGCCTTAAGTTTAAATCCCTCTGCTCAAAGATATACTTTAAGCTCTTGTGGTCGGTGTAGATCTCACAAGTGCCACCGTACAGATAATGCCTCCAGATCTTCAGTGTGAATACAACTACTGCCATCTCCAAATCATGAGTGGGATAATTCTTCTCGTGCTTCTTCAACTTCCTCAAAGCATAAGCAACCACTCTACCATTCTGCATTAGCACACATCCCAAACCTACATGGGAAGCATCACAATACACCGTGTATCCATCATCACCAGAAGGTAATGTCAGTATTGGAGTTGAAGTCAATAAATCCTTAAGCAACTGGAAATGCTCCTCACTTCTATCAGTCCACACAAATCTAACATTCTTCTGGGTTAGTCTAGTCAAAGGTGCGGCAATCTTAGAAAAATCCTTCATAAATCTCATGTAATAGCCTGCTAAACCCAGAAAACTTCTCACTTCAGTAACTGTTGTAGGTCTTGGCTATTCAGTAATCGCTTCTATCTTTCTGGGATCCACTTGAATGCCATCTTTAGACACCACATGGCCTAAAAATGCCACTTGGTCTAACCAGAACTCACATTTCAAAAATTTAGCATACAACTGGTGCACTCTTAAAGTCTGCAGCACCAATCTTAGATGCATCGCATGCTCCACCCTATTCTTTGAATAGACCAGAATATCATCAATAAACACAATCATAAAGTGGTCTAAGTATGGCCTAAACACCCTATTCATCAAGTCCATAAAGGTTTATGGGGCATTAGTCAACCCAAAAGACATCACTAAAAACTCATAGTGGCCATATTTAGCCCGAAATGCTAACTTAGGTATATCCTCCCTTTTAATCCTCAGCTAATGATACCCAGATCTCAAGTTAATCTTAGAGAAATGTCAAGCTCCTTGTAACTGATCGAAAAAATCATTAATCCTGGGAAGTGGATACTTATTCTTGATTGTAACCTTATTCAGCTGTCTGTAGTCAATACAGAGTCAAAGACTACCATCCTTTTTCCTTACAAAGAGAACTGGAGCACCCCAAGGAGATGTACTAGGTCGAATGAACCCCTTATCTAATGATTCATGCAATTTCTCTTTTAACTCCTTCAGCTCCGTAGGTGCCATCCTATAAGGTGGCATAGAGATAGGATCTTTACCTAGGATAACATCAATACAGAATTCTATCTCTTTATCCGGTGGCAATCCAGGTAACTCCTCTAGAAAAACATTTGCAAATTCACGTACTACTGGTACCCTCTCCACTGATCCCATTTCTGCTTGAACATCTCGAACTACAGCTAGATAGCCCTGACATCCTCTACTAAGCATCTTCCTAGCTGTAATGGTAGAAATAAGAATATGGAACACGAAACTCTCATTACCTCTGAATCTGAATTCCTCATCACCAGGAATTTTGAAAATTACTTCCTTTGCTCGACAATCCACAGAAGCATAATACTAGGACAACCAATCCATTCTAAGAATCACATCAAATTTGGTCACATCCAAAAGGACCAAGTCTACCAACAATTCTCTACCCTCCACTAACATGGGACAAAATGGAAAGAAAATGTCTGTCTCTAACTCATCATTAAGCGGAGTCAAAACAGACAGTGGAAAACTCATCTTGGAAGGAAGACAAGCCACTTTCAAAGCAAACAAAGGAGATATAAACAAACATATAACACCCGAATTAAATATTACTCTAGCCTCAGAGCAACAGACTGGGATAATACCTGCTACCACAGTGTTGGATGCCTATGCATCCTGAGGAGTCAAAGTGAAGACCCTAGCTTGACCACATCCTGGCTACTATGAGGTGAATGGCTGAGTCTGTCCTGTACCTCGACCATGTTGGCTCGCATACTGCATCGGCCACTGCTGAGAGTATATGGGTGCTTGGTATTATTGAGGCACCTGCTGCAATGGCTGAACAACAGTAGGTGAAGATCCCTGAGCAAAAGATGTCTAGAATCCATAGTTTGGATAAGCTCTAGCGAAATGTCCAAACTGACCACATCTAAAGCATGCTATTGGCATAAAGTGACAAGGACCCTGATGCACTCGACCACAAATGGCACATGCACTAGCTCCAGACCTAGAACTACCATGCCTAGAGCTTTGCCCACTACTACTGCTAGTGCTACTACCAAATCTAGTGGCCCTATTGCTCCTGCGATCCTGAGTAAGGCGGTGCCTACCAGTTCAATGTGCCCTAAAATGTCTGCTCTATTGAGAAGGGCCTGCTGACTGAGAACTTAAACTGCCTATCTGAAATACTAGCTGCTGCACCCTCTAGACAGGTTTGAAAATGCCACTATCATATGGATTAGGTATGGTGTCATGCCGGATGTGTCTGTGCTCCAGCTATCTTGCCTCCTCTACCACACTCTTAAGACTATGACCCTCCGGTCGAATACCAATATAGGCTAGGCCTAATCCCGTCACATACAGCTCTACTGCCCTGGCGACATCCTGCCTCACGTCCTCAGCACACCTTATCAGTCTGTAAAACTCCCGAGTATAGTCCTCCACTGATCGATCTCTCCTATCAATGTTAAGCAACTACCATCTGTAGTTCTCTCACATAGATGAAGGGCAAAAAAATCTCATAAACTACTCCTTAAATCCCAACCATGTCATCGTTGTCATGAAAGGCTGAATGGACTGCATAACCAGTCATGAGCTGCTGCTGAGACTGATAGCTCCATGATCATAATCCTCTAGTAGTTAGAATACCCAGATCTGGTCCTGGACTCGATGGTACTAATGAAATCCAATGCATCCCCAATACCATTAAAGTGAACTCGCCCCACTTTGGAGTATAATAAGGCTGCATCAGCATCTGACATCCCCTGAGTCTGTCGCTAAAGCATCTACTGCACAATGGGCATCGCTTGATTAAGAGCTGCCAAGCCTTAGTTAATACCCACCATGCTAGCTGCAAAGACTGCAGGATCCTTTGCTGGAATCTGAGGCTCTACTAGAGGCTGATCTTGCCTTTGAGCTGCTGCCACTCTAGCTCCACCCCTACCTCTACCTTTACCCCTACCTTTAGGTTGAGGGGCGGGAGGGAGAATCTCATCCTGAAATGACTGCTCCTCGTCATCAGGTTCTGCATCTACAGTAGGGGCATTTCGAGCACGCCTCATTCTGAAAAGACAAGAAAACCAAGATTCAAAACAAGATAAGAATACAGACTCAGATGCTGAAACCAAAAGACAAGAGATCAACAAATGACATTCAACAACCTAAGTACAGTAGTATTATGAGAAAAAGACAGACATTGACAGTTAATAGCATGAAAAACAAGCCAAGGCTGTAATACCAACTTTGTCATGACTCGAACCCAGGGGCACGTGACCAGCACTTGGGAATGGGAAAGTATAAAGCTACTAAAACCCATAGTAAGCCTTAAAAGAAAAATTGCAGAATATTTAAACTTTGAAACCTCACAATAAATAATAAAATCACAATGCACATTATCAAACTAATTTTTCTCAATATAATTTAAACCATAATATTAGTGCATAAATACATAAACTTCAGTTATACAAATAGTATCGCAATACATAAATTATAAATACATGAAACCCCAAATAAAGTATGCAGTTGTACAATTTTCTCTATTGCAGTATGTGAAAGTAAATACAACACAACTAAATAGACCTACGTAGAATAGCCGATAATGAAGCTACACGGCAAAGAGAGGTAGGCCTAACAGTAAACTCCCAAACTCCTAAAAAAAAATTAATTGAGGGGAGTCAGACCTCACTGAGTAAGTTAATAAAGAAATGAATGTGATTTGAAAACCTCATTTAAAATAAATTTTACGGAAATATAATATAATATAATTTTATTTCAACCATTGGTGTACATATAATAAATCCATTTTTTTTAAGAGAAGAAATAAATATTTAAATGTCTTTTAAATAGTTTCAATATAAAAATTTGGTAGAACTTGATTTATAAATTTTTAACAGTCACATGACTCACTTGTGTCCAAGACTGCCAGATTCCGAGAGCAAAGCATCACCAGGATACACAGCCGCAGTCATATCTCTTAATCCAATATCATTGGCGGTGTCCGAGAGCAAAGCATCACTAGACCATCGGCCCTAGTGATTTAATAAATATAAATTAAAATTTTACTGGCGGTGTCCGAGAGCAAAACATCACTAGACCTTTGGCCCGAGTCATATAAATAAATAATCACATATTTTACCGGTGCACACACGGTCTTGATGAAACCCATCAAGTAGCCCGTTTTATCGTGATTTATTTAAAAAAATAAAGGAAATAAATAAAACAATGAAAATTACAATAAATAATAATAAATAAAGAATAAATAAAAGTAAATTAAAATAAATCAACTATAAATTACATCATGCAACATCTTATGAATAATGCTGACTAGAATTCATAAAATTAAATTCATAAGAATTTAATATAATTTAAATTAAAAATCCGACACTCAAATCAAATATTAACTTACAAGATAAAGGTGCTCCTCTGGCATGTCGTGTCCGACCTCGACTGGTAGACACGACTGGAGGGGCAGCTAAAAGACAGAAAAAGGAAATGACAATTAGAAAATAGAAACCTAACTTCTAGAGTTTCTAAGGAAGACTCAATTCGAACTTAGAATAAAATTTTAGGATTGACCCGATGTCACGTTTTACGAGAAATCTACCAAAAATTCGACAGAGTTTTCTCTGTAAAACGGACATCCCTCTACCGAAGTAGAGTCAATCATGCAAATAAACACACTTTAAAATTCACAGTGGCACAACACCTCGGGTTGGGACCCCAAACAACACAATTCCCAACCGAAGTTCACAAAAAATATACAAATAGCAAATACTAAATATTAATTTAGTAAATCACCAAAAATAATAAAAAATAATAATAATAAATCATAATATAATTTATTTAATTTTTAAAACACTAAATAAAATTATTTTAATACCATATTTTGTCTTAAAAATAATTAAAACATAGTATTTAATTATAATATCAACAAAAATACACCATTTACCTATTATATCAAAATTTACATAATATAATAATTTTCTAAAAAAAAATTTAGATAAATTAACAAAAATTATTTTATAACTACTAAAATTACTAACATAATACTAATACTAATTTACTCCAATAATCAACCAAAAATAGTTAATTAATCACATTAACAAAATATACATAAAACTTAAAATACCTAAATAAATATACAAAAATTCCGTAAAACTCAATTAATTTAACCTAAATTAATTTTCATAGACTTTTAACCAAAATTGACTTCAATAACTTAAATCAATTAATAAGCATACATTAATCAACCAAAAATTACTCCAAATAATTAAAATAATTTTTTGTAAAATTAAGTAATTAACAAAAGAACCCAAAACAACCTAAAACTCACCAAATCAACTAACAAACAACTAAATCTAACTAAATATAACCTAAAGCTAACTAACTACTAACTCACTAACTTACTTCAAGCTCAAAACAGAGCAAGGGAGGGCTGCCACTGCAAGCCTAAGTTGCAGAATTTCCAGGTGACAGCAGGTTGGGGCAGTGGTTATGCTGGTTGTCACGATAGGAGGAATGCAGGTTGTTGCTCTTATTGCCGATTTTCCCTGCTAGCCTACTGTTGCTTCTGCACAATGTTGGACCTATTGCTACTACTCCCTCTACTTGTTTTGCTGCCTCACGCAGCAGCTGCTGCTGCCTTCTTCATGCAGGTTACAGAGAGGACTCCAAAGGAAGAAGAAATAGATGGAGAAAGGGGCGGGTGGCTACTGGTTCAGTCACCCAAAGATAGGGGCAGAGAAGGTGGCGTGACAGAAGAAGAAAGAAAGAAACAATGAAAGAAAGAAAGAAAGAAAGGGAAAGGAAGATGGGGTTGATTCAAATTTTGTCCCCCAAAAAAATCCTAAGCCATGTGTGTGTGTGTGTGTGTGTGTGTAGTAGTAGTAGTAGTAGTAGTAGTAGTAGATAATTTAAGTATATAATTGTCACGACCCAAACCCAGGGGCACGTGACCGGCACTAGGGAATGGGAAAGCATAAAGCTACCAAAACCTATAGTAAGCCTTTAAAAAAAAATCACATAATATTTAACTTTGAAACTTTATAATAAATAAGAAAATATTAATGCACATTATCAAACTAATTTTTCTTAATATAATGTAAACCATAATATCAGTGTATAGAATAAACATCAGTCATAAAACCTATAGTATCTCAATACATAAAATTTTAAGTACATGAATTTCCAAATAAAGTATGCAGTTATACAATTTTCTCTACTGTGGTACACGAAAGTAAATACAATATAACTAGATAGACCTACGTAGAATTGCCGGTGACGAAGCTACACGACAAAGAAAAGTAGGCCTAATAGTAAACTCCCAAACTCCTGAAAAAAAAATTGAGGGGAGTCAGACCTCACTGAGCAAGTTAATAAAGAAAATGAATGTGATTTGAAAACCTCATTAAAATAAATTTTATGGAAATATAATATAATATAATTTTATTTAACCATTTGGTATATATATAATAAATCCATTTTTTTTAAAAAGGGAAGAAATAAATATTTAAATATCTTTTAAAATCATTTTAGTATAAAAATTTGGTAGAACCCAATTTATAAATTTTTAACAGTCATATAACTCACTTATATCCAAGACTTCCGGATCCTGAGAGCAAGGCATCATCAGGATCCACAGCCGCAACATATCTCTTAATCCAATATCACTAGCGGTGTCCAAGAGCAAAGCATCACCAGACCATCGGCCCTAGTGATTTAACAATATAAATTAAAATTATACTGGCGGTGTCCGAGAGCAAAGCATCATCAGACCATCGGCCCCAGTAAAATAATTAAATAATCACATATTTTATCGATGCGCACACGGTCCTAATCAAACCCATCAGTAGCCCGTTCTACCATGATTTATTTAAAGGACAAAAGAAAATAAATAAAACCATAAAAATTACAATAAATAAAATAAACTAAATCAACTATAAATTAAATCATGCAAGATCATATGAATAATGCTGACCAGAATCTCATAAAATTAAATTCATAAGAATTTAATATAATTTAAATTAAAAATTCGACACTCATATCAAATATTAACTTACAAGATAAAGGTGCTCTTCTGGCACGTCGTGTCCGACCTCGACTGGTAGACGCGATTGGAGGGGTAGCTAAAAGATAGAAAAGAAGATGACAATCAGAAAATAAAAACCTAACTTCTAGAGTTTCTAAGGAAGACTCGATTTGAACACAAAATAAAAATTTTAGGATTGACCCGGTGTCACGTTTTATGAAAAATCTATCAAAAATTCGATAGAGTTTTCTCTGTAAAACGGACATCCCTCTACCAAAGTAGAGTAAATCCTGCAAATAAACACACTTCAAAATTCATAGTGGCACAACACCTCTGGTTGGGACCCCAGACTATACAATTCCCAACCGAGGTTCACTAAAATACAATAAGCAAATACTAAATATAATTTGTTTAGTTTTTAAAACACTAAATAAAATTATTTTCCACAATAATTTAATAAAATTTCAAATAATAATATAATATTAATAACAATTTAACTTTCCAAATATCCAATATAAAAATAGACAAATTCCAACTATAATTGCCCATCTATATTAAATATACCAAAATTTTAATTAAAAACTCATTCAAACCATACAAAAATAAATAATTTAATTTTGAATAAATTTTCAAAAATGGTTAGTATTAATTAACTAAAATAATAAATAATTTATAAAATTATTTTAATACCACATTTTGTCTCAAAACAATTAAAACATAGTATTTAATTATCATATCTACAAAACAGACCATTTATTCATTATATCAAAATTTACATAATATATTACTTTTCTAAAAAAAAAATTAGATAAATTAGCAAAATCATTTTATAACTACTAAAATTACTAACATAATACTAACACTAATTTACTCCAATAATCAACCAAAAATAGTTAATTAATCACATTAACAAAATATACATAAAACTTAAAATACCAAAATAAATATACAAAAATTCCATAAAAATCAATTTAATTAATCTAAATTAATTTTAATATACTCTTAACCAAAATTAACCCAAATTAACTTAAATCCACTAATATAAGTATAACTCAACTCAAAAAAAGTAACCATATAATTAAAAAAATTCTAGGTAATTAGTAAGTATAATGAAAATCAACAAAAATATTAAATCAACACAAAATCAACTAACAACAACCCTAAACAACTAAAAATCAACTTAACAACTAACTAAAACCAACTAGAAATTACTGAAATCAACCAGAAATCAACTGAGATCAACCAAAAATCAACCAGAAAACTACTATCCTTAACCCATCAACTCACCAAAAACAGAGTCAATGGCAGAAAGAGGACTGCTGCTGCTGCTGTGTGTGACTTCAACAGCTCCAGATGGCCTCCTCCAGCAGCTGCCAACATCCAGATGAAGAGGGAGATGCTGGTGGTCGTCCATTGGTGAGGCGTGGTAGTCTGGCTTGGTCTGGTTGGTCGCGTGAAGAGAAGCAAAAACAGAGACAAGGAAGAAGAAAATGGCAGGGGAGAGGGAAAGAAAAGAAATGTAGAGGAAAGAGAAAATGGTGACCCATTTTTTTTACTGACTTTTGTATATATATATATATATATATATATATATATATATATATATATATATATATATATATATATATATATATATATATATATATATATAATAATCTTACTTTATATAAAAAAAATTATATTATAATATTACACATTAATTCTCCACCACACACACATGCACATAGTACATATACCTATATATGTATATATATATATATACACACACACACACACTAATAATTTAATACACACATAAAATATCCATACAAATAATGTAGTTTAATAATAATAATAATAATAATAATAATAATAATAATAATAATAATAATAATAATAATAAAAACAACAATGTCGCTTTAAATAATAAAATAATACAAATTCGAAAATCACTTTTATTAAAATAAAGTAAAATATAGGGTATTACAATCTCCCCTCATAGAAATTCGTCCTCAAATTTCAAAGAAAAGCTAGGAATTACAAAGTCTAAGGATGAAAAAGATAGGGATAGACGGCTTGCATCTCAGATTCTGCCTCCCACATACAGTCTTATGCTGTGTGGTTACTCCAAAGCACCTTAACCATTATAATCTCTCGAGAACGAACCTGGTGATCCACAATCGCTATTGGATACTCCTCATAAGACATATCTTCACTGAGCTCCATTGCTTGAGGCTGAAGTACGTGAGAAGGATCAGAAATATACTTTCTCAACATAGACATATGGAACACTGGGTGGATTCAAGATAGCTCAGCTGGCAATACTAGTCTATAGGCTACCTCCCCAACTCGTGATCGTATCTTGAAAGGTCTAATGTATCTCGGAGCCAACTTACCCTTCTTACTGAACTTCATAACTCCCTTCATTGGAGATACCTTCAGAAACACCATATCTCTAACTAGAAAGGAAACATCCTTCCTTTTGGGATCAACATAACTCTTATGCCTACTATATGATGTCCTCAACCTCTACTGAATGATAGGAACTTTTTTAGAAGTAATCTGCACTAACTTTGGACTTGTGAGCTGTCTCTCACCAATTTCCCAACACAAAGGTGATATGCACTTCCTACCATACAACGCTTCATACGGAGCCATCTCAATACTTTCATGATAACTGTTGTTATAGGCGAATTCAATCAGTGGCAAATGATTATCCCATTGACCTCCAAAGTCCATCATGCACATCCGGACCATATCCTCTAAAGTTTGAATGGTCCTCTCAGACTGACCATCAGTCTGAGGATGGAATGTTATGCTGAAGTCAAGTCTGGTACCCAATGCCTTATGCAACTCTTGCTAGAAAACTGATGTAAAAGTGGCTCCTCTATCAGATATTATACTTACTGGAACTCCATGAAGACAAATAATTCTATTGACATACAACCGTGCCAACCTGTCAGTGGAGTATGTCTTTTTAACTGGCAGAAAGTGAGCTGACTTAGTTAACCTATCAATGATTACCCAAATAGCATCAAACCCACCTGTCATCTGAGGCAAACCAGTCATAAAATCCATAGCAATCATATCCCTTTTCAACTTTGGGATAGGCATGGGCTGTAATAATCCTGAGGGCCTCTAATGCTCTAATTTCACCTACTGACATGTGAGACACTTGGAAACAAATTCTGCAACATCCTTCTTCATCCCATTCCACCAATATGTATCCCTTAAATTATGATACATCTTAGTAGAACCTGGATGTATACTATAAGCAGAAAAATGTGCCTCTTCTAAGATCTTTTTCCTCAAATCATCAATATCTGGCACACACAACCGAGTACCCAAGCGTAGAACTCCCTCACTGTCAATCATAAACTCTCTAGATTGACCCTATTACACATCAAACATAATTCTCTGTAATTATGGATCCTTTCTTTGAGCTGCCTTAACTCTATCCAAGTACACAGATCGTACTCTGAATTGAGCTAAAAGGCACTTCTTAGTCACTTTCCACTACAAGCCCAGATCAATCAGCTCATGCAACTCTTGAATAATCGATCTTCTCTCAGTACCAATGTGGGCAAGACTACCTGTTGATTTTCTACTCAACGCATCAGCTACTACATTCGCCTTGCTTAGATGGTAAAGAATCGAACAATCGTAGTCTTTCAGAAGTTCCATCCATCTTTTTTGCCTGAAGTTCAAATCCCTCTGCTCGAAGATATACTTTAAGCTCTTGTGATTGGTGTAGATCTCATAAGTGGCACCATATAGATAATGCCTCCAGATCTTCAATGCGAAAACAACTGCTGCCATCTCTAGATCATGAGTGGGGTAATTCTGCTCGTGCTTCTTCAACTGCCTCAAAGCATAAGCAACTACTCTGCCATTCTGCATTAGCACACATCCTAAACCTACACAGGAAGCATTATAATACACCATGTATCCATCATCACCAGAAGGTAATGTCAGTACTGGAGCTGAAGTCAATAAATCCTTAAGCAACTGGAAATGCTCCTCACACCTGTTAGTCCACACAAATCTAACATTTTTCTGGGTTAGTCTAGTCAAAGGTATGGCAATCTTAGAGAAATCCTTCACAAATCTCCTATAATAGTCTGCTAAACCTAGAAAACTTCTCACTTCAATAACCGTTGTAGGTCTTGGCCATTCAGTAATCGCTTCTATCTTCCTAGGATCCACCTGAATGCCATCTTTAGACACCACATGGACTAAGAATGCCACTTGGTCTAGCCAGAACTCACATTTTGAAAATTAAGCATACAACTGGTGCTCTCTCAAAGTTTATAGCACCAATCTTAGATGCATTGCATGCTCTACCCTATTCTTTGAATAGACCAGAATATTATCAATAAACATAATCATAAATCGGTCTAAGTATGGCCTAAACACCCTGTTCATTAAGTCCATGAAGGCTGTTGGAGCATTAGTCAACTCGAAGGACATCACTAAAAACTCATAGTGGCCATATCTAGTCTGAAATGCTGACTTAGGTACATCCTCCCTTCTAATCCTTAGCTAATGATACCCAGATCTCAAGTCAATCTAAGAGAAATGCCGAGCTCCTTGTAACTGATTAAAAAAATCATCAATCCTGGGGAGTGGATACTTATTCTTGATGGTAACCTTATTCAGTTGTCTATAGTCAATACATAGTCGAAGACTACCATCCTTCTTCTTTACAAAGAGGACCGAAACACCCCAGGGAGATGTACTAGGTTGAATGAACCCCTTATCTAATAATTCCTGCAATTGCTCTTTTAACTCCTTTAGGTCTGCAGGTGCCATCCTATAAGGTGGCATAGAGATAGGATTTGTACCTAGGACAACATCAATACAAAATTCTATCTCTCTATCTAGCAGTAATCCAGGTAATTCCTTTGGAAAAACATCTGCAAATTCACGTACTATAGGTACCCTCTCCACTAATCCTATTTTTGCTTGAACATCTCGAACTACAGCTAGATAGCCCTAACATCCTCTACTAAGCATCTTCCTAGCTGTAATGGAAGAAATAAGAATACGGAACATGGGACTCTCAGTACCTCTGAATCTGAATTCCTCATCACTAAGAATTCTGAAAATTACTTCCTTTGCTCTACAATCCACAGATGCATAAAACTGGGACAACTAATCCATTCTAAGAATCACATCAAACTCGATCACATCCAAAAGGACCAAGTCTACTAACAATTCTCTACCCTCCACTAACACTGGACAAGATGGAAAGAAAATGTCAGTCTCCAACTCATCACTAAGTGGAGTTGAAACAGATAGAGGATAACTCATCTTGGAAGGAAGACAAGCCACTTTTAAAGTAAATAAAGGAGATACAAATGAACATGTAGCACCCAGATCAAATAATACTCTAGCCTCAGAGCAACAGACTAGAATAATACCTGCTACCACAACGTTGGATGCCTGTGCATCCTAAGGAGTCAAAGTGAAAACCTTAGCCTAACCACGTCCTGGCTGTTATGAGGTGAATGGCTGAGTCTGTCCTCTACCTCAACCCTGCTAGCTCGCATACTGCATCGACCATTGCTGAGAGTACATGGGTGCCTAGTACTACTGAGGCACCTACTGCAATGGCTGAACAAAAGTAGGTGAAGATCCTTGAGAAAAAGATGTCTGGAATCCATAGTTCGGACAAGCTCTAGCAAAATGTCTAAACTGGCCAAATCTAAAACATGCTCCTGGCATCAAGTGACAAGGACCCTGATGCACTCGACCACAAATAGCACACGCACTAGCTCTAGACCCAGAACTGCCATGTCCAGAGCTCTGCCCACTACTACTACTGGCGCTACTACCAAACCTAGCGGCCCTACTGCTCCTGCAATCCTAAGTAAGGCGGTGCCTACCAGTCTGATGTGCCCTAAAATGTCTGCTCTGCTGAGAAGGGCCTGCTGACTGAGAACTTGAACTGCCTATCTGAAATATTGGCTGCTGCATCCTCTGGATAGGTTTGAAAGTGCCACTATCATAAGGGTCAGGTATAGTGCCGTGTTGGATGTGTCTGCGCTCCAGCTATCTCGCCTCCTCTACCACACTCTCAAGATTATGACCCTCTGGTCGAATACCAATATAGGCTGGGCCTAATCCCATCATATACAGCTCTACTGCCCTGGCAACATCCTGCCTCACATCCTCAACATGCCTCATCAGTTTGTAGAACTCTCGAGTGTAGTCCTCCACTGATCGATCTCTCCTATCAATGTTAAGCAGCTTCCATCTGTAGTCTTCTCGTATAGATGAAGGACAGAAAAAACTCATGAACTGCTCCTTAAATCCTAACCATGTCATTGTCATCATGAAAGGCTGAATGGACTGCATAAACCAGTCATGAGCTGCTACTGAGACTGATAGCTCCACGATCATAATCCTCTGGTCCTGGACTCGATGGTATTAATGAAATCCAACGCATCCACAGTACCATCAAAGTGAACTCGCCCCACTTTGGAGTATAATAAGGCTGCATCAGTATATGACATCCCCTGAGTCTGTCGCTGAAGCATCTGCTGCACAATGGGCATCGCTTGATTAAGAGCTGCCAAGCCCTGATTAATACCTGCCATGCCAGCTACAAAGACTGCAGGATCCTCTATTGGAATCTGAGGCCCTACTAGAGGCTGATCCTGCCTCTGAGCTGCTACCACTCTAACTCTACCCCTACTTCTACCTCTACCCCTACCTTTAGGTCAAGGGGCAAGAGGGAGAATCTCATCCTGAAATGACTGCTCACCATCATCAGGTTCTACATCTACAACAGGGGCATTCCAAGCATGCCTCATTCTGAAAAGATGAGAAAACCAAGATTTAAGATAAGAATACAAACTCATATGCTGAAACTAAAAGACAAGAGATCAACAATGACGTTCAATGACCTAAGTACCATAGTATTATGAGAAAAAGACAGACATTGATAGTTAAAAGCATGGAAAATAAGCCAAAGCTCTGATACCAACTTTGTCACGACCCGAACCCAAGGGCACGTGACCGGAACTAGGGAATGGGAAAGCATAAAGCTATCGAAACCCATAGTAAGCCTTAAAAAAATTCGCAGAATATTTAACTTTGAAACTTTACAATAAATAAGAAAATATTAATGCACATTATCAAACTGATTTTTCTTAATATAATTTAAACCATAATATCAGTGTATAGAATAAACATCGGTCATAAAACCCATAGTATCTCAGTACATAAAATTATAAGTGCATGAATTTCCAAATAAAGTATGCAGTTATAAAATTTTCTCTACTGTGGTACACGAAAGTAAATACAATATAACTAGATAGACCTATATAGAATAGCCGGTGCTGAAGCTACACGGCGAAAAGAAGTAGGCCTAATAGTAAACTCCCAAACTCCTAAAACACAAATTGAGGGGAGTCAGACCTCACTGAGCAAGTTAATAAAGAAAATGAATGTGGTTTGAAAACCTCATTAAAATAAATTTTATGGAAATATAATATAATATAATTTTATTTAACCATTTGGTATACATATAATAAATCCATTTTTTTTAAAGGGAAGAAATAAATATTTAAATATCTTTTAAAATCATTTTAGTATAAAAATTTGGTAGAACCCAATTTATAAATTTTTAACAGTCATATGACTCACTTATATCCAAGACTGCCGAATCCTGAGAGCAAGGCATCACTAGGATACACAGCCGCAATCATATCTCTTAATCTAATATCACTGGCGGTGTCTGAGAGCAAAGCATCACCAGACCATCGGCCCTAGTGATTTAACAATATAAATTAAAATTATACTAGCGGTGTCCTAGAGCAGAGCATCACTAGACCATCGGCCCCAGTAAAATAATTAAATAATCACATATTTTATCGATGCACACACGGTCCTGATGAAACCCATTAGGTAGCCCGTTCTACCATGGTTTATTTAAAGGACAAAAGAAAATAAATAAAACCATAAAAATTACAATAAATAAAATAGGTAAATAAATAAAATAAAATAAATCAACTATAAATTAAATCATGCAAGATCATATGAATAATGCTGACTAGAATCTCATAAAATTAAATTCATAAGAATTTAATATAATTTAAATTAAAAATTCGACACTCAAATCAAATATTAACTTACAAGATAAAGGTGCTCCTCTGGCACGTCGTGTCTGACCTCGACTGGAGGGGCAGCTAAAAGACAGAAAAGGAGATGACAATCAGAAAATAAAAACCTAACTTCTAGAGTTTCTAAGGAAGACTCGATTCGAACACAGAATAAAAATTTTAGGATTGACCCAGTGTCACATTTTACGAAAAATCTATCAAAAATTCGATAGAGTTTTCTCTGTAAAATGGACATCCCTCTACCGAAGTAGAGTCAATCCTGCAAATAAACACACTTCAAAATTCACAGTGGCACAACACCTCGGGTTGGGACCCCAGACTATACAATTCCCAACCGAGGTTCACCAAAATACAATAATCAAATACTATATATAATTTGTTTAGTTTTTAAAACACTAAATATAATTTGTTTAGTTTTTAAAACACTAAATAAAATTATTTTCCACAATAATTTAATAAAATTTCAAATAATAATATAAATTAATAACAATTTAACTTTCCAAATATCGAATATAAAAATAGACAAATTCCAACTATAATTGCCCATCTAGATTAAATATACCAAAATATTAATTAAAAACTCATTCAAACCACACAAAAATAAATAATTTAATTTTGAATAAATTTTCAAAAATGGTTAGTATTAATTAACTAAAATAATAAATAATTTATAAAAATTATTTTAATACCACATTTTTGTCACGACCCAAAACAGGGGTCATGACCGGCGCTAGGGAACGGGAATTCTTTCGAATCCGGAACCTGTAGCAAGCCTAAAAATAAAACAAACATGCAATAGTAATAACAATATATAATGCAGCGGAAATAAAAATCATAAATATAATAATAGCATATGCGCCAACTGGATTTAAATCAAATCCTCATCATTTCATATATATAAATCTTTATACAAATCCAGTTCAAATATAATACAACATATCTTTAAATATTTAACGACTACTGCAGTGTCTAGATAAAATAAATCCAAGACTCAGAGAAGTAGTTTACACAAAGAAGCCGGGGCGGAAGAAATCCGGCGTACAGGCCTACTACTGAGGTCTGAAGATGATGACTCTCCTGAAAAATAGTCAACAGAGGGGAGTCAGACCTCACTGAGTGAATTACTATAATATATATACATTCACACTAAATGATAATGCATACAATCAACAATATATATCTAATATGTATATATACAGACGAATACACACAGATGCTGTAAAATCATTTTATATATATTTTATTGAAAATCATCGTTTATGAAGGATCAAATAGAACCCTATAATATCGTAACCTCAAACAGTGTTAGACAACACTCTAGCCATACAGGCTCACTTATTCCAAATATATCCACTTAATCCATTTAGACAGCAGACTGGCCCCGAGACACTAAGTCAACCGAGCTCCAGCAGTCTAACTGCCAGTGTGATTGGCCCCGAGACACTTGGTCAACCGAGCTCCAGCAATCACACCCAAATCACATCACACACATCAGATATTCATAACCAATCAATATCCACAAATGGTTAGTAATATAGCCTAAATGCTATAGGCGTACCAGTACGTACTCGGTCATAGTGCTGCCCACTAGGTAGCACGTTCTATTGATATCCTTCATTAAT
The DNA here is from genome assembly GCA_947683625.1 of Mallotus nudiflorus. NCBI lineage: Eukaryota > Viridiplantae > Streptophyta > Magnoliopsida > Malpighiales > Euphorbiaceae > Mallotus > Mallotus nudiflorus. The sequence goes on from CANTUR010000447.1 coordinate 972,758, forward strand.
AACATAAAACATTCTTTCACAAATAAATGATGCATGAATTTAAATAAAATAACAATATAAACCACATATATACTGGAAATATATCAAAAGTAAATCAGGTATATTTCGAGTATATATACGTCAAATGAATCCAATCAAATTATAAATTAAGCTAGGAATATATTTAAAAACATTTTAAATATAATTTATTAACAAGACATGCATATAATTTAATATATACCAAAAATAAACCAAAATAAACTAAATATAAACTTAAGTAATAATCAAATTATTTATGCATATTTAATCAAAATAAAACATGCATTTCTAAATCATGCATCCTAAGCATATATATATAAAATAGCAACTCACACTTAGTGCGCTCCACGAGATGGATCCAACGGGCCTGGTCCACTAGGCCTCGATCTCGGTGTAACTAAACAAACAATAATGACAGAAATCAGAATAAACCTAACAGAAAATCCTAGAAACTCGATCTAGAATATTAAACACAGAAACAGGATTAGGGTTCGACTGGACATCACGTTTTACGAGAATTCTACCAAAAATTCTGCAGAACCTCCCCTGTAAAATGGACATCTCTCTACTTAAAGAGTAGAGCCGACCCTACAAAGAAACACACTTCGAAAAACAAGCTCAAAACAAATCCATAACCCCTCGGTCGGACTTCAAACTACAATATACTGACCGGGGTCCACAAACACAGAACAATTCCAGAAATTCCAAAAATACCCTTATAACATAGAAATAAATTTTATAAATAGAAATTATGTAATTAACCCTAAAACACAGTAAAAACTGATAAAAACTCATTTTATTAGAAAAATCATATATTATATATATAATTGAAAATAATTCATGAAAAATAGTTTTAATTAGTTAAAAAATACTAAATAATTTCTAGAAATCATTTTTATACCTTAAATAACTATTAAAACCAATTTAATTACATTTTTAGCCAATTTAGGGTAAAATTATCAAAATGCCCTTATATATATAAATATACTAAAATTACTCCAAAAATTCACCAAAAATAATATAATTACACAAAATTAATTTTCTCAACATATTTATCAATAATATCAATAATTAAACTCAATTAACTAATTAATTTCAATTAAAAACACAATTAACCTAATTTTCCAAAATTACATAAACCTAAATAATTCAAAATAAATACATAGAAATTCATAAAAATTCCAAATAAATTCCTATAATTCATTTTAACACCTATATTTATCATAAAACACAATTTCATAATTTATTTAATTAATTTTCGAAAATTAGAAAATAATATTAAAATATTCAAAAATACCCAAAAATCAAAATAATCTCGAAAAATTCCACAAAAATTCATACATGTAGATTTAGCTAAGGGGAACAACATTTGTGAAGGGAGTTTTCATGAATCAATCAAATTGAAGCTCAAAAAAATCAAAAATTCTAATATGACTGAAATTGAAAATTCGAAACCTAAGCAAATCAAGACCATTTCAGCTCAAACCAAAGCTATAATCACACTCACCGGAGCTCAAGGAGAAGAAAGAGATCAGCGGTGTCAAAAATGGTGGTCGGAATCACGAGGTGAGAAGAAATGAAGCTTTCGGCCGGAAATGGAGAAAAGAAGCTAGCTGGCGCCGGGGAAGGAGGTTAGGGGTGGCGGAGCAACTGGAGAAGATGGCGACATGCAGGGGAGGCACTCTGACGGTCGTTGATCAGAAGTTGCAGCAGGGAGAGGAAGATGGAGGAGGGTCGGGCTCGGGAAGGAAGAAGAAGAAGAAGAAAAGAAAAGAAAAGAAAAGAAAAAGAAAAAGAAAAGAAAAAGAAAAAAGAAAAAAAAGAAAAAAATAAATAATTTTAATAAAATATTTGGGAAAAATCTCCCACCACACACTTAATATTTACAATTTAATAATAAATAAAATAATTAAATAACAATAAAATTAATAAACAAATAATAAAATATTAGGGTAATAAATTAAACCTTAATTAAATAAATATATACACACATAGGCTTTATTTAGTAATTTAAAAATACGTATGAGTTCATGCAAGTCCGTAAATATATTTAAAATAATTAATAATAAAATATTTATGTGAAAATTTCCCCGAAAATGCAAGTCCCGGGAAAATTTTACGTAAAGGACTTTAAATAATAGACAGTAATTAAAATAGGTTTTAAATACACATCAACTCGTAAAAATATCATAGTATATATACAAAAATTATTAACACTGTATATCCCGGTACAGTGTAAAAATATTTAAAAAAAATATGGGATATTACAGTCTTCCCCCCTTACAAGAATTCGCCCCCGAATTCTATAAAGAAAAGGTTACAGGATCGGGAAGGAAAGAGATACGGGTAAGAAGCTCGCATCTCAACTTCAGTCTCCCACGTATGCTCCTCGACTCTATTGCTACGCCACAGAACCTTGACCATCGGAATCTGCTTCGAACGCAACTGTCGAACTTGAAAATCAACGATCGCCACAGGTTCTTCTACAAATGTCAAATCTTCACTCACTTCTACACTGTCGGGCTGCAACACGTGTGAAGGGTTTGAGATATACTTCCTTAACATCGAGATATGAAATACTGGATGCACTTATGACATACTCGGAGGCAAATCCAACCGATATGCAACAGTGCCAATTCTCTCCAAAATCTCAAACGGTTCGATATATCTCAGTGCTAACTTACCCTTCCTACCAAATCTCATCACACCCTTCATTGGAGATACCTTCAGGAAAACAAAATCTCCAACGTAAAACTCCACATCTATGAGCCTAGGATCAACATAACTCTTCTGTCTGCTAATTACGGTCTCTAATCTGCGCTTAATCACGATGACTTTCTCTATAGCATCCTGAACCATCTCAAGTCCAGTCAAAGCTCTCTTACCAATCTCATCCCAACTCAATGGGGATCTACACTTCCTTTCATACAATGCCTCATATGGTGCCATGCTGATACTGCTATGGTAGCTGTTATTATATGCAAACTCAACGAGTGGCAAATGATCATCCCAGCTACCTCCCAAATCCAGGACACACATCCTCAACATATCTTCCAGTGTCTGGATCGTCCTCTCAAATTGACCATCTGTATGAGGATGAAAAGCAGTACTGAAATCTAACCTAGTGCCCATCGCTTCCTACAACTTCTATCAAAAATGATAAGTAAACACCGAACCTCTATTTGACAGAATGGACACAGGTACTCCATGAAGGCATACGATATGCTTCACATACAGCTTCGCCAATCTAGTTATAGAATAAGTGGCTTTCATAGGCAAGAAATGTGCAGACTTCGTCAATCTGTCTACAATCACCCAGATGGAATCGTATCCATCCTTCGAATGAGGTAAACCAACCACAAAATCCATAGCTATCCTTTCCCACTTCCACTCGGGAATAGGAAGAGGCTGAAGCTTCCCAGAAGGCTTCTTATGTTCAGCTTTCACTTGCTGACACGTTAAGCACTTAGCAACAAAATCAGTGACATCCTTCTTCAATCCATCCCAACAGTATAAATCTCTGATACTGTGGTACATCTTAGTAACACTTGGATGTACGCTGTAAGCTGTAGAATGTGCTTCCTCTAGGATCTCTTCTCTCAAATCATCCACATCAGGAACACACAATCTACCACTGATCCACAACACACCATCATCATCAAGTGTGAAATCAGTGAACTTCCCTTCTCTGACATTCTCTGCAAGCTCTTCTAGAATAGGATCTCAGCTCTGAGCTGCTTTAATCCTATCCCTCAGTACAGATCGCACCTTAAATTGAGCTAGCAGTCCACCTGACCTACTGATCTTCATCATCAGACCTTGATCCACCATCAGATGCAATTCCTGGATCAACGGTCTCCTCTCAACATCGATGTGAGAAAGACTGCCTGAGGACTTTCTACTCAAGGCATCTGCTACCACATTAGCTTTACCCGGATGATATAGAATCTCATAGTCATAGTCCTTTAACAATTCCAACCATCTCCTCTGCCTCAGATTCAAATCTCTATGCTGGAAAATGTACTTAAGGCTCTTGTGATTAGTAAATATCTCACAAGTCACCCCGTACAGATAATGTCTCCAATTTTTCAAAGCAAAGATCACTACAGCCATCTCAAGGTCATGTGTGGGATAGTTCTGCTCATGCTTCTTCAACTGCCTTGAAGCATAGGCTATCACCCTACCATTATGCATCAACACACAACCAAGGCCAATTCTAGAGGCATCACAGTAGACTGTGAACTTGTCCATACTATTAGGCAAAGCTAACACTGGGGCGATGGTCAACTTCTCCTTCAACAACTGGAAACTATTCTCACAAGCTTCTGACCACTCGAACCTAACATTCTTCTGAGTCAAGCGAGTCATAGGGGCTGCTATTCTGGAAAAATCCTGCACAAATCGCCTATAATACCCAGCTAAACCCAAAAAACTCCGAATCTCTAAAACAGAAGTCAGTTTAGGCCACTCAGACACTGCCTCAACCTTCTGTGGATCAACCTGAATACCTTCTTTAGACACTACGTGTCCAAGAAAAGAAACACTCTCCATCCAGAAATCACACTTCGAGAATTTAGCATAAAGCTGATGATCTCTCAATGTCTGTAGTACAATCCTCAAATGATATACATGCTCCTCCATACTCCTCGAATATACCAGTATATCATCGATGAAGACTACCACAAACTGATCCACATACGATCTGAATACTCTGTTCATCAGGTCCATAAAAGCTGCTGGTGCATTAGTCAAACCAAAAGACATCACCAGAAACTCATAATGGCCATATCGAGTGCGGAATGCTATTTTAGGAATATCGACTTCACTAATCCGCAGCTGATGATAACCCGACCTCAAGTCAATCTTAGAAAAGAACTGTGCACCCTGTAGCTGATCAAACAAATCATCTATCCTCGGGAGAGGATACTTGTTCTTCACTGTTACCTTATTCAGTTCTTTGTAGTCAATGCACAGTCTCAGGGTACCATCCTTCTTCTTCACAAATAGGACTGGTGCACCCCAAGGAGAAACACTAGGTCTGATAAAACCCTTATCCAATAACTCTTACAACTGCTCCTTCAACTCTTTTAACTCTGCAAGAGCCATTCTGTAGGGTGGCATAGATATAGGAGTAGTACCTGGAACCACATCTATACATAACTCAATCTCTCTGTGAGGTGGTAAACTTGGCAACTCCTTAGGAAAAACATCAGGAAACTCACAAGCAACAGGAACATCTGTGAGTGACAACTTCTCCACTGAAGTATCCCTGACTAATGCCAAATATCTCTGACATCCTTTCCTCAACAACTTCCTAGCCGTAATAGCAGAAATAAGATTCTGAGGTGCTAAACTCCTATCACCCATAAACTTAAACTCTTCTTCATTAGGAATTCTAAATGTCACCTCTTTATTCCTACAATCTACCACGGCATAGTGCTAAGATAACCAATCCATTCCCAAAATAACATCAAACTCCATCATATCCAATAAGATCAAATCAGCGGGTAATTCTCTATCTCCCACAAGAACTGGACAACCAGAAAGAACAATATCGATGTCCAAGGAATCACTCAAAGGAGTGGCAACAAATAAAGGAAAAGCCATCCTCGAAGCTTGCCAATAAGACTTAGAAGCAAAAACAGGAGAAACAAACGAATGCGTGGCACCCAGATCAAACAAAACCCAAGCATCCAGGTAACAAACAGAAACAATACCTACCACGACTGCATTAGATGCCTGAGCATCCTGCTGAGTGAGATGGAAAACTCTGGCCTGACCTCGACCTCCCTATTGACTGGTAGAAGCCTGGCCAACACCTCTGGCACCTCCTCTAGTACCTCTACCACGACTCTGCTGTGGAATAATCTGAGTGGAACTCTGATGTTGAGCTGGTGGTAACTAAAATGGCACGGGTGTAGCATTAGCAATCGAATGCTGTGGGAATCATGGAATCTGTGGCTGCTGATACCCAGAGTAAGGACACGATCTGGCAAAATGTCCTATCTGCTCGCATCTGAAGCATGTCAGTGGTGTCAGATAACACAGTCCCTGATGGACTCTACCACAAGTCTGGCAAACGCTGGCAGCTGATCCAGAACTATGACCACTGCTGCTGCTCGAAGCACCTGACCCAAATCTGAACAATCAACGCTGACCTCCACGGCCATGTCTACTGCTCCGATGCACTCGCTGCTGCTATCTCTGACTCTGCTGAGTTGGACCTCACTGCTGACTACTCGAGCCAACATGAAAACTAGAGTACTAAGTAGCCTGCAATCCACTCGACTGAACTCCTAACTGGTAATAATCAGGCATCACTCCCTACCTAACTAGCCTCAGCTCAATCTCCTTGGCCAACTCAATCACAGACTCCAAAGTAAGCCCTGCTGTAGGCATACCAGTAAAAGCTGAACCCAAACCAGTAACATAGGTAGTAACCGTGAAATAATGGTCTCACATCAGATCCTCGGCATATCTGCCCAGTCGGAGAAACTCTCAGGTGTACTCTTCTACATATTGATCACCACGAGAAATACTGGTCAGTCGAAGACGGTAGCTTATACGGAGAGGCTCTGGACAGAATCTCCTCATAAATCGCTCACGAAACTGAGCCCAGGTCATCGTCATCATATAAGGCTGGATCATCTAAATGAACCAATCTAAGGCTGGTCCCTCGATAGACAACTCAACGATCATGATCCGCTGATACTCGGTATGAGCAGTCTGAGTTCGAGTCTCGATCACGTGTAGAAAAACTAACGGAATGGAAGTCCCATCAAAAGTGATCCTGCCAACTCGATCATAGAACAAAGCTGCCTCAGGGTCAGACATACCCTGCTGATAGGCAGGCTGAACAGGCTGAACAACTGGAAGAAGAGGAACATCAAATTCAGGCTCTACAGGCTCCTCGTCCTGTAACTCTCTCTGCCTACGGCGACCTGCCACTCCTCAAGGTCTACCTCTGCCACGACCTCTACGTCTAACTGGCTACTCAGGAGGTAAAACCTCATCTTGAAAAGACTCGTCATCCTCGGCCTCAACGACCGGTGGAGTGACATGCGCTCGCCTCCTCATACTGAACAGACAAATGGAAAGATTCAGGCAAAACAGACAACGGAGGAATAACGCAGAAAACTAAAATAAGGAATACTTATCAAGACATACTCGAACCTAATTCACTGCAGTAGTTACTAAAAGAAAACATAACTTTAAAACTAGGGCCACGACTCACACAATTAAGCCCTGACACAAAACTTCGCTCTAATACCAACTTTGTCACGACCCAAAATAGGGGCCATGACCGGCGCTAGGGAACTGGAATTCTTTCGAATCCGGAACCCGTAGCAAGCCTAAAAATAAAACAAACATGCAATAGTAATAACAATATATAATGCAGCGAAAATAAAAATCATAAATATAATAATAGCATATGCGCCAACTGGATTTAAATCAAATCCTCATCATTTCATATATATAAATCTTTATACAAATCCAGTTCAAATATAATACAACATCTCTTTAAATATTTAACAACTACTGTAGTGTCTAGATAAAATAAATCCAAGACTCAGAGAAGCAGTTTACACAATGAAGCCAGGGCGGAAGAAATCTGGCGTACAGGCCTGCTACTGAGGTCTGAAGATGATGACTCTCCTAAAAAATAGTCAACAAAGGGGAGTTAGACCTCACTGAGTGAATTACTATAATATACATACATGCACACTAAATGATAATGCATACAATCAATAGTATATATCTAATATGTATATATACAGACGAATACACACAGATGCAATAAAATCATTTTATATATATTTTACTGAAAATCATCATTTATGAAGGATCAAATAGAACCCTATAATATCGCAACCTCAAACAATGTTAGACAAAACTCTAGCCATACAGGCTCACTTATTCCAAATATATCCACTTAATCCATTTAGACAGTAGACTGGCCCCGAGACACTAAGTCAATCGAGCTCCAGCAGTCTAACTGCCAGTGTGATTGGCCCTGAGACACTTGGTCAATCGAGCTCCAGTAATCACACCCAAATCACATCACACACATCAGATATTCATAACCAATCAATATCCACAAATGGTTAGTAATATAGCCTAAATGCTATAGGCATACCGGTACGTACTCGGTCCTAGTGCTGCCCACTAGGTAGCACGTTCTATTGATATCCTTCATTAATAACATAAAACATTCTTTCACAAATAAATGATGCATGAATTTAAATAAAATAACAATATAAACCACATATATACTAGAAATATACCAAAAGTAAATCAGGTATATTTCGAGTATATATACGTCAAATGAATCCAATCAAATTATAAATTAAGCTAGGAATATATTTAAAAATATTTTAAATATAATTTATTAACAAGACATGCATATAATTTAATATATACCAAAAATAAACCAAAATAAACTAAATATAAACTTAAGTAATAATCAAATTATTTATGCATATTTAATCAAAATAAAACATGCATTTCTAAATCATGCATCCTAAGCATATATATATATATAATAGCAACTCACACTTAGTGCGCTCCACGAGATGGATCCAACGGGCTTGGTCCACTAGGCCTCGGTCTCGGTGCAACTAAACAAACAATAATGACAGAAATCATAATAAAGCTAACAGAAAATCCTAGAAACTCGATCTAGAATATTAAACACAAAAATAGGATTAGGGTTTGACTGGACATCACGTTTTACGAGAATTCTACCAAAAATTCGGCAGAACCTCCCCTGTAAAATGGACATCTCTCTACTCAAAGAGTAGAGCCGACCCTGCAAAGAAACACACTTTGAAAAACAAGCTCAAAACAAATCTACAACCCCTCGGTCGGACTTCAAACTACAGTCTACCGACCGGGGTCCACAAACACAGAATAATTCCAAAAATTCCAAAAATACCCTTATAACATAGAAATACATTTTATAAATAGAAATTATGTAATTAACCCTAAAACACAGGAAAAATCGATAAAAACTCATTTTATTAGAAAAATCGTATATTATATATATAATTGAAAATAATTCACGAAAAATAGTTTTAATTAGTTAAAAAATACTAAATAATTTCTAGAAATCATTTTTATACCTTACATAAATATTAAAACCAATTTAATTACATTTTTAGCCAATTTAGGATAAAATTACCAAAATGCCCTTATATATATAAATATACTAAAATTACTCCAAAAATTCACCAAAAATAATATAATTGCACAAAATTAATTTTCTCAACATATTTATCAATAATATCAATAATTAAACTCAATTAACTAATTAATTTCAATTAAAAACACAATTAACCTAATTTTCCAAAATTACATAAACATAAATAATTCAAAATAAATACATAGAAATTCATAAAAATTCCAAATAAATTCCTATAATTAATTTTAACACCTATATTTATCATAAAATTCAATTTCATAATTTATTTAATTAATTTCGAAAATTAGAAAATAATATTAAAATATTTAAAAATACCCAAAAATCAAAATAATCTCCAAAAATTCCACAAAAATTCATACATGTAGATTAAGCTAAGGGGAACAACATTTGTGAAGGGATTTTTCATGAATCAATCAAATTAAAGCTCAAAAAAATCAAAAACCCTAATATGGCCAAAATTCAAAATTTGAAACCTAAGCAAATCAAGACCATTTCAGCTCAAACCAAAGCTAGAATCACACTCACCGGAGCTCAAGGAGAATAAAGAGACTAGCGGTGTCAAAAATGGTGGCTGGAATCGCGAGGTGAGAAGAAATGAAGCTTTCGGCCGGAAATGGAGAAAAGAAGCTAGCCGGCGCCGAGGAAGGAGGTTAGGGGCGGCGGAGCAGCTGGAGAAGACGGCAACACGCAGGGGAGGCACTCTGATGGCCGGTGATCAGAAGTTGCAGTGGGGAGAGGAAGATGGAGGAGGGTCGAGCTCGGGAAGGAAGAAGAAGAAGAAGAAAAGAAAAGAAAAGAAAAGAAAAGAAAAGAAAAAGAAAAAAGAAAAATAAAGAAAAATAAATAAATAAATAAATAATTTTAATAAAATATTTGAGAAAAATCTCCCACCACACACTTAATATTTACAATTTAATAATAAATAAAATAATTAAATAACAATAAAATTAATAAACAAATAATAAATTATTAGGGTAATAAATTAAACCCTAATTAAATAAATATATACACACATAGGCTTTATTTAGTAATTTAAAAATACGTATGAGTTCATGCAAGTCCGTAAATATATTTAAAATAATTAATAATAAAATATTTACGTGAAAATTTCCCTGAAAATGCAAGTCCCGGGAAAATTTTATGTAAAGGACTTTAAATAATACACAATAATTAAAATAGGTTTTAAATACACATCAACTCGTAAAAATATCATAGTATATATACAAAAATTATTAACACTGTATATTCCGGTACAGTGTAAAAATATTTAAAAAAAATACGGGATATTACAATTTTGTCTCAAAACAATTAAAACATAGTATTTAATTATCATATCTACAAAACACACCATTTATTCATTATATCAAAATTTACATAATATAATACTTTTCTAAAAAAAAATTTAGATAAATTAACAAAATCATTTTATAACTACTAAAATTACTAACATAATACTAACACTAATTTACTCCAATAATCAACCAAAAATAGTTAATTAATCACATTAACAAAATATACATAAAACTTAAAATACCAAAATAAATATACAAAAATTCCATAAAAATCAATTTAATTAATCTAAATTAATTTTAATATACTCTTAATCAAAATTAACCCCAATTAACTTAAATCCACTAATATAAGTATAGATCAACTCAAAAAAAGTAACCACATAATTAAAAAAAATTCTGGGTAATTAGTAAGTATAATAAAAATCAACAAAAATATTAAATCACCACAAAATCAACTAAATCAACTAACCATAGCCCTAAACAACTAAAAATCAACCTGACAACTAACTAAAACCAACCAGAAATTACTGAAATCAACCAGAAATCAACTAGAAAACTACTACCCTTAACCCATCAACTCACCAAAAACAAAGTCAATGGCAGAAAGAGGATTGCTGTTGTTGCTGTGTGTGACTTCAACAGCTCCAAATGGCCTCCTCCAGCAGTTGCCAACGTCCAGATGAAGAGGGAGATGTTGGTGGTCATCTGGTGGTGAGCCGTGGTGGTCTGGCTTGGTCTGGTTGGTCGCATGAAGAGAAGCAAAAACAGAGACAAGGAAGAAGAAAATGGCAGGGGAGAGGGAAAGTAAAGAAATGTAGGGGAAAGAGAAAATGGTGACCTGTATGTCTTGTTTTTTTTTTTTTTGACTAACTTTTGTATATATATATATATATATACACACACACACACACACTAATAATTTAATACACACATAAAATATCCATACAAATAATGTAGTTTAATAATAATAATAATAATAATAATAATAATAATAATAATAATGATGATGATGATGATAATGATGATAAAAACAAACAATGTCATTTTAAATAATAAAATAATACAAATTCGGAAATCACTTTTATTAAAATAAAATAAAATATAGGGTATTACAATAACAATGTTATTAATATACCTCTAGACAAAAAAAAATACTACAATTATAATAGTTAATAATAGTTGTGCTACCAATAATATTTGGACAAATTTAATAATAAAGTATGTGCATAAAAATAAATTAATGTAAAAGTAATAATATTAATAGTTCTCAATAGAAATTTTAAATTTAGTACTTAAATATAATAATTTAATATATGAATTATAACAATATAAATTAAAGAAAAATTTGTATCCTTGAAAACCTCAATATTTATATAAATAATTTAAAATATTCGATTTATTACAATAATAACCTTGATTTTAAAATTATTTTATTAAATAATGAGATATGCATTTTTAATAAAAATTTAAAAGTTATATTTACTTATTTTACTATTTTGTGATTTATTATCATTATTTTATGTTTAATTGAATTTTCTACGTAAATATATTATTTTGGACGTTTAAATTCCATTATATATATTTATTATTTTTGAATATGATTATTTTAATAACATTAATTTAGTGCATGATTATTTTAATATTTTTTTAGTACTAATATTATTTTATTAATTGACGGGATTTTGCATATTATTAATATTTTTAATGTATTCCACTACCATTATTAGTGTTATTATTTTCATTGTTATTTTATGTGGGTTAATATCATAATTATCATGCGATATTATTATCATAGTATTATTTTAATATTAATATGTTGAGTACGTCATTATTATTTTATTGATTTACATTATTGATATTTATTATTTTGGATAGTGTTATATTATTAATATTAATTCTTAGTGCAGTATACTTTTATTATTATTATTTTTATTAATATACATTATTGGTATTATTAAATTATTTAATAAAAATGGTTTATATTAATGTTATTTTTGAGTATTATTTTATATTATATTGTGTGTATTATTGTTAATATATGTGTGTGTGATTATATTGTGAGTGTGTGAATATATATATATATATATATATATATATATATATATATATATATATATATACACACACACACACACACACACATACAAACCAAAAACCCATCTCCCTCCTCCATTTTCGCCTGTCATTGTGCGTGACCCATATGCACTGCTACACTCCCACCACCAGATGACCACCAGCATCTCCACCTTCCATTGGACACTGGCGACTGCAGGTGAGGGTTGTCTGAAGCCATGGAAGTCACGAAGCAGCATCAGCCACTTCCTCCTCACGTGAAGACCACTACCAGCAACAGCCTTCCACCGTGATGCCCAGCTCCACCACCACCACCACCTGCTGTCACTGGAGACGGCAGCAGCTCCAGCACTTATAGATTAGCCATCTCTTTGTCCTTGATTTCTTTGCTTGGTAAGTTATAAGTTAGTGGTAGTTAGTGTTAGTTGTTAGGTGGTTGTTTTTGGTAGTTTTTAGGTTGATTTTGGGTTTTAGTTAACTTAAATATTATTATTTAATTATTCATAATTTATTTTGATTATTTGATTAATTTTGAGTTGATTTAAGTTATTTTGGTTAATTTTTTACTATTTCATATTTAATTATTAAATTTATGTTAATTAATTATTTTAATTATGATTTTGGTTAAATTATTGTTGTTATATATTGTTATTAATTTTGGTGTTGAGAAATTAATTTTTGGGATTATTATATAATTTTTATAAATATTTTTAGTTTATGTAAATTTTGGAATATTAAATTAAATGTGCACTTTGATTGAATTTAGAGTTTAATTTTGTGTTTTAGTTGATATTAGAAGGTTATTTGTTGATAAAATAATTTTTATGAAATTATATAATTTTTATGGAATTTTATACAATTTATGTGTATTTTGAATTATTAGATTAAGTATGTATTTTTATAGAAATTGTTGGATAAATATGTGTTTTGGTTGATATTAGTATAATATATGTTGATTAAATAATTTTAATGATTTTATAATTTTTGAGGAAATTAATTAGTGTATTGGATATTTTTTTATTATAGGGGTAAATGTGTAATTTTGTGTTAATTGTAGTTAAATATTATGTTTTAGTTGGTTTTATAATTATTTAAGGTAATAAAATGACTTTTACAAATTAATTACTATTTTTAACTAATTAATACTATTTTTTCAAAAATTATTTTCAACTGAGGGAGGTCAGACCTCATTGAGTGAATTGTTATTTTATATATACATGCATCTCCTAATGTCATATGCAATCACTCATCCATATATAATAAATATATATACAAGCATTTCACACATATGTTAAAAACACTTTTGATACAGACATGGCCAAGCTTAAGAATGGTAATGGTGGTGGCATTTCTAGAGATAAAGCTAAGGATGGGTTTGATGGAGAGGACAATAAGAAAACCAAAGATAAAGCTAAGGATCCATTAAGCATGCCACAAGGCCCAATTACAAGGTCAAGGTCCAAGAAGCTATAAAAAGCCTTAATTGGCTATATGCAAGATTGGGCTAGTCAAGGAAGTTCAATTGGTCATCCTAGGTTTGGCCCAAGTGAACACATAATTGAATGGGCTTTGCTTAATGTTTGGCAAGTCCAAATACATGAATACTAATGTGGGCTAGTATATGGGCTCAAATCCCTTATTTAAGTTTAGAACTATATTATTTGCTATTATGCTTAATAGTTTTATTAGCATTTCTTATGTTAGGATGTTATAAAAGCCCTCCTTATGGTGTGTTTTAGACAAATTAGAAATTGAATGAAAATTAGTCATTTTGCATATTTTCTTAAATTCTTGAATTCTTGTTGAATGCATAAATCACTTATCAAGGAATTGATCTATCCTTGTGGTGTGTTAAGGGTTATGGTTTAAAGAACTTAGTTTTCTTTAGGTTCTAATCTTGATTAACCAAACCTTGCAATCTAATTTAAGCGATTTTTGGGTTGTGAAACTCAATTTGTTCTTGGGTTTTCAAGATAGTAATTCACGGGTTCATAATCATTAGGGTTTGTGGTTCTAATCCTTGGAGGCTCTTAACATTTGGCATCAGAGCTTTGGCTCTTAAATCAAGTTATCTATCCTTTTCTTTATGTTATTTGCTTGTTTTCTTTACATTCTACATTGTTTAGTTTTTTATTCTGATTCAAAAAAAAGAAAGAAAAAAAGAAAAATAAAAAAAGAAAGCAAAAAAAGAAAAAAGAAAGCAAAAAAAGAAAAAAAAAAGAAAAGAAGAAGGAAAAAAATGAATTAGATATGAAGTATAAAAAAAAAAGAGATCAAGGAATAGGTCTGATTGGTTTGATTGTGTCTTAATTGGCTTGAAAATATATTTGATGTGTTATTCCTTGTTTTTAGTGTGTTTATATAGATATTAGGGTTGTTAAAGGATTCCTATTACAGCTAGCCTTGAAAGTTTCCTAAACTCAAGAGGAAATTAAGAAGATTATTACAATCCTACACAAATAAGGATTAGGTGGTTGTTTAGGAAGATTCAAAGGGACATTGAATTCCATTAACCTGAACACTATATATACCATCTTATTTGAATTATTTCAGTCTTAAATTCATCTTTCTAGTTTAAATATTCTTTTTTTTTTGCATGTTTTTTAAGTTTGGGCAAAATTGACACATTTAAGGCATACAGAGGTAACCTTCCTTCTTGATCAACTTTTTTTTGTGATTTTTGCTTCCTAACATGATCCTTACATGTCTTTTACATCAACTTGAAGTTTTCAATTCATTTTTGAGCTCTAAAATCAAGTTTCTATTGTTGTTTAGTTAGAACTTTCTATTTAGGATTAAACTTGATTTCTTGATTCTTGAACTTAATTTCTTATTTCTTGCACCTTATTTTTGTTCCTTTTACATGAAAATTGCTTCATTTGAGTTTTTCATTGTTCTTGTTTCATTAAGCACTTTTTTTTGTTGTTGTGTCCTCTTTTTCTTATTTTAAGTTGAATTGCATCTTTCTTGTTTCTTCATCTAATTTTTTTGTTTCTTACATCTAGATTTTTTCTTTATATGTAATTTTCATCCTTTTGAAGTTTTCTTGTGTTTTTCTTCCTAATTTTATTGAAATCATGGCTATTTGTTATTTTATTTCTTAATTCTTGCATTTTTCCTCAACTAAGCTTTTTATATCATAATTCTTAGTGCTTTGAAAGTATAGTAAAATAACTTGATGTGTGGTTATTGATTCACATAAGAATCATTGAAAACAAGTTGAGTGGTGTGAGTTTTTCAGCCTTGTGTGATCATTCTTGATTGTGTGAAACACGAGTGACTATCCCAATTAATTAAGAGTAAACACGTAAGGGAGTGATAGTGAGGTCCTTAATTATTTTTATTTTTTATTGCATACTAACTCTTATTACAGCATGTCAAGTGGTTCTAATGGAGGTTATAATATGCCAACTACCGAGCATACCTATGACACAAATGCATGAAAATGAAAGGGTGCAACGAAGCATAAAGAATATGAATGAGTAAATGGAGAGGTTACAACTTGAAATGGCAACCAATCAATAAGCAATTCTATACTAAATTAATGCACTTGCCTGAGGTATAAGAAATAGGCTGAATGAAGAGGTAAATGTGCAAGGCAATTATGGGCAACAAATTGGGATGAATGAGGATGATTTTGGTAAAGCTTTGAGGAGTATGATAATATAGCCTATGGTGGAGTTAACAGAGGTATGGGTAGAGGAGCTAGGAGGTACCAAAATTATGGTAGAGGTAGAGGATACTTTGGTAGTAAGTTTGGTGGCTATGGGAACTATGATGATGTTGATAGGAACTTGGGTAGCATCAAACTTAGGATTCCTATTTTTTTGGGCAAAACTGATCCGGAAGCATATTTGGAGTTAGAAAAGTGAGTTGAACTTATCTTTGATTGCTATAACTTTTTAGAAGAGAAAAAGGTGAAATTGGTGATTACCAAATTTATTGAGTATGCTATAGTTTAGTGGGATCAGTTGGTGGTTAGTAGGAGGAGGAACATGGAAGAACCTATTAATAGTTGGATTGCACTTAAAACTATCATGAGGAGGCATTTTGTACCTAGACATTCCCATAGGGAGTTACATCAAAGACTCCAATCTTTGAGGAAAGGTACAAAGAGTGTTGAGGATTATTATAAGGAGATGGAGATGCTCATGACTATGGCAGATTTGGATAAGGATAGGGAAGCTACCATGGCACAATTCATTGGTGGGCTTAATAAGGAGATTACTGATAGGGTAGAGTTACAACATTATGTGAAGCTTAAGGAGTTAGTTCACCTTACAATTAAGGTGGAAAAGCAACTAAAACCTAAAGGAGCAATGAGGTTTGAATATAAAAGTACTTCAAGTGGTAGGCCACACTGGTCTAATTCATGGAACTGAGGCAAAAAAGTTGATGAGAAGTCTATTTTCAATGATAACAAAGGGAAAAGCATTTCAGGCAGCAAAGGCACATCTAAACTCGAAAATAACAAAGAAAATAATAGAGATATTAAGTGTTTTAAATGCTTGGGGCATGACCATATTGCTTCACAATGTCCAAATAAGCAGACAATGGTGGCTAGAGAGCATGGGGAGATTGAAACATCATGTGAGGAGAGTGACAATGATGATGAGATACCACAATTAGAAGATGACAATGATGATTGCATTGAAGCTCCTATGGCAGGTGAGCTTTTGGTGGGAATGCACACACTAAGTATTCAATTAAAGGAAGAAGATGCCTTAGAGCAATAAAGAGACAACATTTTCCACATAAGATGCCATGTACAAGGTAAGACTTGTCTTATTATTATTGATGGTGGTGGTTGTATAAATGTTGCTAGCACTTTAATGGTTGAAAAATTGGGTTTAAATTTGATTCCACATCCTAGGCCTTATAGATTGTTATGGTTAAATAATTGTGGTGATATCAAAGTCAATAGGTAGGTTGTTGTACCTTTCACAATTGGTAGTTATTCAGATGAGGTGTTATGTGATGTCGTGCCAATGCATACTGGCCATATCTTATTAAGTAGGCCATGGAAATTTGATATAAAGGCTATCCATGATGGCTTTCTAAATAGGTACTCATTTGTGAGGGATAGGAGAAAAGTTACATTAATACCTCTTTCTCCTAAGGAAGTGTATGATAACTAATTTAAGTTGGAAAAAGAGAGGAGTCAGGTTGAAAACAACAAAAAGGAGAGTGAAAACCCAAAGGGTGAGATTCAACCTAAAGAGAAAACAAAGGCAAAGGGTAGTTTTTTGGCTAGGGAAAGTGAAGTTAGGCATGCATTGCATTCAAGTAAGATGTTATTTATTGTTACTTATAAATATGCATACTTGAACACTACTAAACTTGATCTTTCCTTATTGAGTGTGTTTGCTAATCTTTTGCAAGAGTTTACTGATGTTTTTCCTAAGGAAATGCCAAGTGGATTACCTCCTCAAAGAAGGATAGAACATTAAATAGATTTCATACCCAGAGTTACCATACCAAATAGACCAGCCTATAGAAGTAATCCCAAGGAGACAAAAGAGCTTCAAAGGCAAGTGGAAGAGTTTATGTCAAAAGGGTATATGCATGAGAGCTTAAGTCCTTGTGTAGTTCCAATGATTTTGGTTCCAAAGAAGGATGGCACATGGAGAATGTGTGTGGACTACCGTGAAATTAACAAAATAACGATAAAATATCATCATCCTATCCCTAGGTTAGATGATATGCTTGATGAGTTACATGGTGCATGTTTGTTTACTAAGATTGATTTGCGTTCTGGTTATGATCAAATTTGCATGAAAACTGGGGATGAGTGGAAAATGACTTTTAAGACTAAGTATGGTCTTTGTGAGTGGTTGGTCATGCCGTTTAGGCTTACAAATGCACCTAGTACTTTTATGAGGTTGATGAATCATGTCTTATGAGAGTGTCTTGGTAAATTTTTGGTTGTGTATTTTGATGATATCTTAATTTATTCCAAGTCCATTAATGATCATGTCATACATGTGCAAAGGGTTTTAGAAATTCTTAGGATAGAAAAATTGTATGCCAATTTGAAAAAGTGTAATTTTTGCATGGAAAGAGTTAATTTCCTTAGTTTTATTATTAGTTCAAAGGGTCTAGAGGTTGATGTGGAGAAGGTGGAAGCAATTAGGGAGTGGCCAACACCTAAAACCATTAGCCAAGTTAAAACCTTTCATGGGTTAACTAGTTTCTATAAGAGGTTCATTAGAGACTTTAATACTATAGCTGCATCCTTTAATGAAATAGTTAAGAAAAATTTTGGGTTTACTTGGGTTGATGCACAAAAACATGCTTTTAATATGCTTAAAGATAAGTTATGTAATGCTCCTTTATTGGTTTTACCTAACTTTGACAAAACCTTTGAGATTGAGTGTGATGCTAGTGGCTTTGGAATTAAGGCTGTTTTGATGTAAGAGGGTAGACCTATATGCTAGTTTAGTGAAAAGCTAAATGGAGTAGCCCTTTGGTACCCAACCTATGATAAAGAACTCTATGCTTTGGTTCGAGCCTTGCAAACATGGCAACACTATTTATGGCCTAAGGACTTTGTCATATATATAGATCATGAGAGTTTGAAGCATCTCAACGGGCAAGACAATTTGAACCAAAGACATGCCAAGTGGGTGGAGTTCATTAAGACATTCCCATATGTAATCAAGTATAAGAAATGTAAGGAAAATGTGGATGATGATGCACTCTCTCACAGGTATGCTTTACTTACTACTCTTGATTCTAAATTTTTAGGCTTTGAGTTCATAAAAGAGTTGTATATAAGTGATAATGATTTTAGCAATGTGTTTACAACTTGTGCAAATGGGGCTATTTTTAATGATTTTTATGTGTTTGAGGGTTTTCTTTTCAAGAAAAATTGCCTTTGTATTCCTAACTATTCTTTGTGGGTTGTACTAGTTAGAGAAGCACATAGGGCAGTTTAATGGGTCATTTTGGGATACAAAAGACTTATGATACTCTGATTGAGCATTTTTATTGGCCATGCATGAAACGTGATGTGCATAATATTTGTGGTCAATTCATTGTTTGTTTGAAAGCTAAATTCAAATTGTAACCCCATGGGTTATATACACCTTTATCTATTCCTGATGTTCCTTGGATAGATTTGTCTATGGACTTTATGCTTTGTTTGCCTAGATCTAAGAAAGGTAAAGATAGTATGTTTGTTGTTATGGATAGGTTTACTAAGATGGCTCACTTTATACCATGCCATAAAAGTGATGATGCTTTTCATATTGCTGATTTGTTTCTTAGGGAAATTGTGCGTTTGCATGGAGTACCTAGGACCATTGTTAGTGATAGAGATGTTAAATTTCTAAGTCACTTTTGGCATGTGCTATGGGGTAAGTTAGGCACTAAATTTCTATTTCTACTACTTGCCATCCACAAATAGATAGACAAACTGAAGTTGTGAATAGGACTTTGGTTCAATTGCTTCATGCTTTGATTTCTAGGAATTTAAAATCTTGGGAGGATTTGTTGCCATTTGTTGAATTTGCATACAATAGGGCTGTTCATAGGACTACACATACTTCACCATTTGAAATTGTATATGGCTTTAATCTTTTAGCTCCTATTGATTTGATTCCTTTACCCTTTAACAAGCTTGTTAATGTTGAAGGTTCTTATAAAATAGATTTGGTTAAAAAACTACACAAGCAAGTTAAAGAGAGAATTGAGAAACAAAATGCAAAAGTGGCTGAGAGGGTTAACAAAGGACGAATTCCAATGGTGTTCCAAATTGGAGATTGGGTCTGGGTTCATTTTTGAAAGGAAAGGTTCCTAAATCAACGAAGGTCCAAGCTAAGTCCGAGGGGTGATGTTCCATTTCAATTCCTTGAGAGGATCAATGACAATGCCTATAAGATTGATTTAAAAGGTGAGTATAATGTGAGTGGTACATTTAATGTTGCTGATCTAAGTCCTTTTGATGTAGGTGATGAGATTGATTGGAGGACGAATCATCCTAAAGACGGAGGGAATGATACGGACATGGCTAAGCTTAAGAATGGTAATGGTGGCGACATTTCTAGAGTTATAGCTAAGGATGGGCTTAATGAAGAGGACAACAAGAAAACCAAAGATAAAGCTAAGGATCCATTAAGCATGCCATAAGGCCCAATTACAAGGTCAAGGTCCAAGAAGCTACAAGAAGCCTTAATTAGCTATATGCAAGATTAGGCTAGTCAAGGAAGTTCAATTGGTCATGCTAGGTTTGGCCTAAGTGAAGACACAATTGAATAGGCTTTGTTTAATATTTGGCATGTCCAAATACATGAAGATTAGTGTGGGCTAGTATGTGGACTCAAATCCCTTATTTAAGTTCAGAACTATATTATTTGCTATTATGCTTAATAGTTTTATTAGGGTTTCTTATGTTAGGATGTTATAAAAACCCTCTTTATGGTGTGTTTTAGACAGATTGGAAATTAAATGAAAATTATTCCTTTTGCATATTTTCTTGAATTCTTGTTGAATGTATAAACAACTTATCAAGGAAATGATATATCCTTGTGGTGTATTAAGGGTTTGGTTTTAAAGAACTTAGTTTTCTTTAGGTTCTAATCTTTATCAACCAAACCTTACAATCTGATTTAAGCAATTCTTAGGTTTTGAAACTTAATTTGTTCTTGGGTTTTTAAGATAGTAATTCACGGCTTCATAATCATTAGGGTTCATAGTTCTAATCCTTGGAGGTTCTTAACAACTTCATTTAATAAATGCTGAAAAACATTTGTTTTATTGAAGGATCAAATAGAACCTTATTTAATCGCAACCTCAATCAACAATAACTCTCTAGCCATACAGACTCACTTAATTCCAAATTAATTCACTTATTCCATTATGGACAGTAAATTGGCCCCGAGACGCTAAATTAACTAAGCTCCAGCAATCTAACTGTTAGTGTGATTGGCCCCAAGACACTAGGTTAACCGAGCTCCAAAAATCACACTACTCAATCACATCAAATCTTAAATCAATCAATCAATCAATCAAATATCTCAAGCGATCCTCACTCAACCCTAAATGTATTGCACCGGTACATATACGGTCCTAGTGCTGCTCACTAGGTAGCACGTTCTATCGATATCATTCATTTAAATAAAACATTCATATAGAAAAATAAATAATGCAGGATAACATTCATAATAATAAAATAAATCGTATATCCTTAATTTTGTTATTTAATTTTTGTATTAATTAATTAATTTTAAGTATATAAATTATTAAATATATTAAAATATTTGTGTGGTGAGTATTATTTGTGTTTGGGAATATATATATTACTATAATATAGTGTGGACATATATATATATATATATACAAATATACATAAATTTTAATCAAAAAAACAAAAGTTGCCTTATTTATGATTTTGCCCCTCCTGCATCTTCTTCTTCCCAATGCCATTTCCACCATTTCCAGCCACTTTCAAGCTGGTTTTCTTGCTGTTACTATGCTCCTCAGCCTTCCTCCTCCACCTCCAGCCATTTCCACCACCTGAAACACTCTTTTCCGGCGAGTTTTGGCCGGATTTTCATCAAGGAGCCAAAAATCGACTTAGCTCCGACCAAGCACTTTTCGGCCACCAAATTTGATGCTGTCAGTCTCTATCTTCTCCTTGATCTCTGGTGAGTGTGATTCCAAGCTTTGTTTCACTTGATTTGGTCTAGAATTGCTTAGGTTTCAATTTCTTCAAATCCACCATTTTCGATTTTGAATTTTTTTAGCTTTAATTTGATTGATTCATGAAAACTTCCTTCACAAACTTTGTTCCTGGAAGCTTAATCTACATTCTGTAAAGTTTTTAGAATTTTTAGAATTTATTTTAATTTTTGTGAATTTTTGATTATTTTATTATTATTTTCTAATTTTCGAAAATTAATTAATTAAATTGTGAAATTGTGTTTTATGGTGATTATAGGAGTTTAAATGAATTATAGAAATTTATTTGTAATTTTTGTGAATTTTTATGTATTTATTTGGAATTTATTAAGTTTTTGTCATTTTGAAAAATAGGGTTAATTATGTGTTTAATTGAAATTAATTGGTTAATTGAGTATATTTATTGATATTATTGAGATTTATGTTGATAAAATTAATTTTGAGTAATTATATTATTTTTGGTGAATTTTTGGATTTATTTTAGTAAATTTATATATATAGGGGTATTTTGGTAATTTTACACTAAATTGGCTAAAAATATAATTAAATTGGTTTTAATAATTTTTTGAGCTATAAAAATGATTTCTGCAAATTTTTAGTATTTTTAACTAATTAAAACTATTTTTCGTAAATTATTTTCAAATTATATATAATATACTATTTTTCTAAATAAATGGGTTTTTATTGATTTTTAGTATGTTTTAGGGTTAATTACGTAATTTAGATTTATAAAATGTATTTTTATTATATAAGGGCATTTTTGGTATTTTATAAATATTCTATGAATTGTGAACCGCGGTCGGTGAATTATAGTTTGGAGTCCGACCGAGAGATTTTGGTTGTAATTATGTGTTTATTCCGAAGTGTATTTCTTTGCAAGACCGGCTCTACTATTTGAGTAGAGAGATGTCTGTTTTACAGGGGAGGTTCTGCCGAATTTTCGGTACAATTCTTGTAAAACGTGATGTCCGGTCAAATTCTTATTCTAATTCTGTGTCTAAAATTTTAGATCGAGTTTTTAGAATTTTTGTTAACTTTTTTCTAATTTCATGTTATCATTTGTTTGTCTAGCTGCGCCGAGACTGAGGCCTAACGGATCAGGCCCGCCGAGCTTGTTTCGTGGAGCGCTAACATGTGAGTTATTGTACTGTATATATATGCACTGCATATAGAGTGCATTATTTATAATTTTTCATTTTCATTGTATGTTTTAAAAAGGGACTTAAATTATAATATTTTTAGTATATCTAGGGTTGCATTTTTATATATATGCATATTAAATAATTATGCATGTTAGTTTGATATATGCACATTAAACAATTAGGTTTAGGTTTAATACATTTGAGTAATATACACATATTTTAAAATGTACACTTAGACATAATTATTTTATTAAATGATTAGTATACTTTAGGTATAATTTCAGTAGATTTTAGGTTTATTCTTAAATAATTGCATGTTAAATTATAAACCTACACTTAAATTATTTTTAAGTTTATTTTTGGTATATTTTTTATTTATTTCTGAATAAATACATGTTTTATTATTAAATTAAACCTAACACATTAGTGGTATATTTAGGATTTATTTTTTGTATATGCATGCTAGATAATTAGGTTCATTTTTAGTATATTTGTGAATATATGTTAAACACAAACACATATTTAAATGAATATTTATACATAAATGTTTTGTTAAATAATTTGTGTACTTAGGGTATATCTTTTGTATATTTAAGTATATTTTTTTAAGAAAATGCATGTTATATTATTGTTACTCATTTAAATTGTTTTTAACTATATTAATGATTTATCTTTAGTTTATTTCATATTTTATTTGACATATATATGTATATATATATATATATATATATATATATATATATATATATATATATATATATATATATATATATATATATATATATATATATATATATACCTAAAATATACTGGGTATATTTTTGGTGTATATATATATGGTTGGTTTTACTATTATGAATATTGTTCTCCATTAATTATTTTTCGAATGAATGATTTCTTCAAAGTGAAGGATGTCAATAGAACGTGCTTCCTAGTGGGCAGCACTAGGACCATGTACATACCGGTACGATAGATAAGGATTGAGTAAGAGTTAAAATTGGGTGATTATAATTGATTTGACTAATATTAATGGTATGTTAGATAGTGTGATTGCGGGGCCAATCACACTGACAGTCAGACTGCTGGAGCTCGGTTGACTTAGTGTCTCGGGGCCAGTCTACTGTCCATAAGTGAATTGAATGATCTATTGGGTTGATTGAGATGTGAGATGATAGATAGTGTGACTGCTGGAGCTCGGTTGACCAAGTGTCTCGGGGCCAATCACACTGACAGCCAGACTGTTGGAGCTCGATCGACTTAGTGTCTCGGGGCTAGTCTGCTGTCCAAATTGGAATAAGTGTTCTATTTGGAATCAAGTGAGCCTGCATGGCTAGAGTGATGATGGGATTGTTTGAGGTTGTTATTATTTAGGGTTTTATGGATCCTTCATGAATTAAAACAAACATTTTCTACATTTAGTCTATTTTTAAAAGCAAAGTTTAGCATTCGTGTGAAATGTGTGTATATATATATATATATATATATATATATATATATATATATATATATAAGAATGCCTGATTGTTATGGTTTAGTTTGCATGTATATATAGTATAATAATTCACTCAGTGAGGTCTGACCCCCCTCAATTATTTTTTTCAGGAGATCCCATATCGTCAGACCTTAGTTGTAGAGTTCCTCGCCGTTGTTCTTCAATCCCGACTATTTTATGCAAATGTATATTCTGAACTTTGAATTGTATTCTAGAAACTACAATAGTAGTGTTATTATATTGGAAGTGTATTATTTTGTTTGGATATTATATACTCTGAGAATTTGTATTTGAATATTATACGAATATGTATTCATTTATAAAAGGATTTGGAGTATTTATTTTATATATTGATTCAGAAAAATTTTAATTTGGTCGTACTTTTATTTAATTATTGCATGATTTTATTTTCTAAGGCTTGATACGGGTTCCGGATTCGAAAGAATTCCCGTTCCCTAGCATCGGTCATGACTCCTAGTTTGGGTCGTGACAGAAAGCTACATGGCATAAAGATGTAGGCCTAACAGAAAACTCCCAAACTCCTAAAAAAAATAAGTTGAGGGGAGTTAGACCTCACTGAGTAAGCTAATAAAAACATGAATGCGGTTTGAAAATTTCCTTTAAAATAGGGTTTTATGAAAATATAATATATTTATAATTTTATTCAAATCCTTTAATATATATATATATATGATCCATTTTTTTCAAAGGGGAAATAAAATTTTGAATGCCTTTAAAAAATTTTAGTATAAAAATTAGATAGAATCCTAGTCCTCAATTTTAACAACCAAACGACTATCTTCAATTTAAGACTGTCGGATCTTGAGAGCAAAGCATTACCAGGATGCATAGCCACAGTCATATCACTTAATCCAATATCATTAGCGATGTCTGAGAGCAAAGCATCAATAGACCATTGGTCCCAGTGATCTAATAAATAAAATCCAAATTTTTATTGGCAGTGTCCAAGAGCAAAGTATCACCAAACCTTCGGCCCCAATATTTTAATCAATAATCAAATATTATATTACTAGCGGTGTCTGAGAGCAAAGCATCACTAGACCATCGACCCCAATAATATAATTAATAAAATTAAATATTTTACCGGTGCGCACACAGTCTTGATGAAACCCATCAAGTAGCTCGTTCTACCATAGTTTATTTAAAATAAATGAAATACGACAAAGAAAATTAAAATAAAATAAATCAACTATAAATTAAATAATGCAACATTATATAAGAAAACCGAATAAAATCTTGTAAATTTAAATTCATCAGCAATTATGTATTTAATTTGAAAAACCCAACAAGAAAAAAAAATATTAACTTACAAAATGAAGGCGTTCCTCTGATACGACGTGTCCGACCTTAACTGTTAGACGCGACCGGAGGGGCGGCTAAAAGACAAAAATTAAAACAAATATCAAAAAACAGAAACCCTAAATTTTAAAATTTCTAAGGAAGACTCGACTCAAAATTTAAAAATTAGGATTGAGCCGATGTCACGTTTTACGAAAAATCTACCAAAAATTCGATAGACTCTCCTTTGTAAAACGGACATCCCTCTATTGAAGTAGAGTCAATCCTACAAGCAAACTAACTTCTAAACTTCACACAAACTCAACACCTCGGGTTAGGATCTCAAACTACTCAAATCCCTAACTGATATTCACAATACACAAAAAGGAAAATATTACATACTAACATATTAAAATCACTAAAATTCATAAAATCAATAATATAATTTATTTAAATTTCAAAACACTAAATATAAATATTTTCCACAATAATTAATAAAATCTTAAATAATAATATAATATTTATAAAATTCCTATTTTTCAAATATTCAACCTATTTAGTCAAATTCACATTTAATTGTTTAAATAGTTTAAATATATTATAAAATTAATAAAAAATCCATTTAATCACAAACTAATAAATAATTATTATTTGAATATAATTTTCAAAAATTAGAATTAATTAGTTAAAAATAGTAACTAATTTATCAAAATTATTCTAATACTCTATAAAATTCTAAAACCATTTAAAATATGATTTAACTATATTTTCAACAAAATTACATAATTACCCCAAAATTCCAATATTCACATAAACATAATAATTCCTAAAAAATAATATAAATTTACTAAAAAAATTTTATTAACACAAAAAAATTACTAACTTAATTTACTAACTCAAATTAACTCAATATTCAACCCAAATAATTATTTAACATAATTAACAAAAATTCATTTTTCATTATTAAAATATTCAAAAATTACCCAGAAATAAAATAAATTAAAAAAATCAACAAAAATTAATTAAGAAGCTTAAGTTTATCATAAACAACATTTCTAAGAACAATTAACTTGGAACTCAAAGAATCATGCTAAGAAAAAAAAAACCAAAATAGGCATAAACAAAAATCTAGATAAAACTCACAAACGAAGAGGATTAAGCTTGACCAAAGCTTGAAATCATCTCCCCTGCAGCTCTGTAATATCCCGTGTTTTTAAAATATTTTTACACTGTACCGGGATATACAGTATTAATAATTTGTGTATATATATTACGATATTTTCACGAGTTGATATGTATTTAAAATCTATTTTAATTACTGTGTCTTATTTACAGTGCTTTACGTAAAATTTTCCCGGGACTTGCATTTTCGGGGAAATTTTCACGTAAATAATTTATTATTAATTATTTTAAATATATTTTCGGACTTGCATGAACTCATACGTATTTTTAAAATACTAAATAAAGCCTATGTGTGTGTATATTTATTTAATTAGGGTTTAATATATATTACCCTAATATTTTATTATTTGTTTATTTATTTATTATTATTTAATTATTTTATGTATTATTAAATTATTAAAATTATTTTATTATTATTTTATTTTTTCTTTTTCTTTTTTTTCTTTTTTTTCTTTTTCTTTTCTTTTTCTTTTTTTTTTCTTTCCTTTTTTTTTTCTTTTTCTTCTTCTTCTTCTTCTTCTTCTTCTTCTTCTTCTTCCCGTGCGCCCGACTCCCTTCCCTCCCACTGCAACTCCGATCACCTACCGTCGGTGTGCCTCCCGGCTTGCCACCGTCGTTCCCAGCCGTCCCCCACCGCCAGCAGCTCCCTTCCCCGGCGCCGGCAGCCCCTGTTTTCATTTTTGGCCAAAAATCTTCCCTTTGCCGTTTCTCCCATTTTCGGCCACCGTTTTTGACACCGCCAGTCTCTTTCTTCTCCTTAAGCTCTGGTGAGTGTGATTCTAGCTTTGGTTTGAGCTTAAATGGTCTAGATTTGCTTAGGTTTCAAATTTTCCAATTCAGTCACATTAGGGTTTTCGATTTTTTTGAGCTTCAAATTGATTGATTGTAATATCCCGTAATTTTAAAAATATTTTTACACTGTACCGGGATATGCAGTGTCAGTGATTTTTGTATTTTATATGATATTTTTATGAGTTGATATGTATTTTAAACCTATTTTAATTACTGTCTATTATTTTCAGTATTTTACGTAAAATTTTCCCGGGACTTTCATTTTCGGGGAAATTTCCACGTAAACAATGTATTATTAATTATTTTAAATGTATTTACGGGTTTGCATGAACTCATACATATTTTTAAATTATTAAATAAAGCCTGTGTGTGTATATTTAATTAGGGTTTATTATTACCCTAATATTTTATTATTTATTTATTATTATTTGATTATTTTATTTATTATTAAATTATTAAAATTTATTTTTTTTCTTTTTTCTTTTTTTTTCTTTTTCTTTCCCTTTTTCTTTCTTTTTCTTTTCTTTTCTCTTTCCTTTTCTTTCTTTTTCTTTTTCTTCTTCTTCTTCTTTCTTCTCCCGTGGGTGCCGCCGAACCACTACATTTTGTCACCGTGGTTTCTCCCTCATCCGGCCACCGTTTTCGACACCGCCGGTCTCTATCTTCTCCTTGAGCTCCGGTGAGTGTTATTCTAGCTTTTGTTTGAGCTAAAACGGTCTAGAATTGCTTAGGTTTTGAGTTGAATATTTCGGCCACTTTTGGTTTTCGATTTTTTTGAGCTTCAATTTGGATGATTCATGGAAACTTCCTTCACAAATGTTGTTCCTGGTAGCTTAATCTTCATGTATGAATTTTTGTAGAATTTTTGGAGATTGTTTGGATTTTTGGGTATTTTTGAATATTTTAATATTATTTTCGAATTTTCGGAAATTAATTATTTAAATTATGAAATTGGAGTTTATGGTTGAATTAGGTGTTGAAATGAATTATAGGAATTTATTTGGAATTTTTATGAATTTCTAAGTATTTATTTTTAATTATTGAAGTTTATGTGATTTTGTAAAATTAAGTTAATTGTGTTTTTATTTGAATTTAATTGGTAAATTGAGTTAAATATTTATGTTATTGATAAATATGTTGAGAAAATTAATTTTGGATAATTGTATGATTTTTAGTGAATTTTTGAAGTAAATTAGGTATATATATATATATAGGGGTATTTTGGTAATTTTACCCTAAATTGTCTAAAAATGTAATTTAATTGGTTTTAATATTTATTTAAGGTATAAAAATGATTTCTACAAATTATTTAGTATTTTTAACTAATTAAAACTATTTTTCGGGAATTATTTTCAATTATATATATAATATACGGTTTTTCTAATAAAATGAGTTTTAATCGGTTTTTATAGTGTTTCAAGGTTAATTATGTAATTTCTATGTATGAAATGTATTTTTGTGATTTAAGGATATTTTTGTTGTATCTGGAATATTGTTCTGTGTTTGTGGACCCCGGTCGGTGGACTGTAGTTTGGAGTCCGACCGTGGGATTTTGGATTGTGTTGAGCTCGTTTTTCGAAGTGTGTTTCTTTGCAGGGTCGGCTCTACTCTTTTGAGTAGAGAGATGTCCGTTTTACAGGGGAGGTTCTGTCGGATTTTCGATAGAATTCTCGTAAAACGTGATATCCAGTCGAACCCTAATTTTCGATTCTGTATTTAATACTCTAGATTGAATTCTAGGATTTCTGTTAGGGTTATTCTGATGTCGAGTAATTATTTCTTGTTTAGTTGCACCGAGACCGAGGGTTAGTGGACCAGGCCCGTCGGACCTGTCTCGTGGAGCGCATTAGGTGAGTTACTATATTATATATATATGCTTAGGATGCATGATTTAGAAAATGCATGTTTTATTTTGACTGAATATGCATAAATAATGTGATTTATATTCAAGTATATTTTTGGTATATTTTTGGTATATAATAAATTATATACATGTTTTATTAATAAAATATATTTAAAATGTTTTTAAATATATTTTTAGTTTAATTCATGATTTGATTGAATTTATTTGACGTATATATATACTCAAATATACCTGGTTTACGTTTGGTATATTTCCAGTATATATATGGTTTATATTGCTATTTCATTAATATTCATGCATCATTTATATTTGTGAATGAATGTTTTATTATTTAAGAATGAAGGATATCAATAGAACGTGCTACCTAGTGGGCAGCACTAGGACCGAGTACGTACCGGTACGCCTATAGCTTTAGGCTATGTTACTAACTATTTGTGGATATTGGTTTGATATGATTATTGATATGTGAGATGTGGTTTGTGGGTGTGATTGCTGGAGCTCGGTTGACCAAGTGTCTCGGGGCCAATCACACTGGCAGTCAGACTGCTGGAGCTCGGTTGACTTAGTGTCTCGGGGCCAGTCTACTGTCCATATGGATTAAGTGGATATATTTGGAATTAGTGAGCCTGTATGGCTAGAGTGTTGTTTAACACTATTTTTCTGAGGTTGCGATATTCTAGGGTTCTATGTGATCCTTCATAAAAGTTGATTTTCAGACAAAATATATAAAATGATTTTTCTGCATCTGTATGAACTTGCCTGTATATATACATATTACTCATATACTGTTGACTGTTTGCATTATCACTTAGAGTGTATGTATATATACTATAGTAATTCACTCAGTGAGGTCTGACTCCCCTCCGTTGACTATTTTTCAGGAGAGTCAACTTCCTCAGACCTCAGTAGCAGGTCGATACGCCGGATTTCTTCCGCCCCGGCTTCTTTATGTAAATTGTCTACTTGAGTCTTAGTTATTTTATCTAGACACTGCAGTAGCTGTAAATTAAAGTATTGGATTTTATGTATTTGTTTTAAAGAGATGTATTATGTTAAAACTGGATTTGTATAAAGATTATACTTATGAGATTATATATGCGATGTGATGAGTTTTGAATTATATCCAGTTGAGATGGATGATATTGTAATATTTATGATATTTATGATTTTATTTTCCGCTGCATACTATATTTTTATGGTTATTGTTATTGCATGATTTATTTTTTTTATTTTTAGGCTTGCTACGGGTTCCGGATTCGAAAGAATTCCCGTTCCCTAGCGCCGGTCATGACTCCTGTTTTGGGTCGTGACAAAGTTGGTATCAGAGCGAAGTTCGTTTCTGAGTGGAGTTCTGTGTCAGGGCTTAGTTATGTGAGTTGTGGCCCTAGTTTTAAAGTTGTGTTTTCTGTTGGACTACTGCAGTGTATTAGGTTCGAGTATGTCTTGATGAGTATTCCTTGCTGTAGTTTTCAGCGTTATTCCTCCATTGTCTGTTTTGTCTGAATCTTTCCGTTTGTCTTTTCAGAATGAGGAGGCGAGCGCGTGTCGCTCCACCGGTCGTTGAGGCCGAGGATGATGAGTCTTTTCAGGATGAGGTTTTACCTCCTGAGCAGCCAGTTAGACGTAGAGGTCATGACAGAGGTAGACCTCGAGGAGCGGCAGGTCGCCGTAGGCAGAGAGAGTTACAGGACGAGGAGCCTGTTGAGCCTGAGTTTGATGTTCCTGTTCCTCCAGTTGTTCAGCCTGTTCAGCCTGCCTATCAGCAGGGTATGTCTGACCCTGAGGCAGCTTTGTTCTATGCCAGAGTTGGCAGGATTGCTTTTGATGGTACTTCTGATCCTTTAGATTTTCTGCATGCGATTGAGACTAGGACTCGGACTGCTCATACCGAGTACCAGCGGATCATGATCATTGAGTTGTCTGTCGAGGGACCAGCTCTAGATTGGTTCATTCAGATGATCCAGCCCTTTATGATGACGATGACCTGGGCTCAGTTTTGAGAGCGATTCATGAGGAGATTTTGTCCAGAGCCTCTTTGTTTGAGCTATCGTCTCCGTTTGACTAGTATTTCTCGTGGAGATCGATCTGTAGAGGAGTATACCCGAGAGTTTCTTCGTTTGGGTAGATATGCTGAGGATCTGATGCGAGATCAGTATTTCGCGGTTACTACCTATGTTACTGGTTTGGGTTCAGCTTTTGCTGGTATGCCCACAGCAGGTCTTACTCTCGAGTCTGTGATTGAGCTAGCTAAGGAGATTGAGCTGAGGTTAGTTAGGCAAGGAGCGATGCCTGATTATTACCAGTTGGGAGTTCAGTCGAGTGGATCGTAGGCTACTCCATATTCGAGTTTTCATGTTGGTTCGAGTAGTCAGCAGCGAGGTTCGACTCAGCAGAGTCAGAGACAGCAGCAGCGAGTGCATCGGAGTAGTAGACATGGTCGTGGAGGTCAGCGTAGATCGTTTAGATTTGGGTCAGGTGCTTCGAGCAGCAGCAGTGGTTGTAGTTCTGGATCAGCGGCCAGTGTTTGTCAGACTTGTGGTAGAGTCCATCAGGGACCGTGTTATCTGACACCGCTGACATGTTTCAGATGCGGGCAGACAGGACATTTTGCCAGATCGTGTCCTTATTCCGGATATCAGCAGCAGCAGATTCCGTGATTCCCACAGCAGTCGATTGCTAGTGCTGCACCTATGCCATTTCAGTTACCACCAGCTCAGCATCAGAGTTCTACTCAGTTTGTTCCACAGCAGAGTCGTGGTAGAGGTACTAGAGGAGGTGCTAGAGGTGTTGGCCAGGCTTCTACCAGTCAGCAGGGAGGTCGAGGCCAGGCCAGAGTCTTCCATCTGACTCAGCAGGATGCTCAGGCATCTAATGCAGTCGTGGCAGGTATTCTTTCTGTTTGTTACCTGGATGCTTTGGTTTTGTTAGATCCGGGTGCCATGCATTCGTTTGTTTCTCCTGTTTTTGCTTCTAAATCTTGTTGGCAAGCTTCGAGGATGGCTTTTCCTTTGTCTGTTGCCACTCCTCTGAGCGATTCCTTGGACACCGATATTGTTCTTTCTGGTTGTCCAGTTCTCGTGGGAGTTAGAGAATTACCCGCTGATTTGATTTTGTTGGATGTGATGGAGTTTGATGTTATTTTGGGAATGGATTGGTTGTCTCAGCACTTTGCCGTGGTTGATTGCAGGAATAAGGAGGTGACTTTTAGAATTCCTGGTGAAGAAGATTTTAAGTTTGTGGGTGATAGGAGTTCAGCACCTCAGAATCTTATTTCTGCTATTTCTACTAGGAAGTTGTTGAGGAAAGGTTGTCAGGGGTTTTTGGCATTGGTTAGGGATACGTCAGTGGAGAAGTTGTCACTCACAGATGTTCCGATTGCTTGTGAGTTTCCTGATGTTTTTCCCGAGGAGTTGCCAGGTTTACCACCTCATAGAGAGATTGAGTTCTGTATAGATGTGGTCCCAGGTACTACTCCTATATCTATGCCACCCTATCGTATGGCTCCTGCAGAGTTGAGAGAGTTGAAGGAGCAGTTGCAAGAGTTGTTGGAGAAGGGTTTTATCAGACCTAGTGTTTCTCCTTGGGGTGCACCAGTCCTGTTTGTGAAGAAGAAGGATGGTACCCTGAGACTGTGCATTGACTATAGAGAGCTGAATAAGGTGACAGTGAAGAACAAGTATCCTCTCCCGAGGATAGATGATTTGTTTGATCAGCTCCAGGGTGCACAATTCTTTTCTAAGGTTGACTTGAGGTCGGGTTATCATCAGCTGCGGATCAGTGAAGCTGATATTCCTAAGACAGCTTTCCGCACTAGATATGGCCATTATGAGTTTCTGGTGATGTCTTTTGGTTTGACTAATGCACCAGCAGCTTTTATGGATCTGATGAACAGAGTATTCAGACCGTATGTGGATCAGTTTGTAGTAGTCTTCATTGATGATATACTAGTATATTCGAGGAGTATGGAAGAGCATGTATATCACTTGAGGATTGTACTACAGACACTGAGAGGTCATCAGCTTTATGCTAAATTCTCGAAGTGTGATTTCTGGATGGAGAGTGTTTCTTTTCTTGGACACGTAGTGTCTAAAGAAGGTATTCAGGTTGATCCACAGAAGGTTGAGGCAGTATCTGAGTGGCCTAGACCTACTTCAGTTACTGAGATTCGGAGTTTTCTGGGTTTAGCCGGGTATTATAGGCGGTTTGTGCAGGATTTTTCCAGGATAGCAGCCCCTATGACTCGCTTGACTCAGAAGAATGTTAGATTCGAGTGGTCAGAAGCTTGTGAGAATAGTTTTCAGTTGTTGAAGGAGAAGTTGACCACAGCGCCAGTATTAGCTTTGCCTAATAGTGTGGATAAGTTCACAGTTTACTGTGATGCCTCTAGAATTGGTCTTGGTTGTGTGTTGATGCAGAATGGAAGGGTGATAGCCTATGCTTCGAGGCAGTTGAAGAAGCATGAGCAGAACTATCCCACACATGATCTTGAGATGGCTGCAGTGATCTTTGCTTTGAAGATTTGGAGACATTATTTGTACGGGGTGACTTGTGAGATATTTACTGATCACAAGAGCCTTAAGTACATTTTTCAGCAGCGAGATTTGAATCTGAGGCAGAGAAGATGGTTGGAACTGTTGAAGGATTATGATTGTGAGATTCTTTACCATCCGGGTAAGGCTAATGTGGTAGCAGATGCCTTGAGTAGGAAGTCCTCAAGTAGTCTTGCTCACATCGGTGTTGAGAGGAGACCATTGATCCAGGAGTTGCATTTGTTGGTGGATCAAGGTCTGATGATGAAGATCAGTAGATCAGGTGGACTGTTAGCTCAGTTTAAAGTACGATCTGTACTGAGGGATAGGATTAAAGCAGCTCAGAGCCGAGATCCTATTCTAGAAGAGCTTGCAGAGAATGTCAGAGCAGGGAAGTTCACTGATTTCACACTCGATGATGATGGTGTGTTGTGGATCAGTGGTAGATTGTGTGTTCCTGATGTGGATGATTTGAGAGAAGAGATCCTAGAGGAAGCACATTCTACAGCTTACAGCGTTCATCCTGGTGTTACTAAGATGTACCACAGTATCAGAGATCTATACTGGTGGGATGGATTGAAGAAGGATGTTGCTGATTATGTTGCTAAGTGCTTGACTTGTCAGCAAGTGAAAGCCGAACATCAGAAGCCTTCTGGGAAGCTTCAGCCTCTTCCTATTCCCGAGTGGAAGTGGGAAAGGATAGCTATGGATTTTGTGGTCGGTTTACCTCGTTCGAAGGATGGATACGATTCCATCTGGGTGATTGTAGACAGATTGACGAAGTCTGCACATTTCTTGCCTGTGAAAGCCACATATTCAGTTGCTAGATTGGCGAAGTTGTACGTGAAGCATATTTTATGCCTTCATGGAGTACCTGTGTCCATTGTGTCAGATAGAGGTTCAGTGTTCACTTCTCGTTTTTGGCAGAAGTTGCAGGAAGCGATGGGCACTAGGTTGGATTTCAGTACTGCTTTTCATCCTCAGACAGACGGTCAGTCTGAGAGGACGATCCAGACACTAGAAGATATGTTGAGGATGTGTGTCTTGGATTTGGGAGGTAGCTGGGATGATCATTTGTCACTTGTTGAGTTTGCATATAATAACAGCTACCATAGCAGTATTGGTATGGCACCATATGAGGCGTTGTATGGAAGGAAGTGTAGATCCCCGTTGAGTTGGGATGAGATCGGTGAGAGAGTTTTGACTGGACCAGAGATGGTTCAGGATGCTGCAGAGAAAGTCACCGTGATCAAGCGCAGGTTAGAGACCGCAGTTAGTAGACAGAAGAGTTATGCGGATCCTAGGCGCAGAGATGTGGAGTTTCAGGTTGGAGATTTCGTTTTTCTGAAGGTATCTCCGATGAAGGGTGTGATGAGATTTGGCAAGAAGGGTAAGTTAACACCGAGATATATTGGACCGTTTGAGATTCTGGAGAGAGTTGGCACTGTTGCATATCGGTTGGATTTGCCTCCGAGTATGTCACAGGTGCATCCAGTATTTCATATCTCGATGTTGAGGAAGTATATCTCGGATCCTTCACACGTGTTGCAACCTGATAGTGTGGAAGTGAGTGAAGATTTGACTTTTGTGGAAGAACCTGTGGCGATCGTTGATTTTTAAGTTCGACAGTTGCGATCGAAGCAGATTCCGATGGTCAAGGTTTTGTGGCGTAGCGACAGAGTTGAAGAGCATACGTGGGAGACTGAAGCTGAGATGCGAGCTTCTTACCCGTATCTCTTTCCTTCCTGATTCTGTAATCTTGTTTTTAGAATTCGGGGACGAATTCCTGTAAGGGGGGAAGACTGTAATATCCCGTAATTTTAAAAATATTTTTACACTGTACCGGGATATGCAGTGTCAGTGATTTTTGTATTTTATATGATATTTTTATGAGTTGATATGTATTTTAAACCTATTTTAATTACTGTCTATTATTTTCAGTATTTTACGTAAAATTTTCCCGGGACTTTCATTTTCGGGGAAATTTCCACGTAAACAATGTATTATTAATTATTTTAAATGTATTTACGGGTTTGCATGAACTCATACATATTTTTAAATTATTAAATAAAGCCTGTGTGTGTATATTTAATTAGGGTTTATTATTACCCTAATATTTTATTATTTATTTATTATTATTTGATTATTTTATTTATTATTAAATTATTAAAATTTATTTTTTTTCTTTTTTCTTTTTTTTTCTTTTTCTTTCCCTTTTTCTTTCTTTTTCTTTTCTTTTCTCTTTCCTTTTCTTTCTTTTTCTTTTTCTTCTTCTTCTTCTTTCTTCTCCCGTGGGTGCCGCCGGACCACTACATTTTGTCACCGTGGTTTCTCCCTCATCCGGCCACCGTTTTCGACACCGCCGGTCTCTATCTTCTCCTTGAGCTCCGGTGAGTGTTATTCTAGCTTTTGTTTGAGCTAAAACGGTCTAGAATTGCTTAGGTTTTGAGTTGAATATTTCGGCCACTTTTGGTTTTCGATTTTTTTGAGCTTCAATTTGGATGATTCATGGAAACTTCCTTCACAAATGTTGTTCCTGGTAGCTTAATCTTCATGTATGAATTTTTGTAGAATTTTTGGAGATTGTTTGGATTTTTGGGTATTTTTGAATATTTTAATATTATTTTCGAATTTTCGGAAATTAATTATTTAAATTATGAAATTGGAGTTTATGGTTGAATTAGGTGTTGAAATGAATTATAGGAATTTATTTGGAATTTTTATGAATTTCTAAGTATTTATTTTTAATTATTGAAGTTTATGTGATTTTGTAAAATTAAGTTAATTGTGTTTTTATTTGAATTTAATTGGTAAATTGAGTTAAATATTTATGTTATTGATAAATATGTTGAGAAAATTAATTTTGGATAATTGTATGATTTTTAGTGAATTTTTGAAGTAAATTAGGTATATATATATATATAGGGGTATTTTGGTAATTTTACCCTAAATTGTCTAAAAATGTAATTTAATTGGTTTTAATATTTATTTAAGGTATAAAAATGATTTCTACAAATTATTTAGTATTTTTAACTAATTAAAACTATTTTTCGGGAATTATTTTCAATTATATATATAATATACGGTTTTTCTAATAAAATGAGTTTTAATCGGTTTTTATAGTGTTTCAAGGTTAATTATGTAATTTCTATGTATGAAATGTATTTTTGTGATTTAAGGATATTTTTGTTGTATCTGGAATATTGTTCTGTGTTTGTGGACCCCGGTCGGTGGACTGTAGTTTGGAGTCCGACCGTGGGATTTTGGATTGTGTTGAGCTCGTTTTTCGAAGTGTGTTTCTTTGCAGGGTCGGCTCTACTCTTTTGAGTAGAGAGATGTCCGTTTTACAGGGGAGGTTCTGTCGGATTTTCGATAGAATTCTCGTAAAACGTGATATCCAGTCGAACCCTAATTTTCGATTCTGTATTTAATACTCTAGATTGAATTCTAGGATTTCTGTTAGGGTTATTCTGATGTCGAGTAATTATTTCTTGTTTAGTTGCGCCGAGACCGAGGGTTAGTGGACCAGGCCCGTCGGACCTGTCTCGTGGAGCGCATTAGGTGAGTTACTATATTATATATATATGCTTAGGATGCATGATTTAGAAAATGCATGTTTTATTTTGACTGAATATGCATAAATAATGTGATTTATATTCAAGTATATTTTTGGTATATTTTTGGTATATAATAAATTATATACATGTTTTATTAATAAAATATATTTAAAATGTTTTTAAATATATTTTTAGTTTAATTCATGATTTGATTGAATTTATTTGACGTATATATATACTCAAATATACCTGGTTTACGTTTGGTATATTTCCAGTATATATATGGTTTATATTGCTATTTCATTAATATTCATGCATCATTTATATTTGTGAATGAATGTTTTATTATTTAAGAATGAAGGATATCAATAGAACGTGCTACCTAGTGGGCAGCACTAGGACCGAGTACGTACCGGTACGCCTATAGCTTTAGGCTATGTTACTAACTATTTATGGATATTGGTTTGATATGATTATTGATATGTGAGATGTGGTTTGTGGGTGTGATTGCTGGAGCTCGGTTGACCAAGTGTCTCGGGGCCAATCACACTGGCAGTCAGACTGCTGGAGCTCGGTTGACTTAGTGTCTCGGGGCCAGTCTACTGTCCATATGGATTAAGTGGATATATTTGGAATTAGTGAGCCTGTATGGCTAGAGTGTTGTTTAACACTATTTTTCTGAGGTTGCGATATTCTAGGGTTCTATGTGATCCTTCATAAAAGTTGATTTTCAGACAAAATATATAAAATGATTTTTCTGCATCTGTATGAACTTGCCTGTATATATACATATTACTCATATACTGTTGACTGTTTGCATTATCACTTAGAGTGTATGTATATATACTATAGTAATTCACTCAGTGAGGTCTGACTCCCCTCCGTTGACTATTTTTCAGGAGAGTCAACTTCCTCAGACCTCAGTAGCAGGTCGATACGCCGGATTTCTTCCGCCCCGGCTTCTTTATGTAAATTGTCTACTTGAGTCTTAGTTATTTTATCTAGACACTGCAGTAGCTGTAAATTAAAGTATTGGATTTTATGTATTTGTTTTAAAGAGATGTATTATGTTAAAACTGGATTTGTATAAAGATTATACTTATGAGATTATATATGCGATGTGATGAGTTTTGAATTATATCCAGTTGAGATGGATGATATTGTAATATTTATGATATTTATGATTTTATTTTCCGCTGCATACTATATTTTTATGGTTATTGTTATTGCATGATTTATTTTTTTTATTTTTAGGCTTGCTACGGGTTCCGGATTCGAAAGAATTCCCGTTCCCTAGCGCCGGTCATGACTCCTGTTTTGGGTCGTGACATTGATTCATGGAAACTCCCTTCACAAATGTTGTTCCTAGTAGCTTAATCTAAATGTATGAATTTTTTTTTAGAATTTTTAGAGATTTTTTGGATTTTTGGGTATTTTTGAATATTTTAATATTATTTTCTAATTTTCGGAAATTAATTATTTAAATTATGAAATTGTGTTTTATGGTTAAATTAAGTGTTGAAATGAATTATAGGAATTTATTTGGAATTTTTATGAATTTCTAAGTATTTATTTTGAATTATTGAATTTTATGTGATTTTGAGAAATTAGGGTTAATTGTGTTTTTATTTGAATTTAATTGGTTAATTGAGTTTAATTATTAATATTATTGATAAATATGTTGAGAAAATTAATTTTGGATAATTGTATAATTTTTGGTGAATTTTTGAAGTAATTTAAGTATATTTATATATATAGGGGTATTTTGGTAATTTTACCCTAAATTGGTGAAAAATGTAATTTAATTGGTTTTAATAGTTATTTAAGGTATAAAAATAATTTATACAAATTATTTAGTATTTTTAACTAATTAAAACTATTTTTCGTGAATTATTTTCAATTATATATATAATATACGGTTTTTCTAATAAAATGAGTTTTTATCGGTTTTTACAGTGTTTTAAGGTTAATTATGTAATTTCTACAAATAAAATGTATTTTTAGGCTTTAAGGGTATTTTTGGTATATCTGGAATTATTCTGTGTTTGTGGACCCCGGTCGGTGGACTATAGTTTGGAGTCCGACCGTGGGATTTTGATTGTGGATTTGTGTTGAGCCTATTTTTCGAAGTGTATGACCTTGCAGGGTCGGCTCTACTCTTTTGAGTAGAGAGATGTCCATTTTACAGGGGAGGTTTTGCCGAATTTTTGGTAGAATTCTCATAAAACATGATATTCAGTCGAACCCTAATTCTGTTTCTGTGTTAAATACTCTAGATCGAATTCTAGGATTTCTGTTAGGGTTTATTCTGATGTCTATTATTTATTGCTTGTTTAGTTGCGCCGAGACCGAGGGCTAGTGGACCAGGCCCGTCGGATCCATCTCGTGGAGCGCACTAGGTGAGTTACTATACTATATATATATGTTTAGGATGCATGATTTAGAAATGCATGTTTTATGTTAATTAAATATGCATAAATAATTTGATTATTTCTTAAGTTTATATTAAGTATATTTTTGGTTTATTTTTGGTATATAATAAATTATATATATGTTTTGTTAATAAAATATATTTAAAATGTTTTTAAATATATTTTTAGTTTAATTTATGATTTGACTGGATTTATTTGACGTATATATACTCGAAATATACCTGGTTTACTTTTGGTATATTTCTAGTATATATATGGGTTATATTGTTATTTCATTTACATTCATGCATCATTTATTTTTGTGAATGAATGTTTTACATTATTAATGATGAAGGATATCAATAGAATGTGCTACCTAGTGGGCAGCACTAGGACCGAGTACGTACCGGTACGCCTATAGCTTTAGGCTATATTACTAACTATTTGTGGATATTGATTTGATATGATTATTGATATGTGTGAGATATGGTTTGGAGGTGTGATTGCTGGAGCTCGGTTGACCAAGTGTCTTGGGGCCAATCACACTGGCAGTCAGACTGCTGGACCTCGGTTGACTTAGTGTCTCGGGGCCAGTCTACTGTCTAAATGGATTAAGTGGATATATTTGGAATAAGTGAGCCTGTATGGCTAGAGTGTTGTTTAACACTATTTTTTGAGGTTGCGTTATTCTAGGGTTCTATGTGATCCTTCATAAAAGATGATTTTCAATAAAATATATATAAAAATGATTTTATTGCATCTGTGTGTATTTGCCTGTATATATATTAGATATATATATACTGTTGATTGTATGCATTATCACTTAGTGTGTATGTATATATATTATAGTAATTCACTCAGTGAGGTCTGACTCCCCTCCGTTGACTATTTTTCAGGAGAGTCAACTTCTTCAGACCTCGGTAGCAGGTCGATACGACGGATTTCTTCCGCCCTGGCTTCTTTGTGTAAATCATTTACTTGAGTCTTATTTTATAATCTAGACACTGCAGTAGTTGTGAATTAAAGTATTGGATTTTATGTATTTTATTTAAAGAGTTGTATTATATTGAAACTGGATTTGTATTGAAAGATTATATATATATGTGATGAGATTTGATTTAAATCCAGTGATGAAAATGTTATTATGATATTTAAGATTTTCATTTCCGCTGCAAATTTGATATTGTACTATTACTATTGCATATTTTATTTTATTTTTAGGCTTGCTACGGGTTCCGGATTCGAAAGAATTCCCGTTCCCTAGCGCCGGTCATGGCCCCTGTTTTGGGTCGTGACAAGCTCACTGAGTCAAACGAGCCTAAGACTGGGAGCTCTTATTGTTGGAGATGTCATTGGCGACGTGAAGAAGCTTGTTGCTTGTTGTCGTGTCTGACTCATCTCTAGTGTTGACAGAGGGAGGAGGAGGTGGCGAAAGAGAATAAGAAGAAGGAGGAGGGTGATGGAGGTTACTGGCAGTGCAAGTGGAGGCGCAGTGATGAGGTAGGAGCAGTCTGTCATGCGCGGGAGGAGAAGGAGGGTGACAGGGGAAGGAGAGAAAAGAAATATAAGGTAGAAAGAAGAAAAGAATAGTTAACCCAAAGAAAATGGCTTTTGACTATAATTTTTACATATATATATATACTACTTAATATAAACCACACATTATATATCTATATAAACATATACATATATATTATTTAATTCAAATCCCATAATATCTATTCACCACACATGTATATACATATATATATACACACAATACCCAACAATAACAAAAATAACCTTAGTTTAAAATAAGGCTAATAATAATAATAATAATAATTATTATTATTATTATTATTATTATTATTATTATTATTATTATTATTATTATATATATGTATATTTTATGACAATTAAAATAATAATGTACGTGCATGTAAATAAAAATGAGATAGAAATAATAATATTAATAGTTCCCAAATAGAATTTTAAATTTAGTAATTAAATATAACAATTTAATGTAACAATAATAACAACATATGATAAAAAATATTAATAATGTTGCAAACCTCGATATTTATATCTAAACTAATTTAAAATATTCGAGTTATTACAGTCTTTCCCCCTTACAGAAATTCATCCTCGAATTTTAAAGAAAATCAAGGAAATACAAGGTTTATTGATGAAAAAGATAGGGATAGGCGACTTGCATCTCGAATTTTGTCTCCCACGCATAGTCTTTTACTGTGAGATTACTCCAAAGCACTTTTACTATTGGAATCTCCCTAGAGCAAAGTTGACGAACCTAGCGATCCACAATCACCGTTGGATACTCGTCATAAGAAGGATCAGGAACATACTTTCTCAGCGCAGATACATGGAACATTGGGTGGATTCGAGATAACTCAGGTGGTAACACTGGTCTACAGACCACTTCTCCAACTCGTGACCGTATCTCGAAAGGTCCAATGTATCTCGGAGCTAACTTACCCTTCTTATCGAACCTTTTAACTCCTTTAATTGGGGATACCTTTAGAAACACCATATCTCTAACTAAAAAGGAAACATCTTTCCTTCTAGGATCAACATAACTCTTCTGCCTACTGAAAGTTATTCTCAACTTTCTACCGAATGACAGAGACTTTCTCAGAAGTAATCTATACCAGCTCTGGACCTGATAGCTATCTCTCACCAATTTCTCAATATAGAGGTGATATGCACTTCCTACTATACAATGCTTCATACATAGCCATTTTAATACTTGCATGATAAATATTGTTATATGCAAATTCAATCAGTGGTAAGTGGTTATCCCATTGACCTCTAAAATCCATCACACACATTCTGAGCATATCCTCTAAAGTCTGAATGGTCCTTTCAGACTAATCATCAGTTTGAGGATGGAATGTTATACTGAAGTTTAACCTTATACCCAAGGCTTTATGCAACTCTTACAAAAAAAACTGATGTAAAAGTGGCTCCTTTGTCATATATTATGCTTACTGGGAACTCTATGAAGATAAACAATTCTACTGACATACAACCGAGCCAACCTATCAGTGGAGTATGTCTCCTTTATTGGCAAAAAGTGAGCTAACTTAGTTAACCTGTCAATTATCACCCAAATTGCATCAAATCCACTATTCATTCGAGGTAAACCAGTCACAAAATCCATGGCAATCATATCCCACTTCCATTCTGAGATAGGCATGGGCTGTAACAATCTTGAGGGCCTCTGATGCTCTAGTTCCACCTACTGGCATGTGAGACACCTGGATACAAATTCTACAACCATTCCACTAGTATGTATCCTTTAAATTATGATACATCTTGGTGGAACCTAAATGAATACTATAAGCAGAAAAATATGCCTCTTCTAAGATCTCTTTCCTTAGATCATCAACATTCGACACACACAACAGAGTACCTAAGCGTAGAACACCCTCACTATCAATCACAAACTCTTTGGATTGACCCTGTTGCACTTCAAACATGATTCTCCGTAGTTGTGGGTCCCTTCTTTGAGTTGCCTTAACTCTATCCAAATACACTGATCGTACTCTAAACTGAGCTAAAAGGCATTTCTTAGTCACTTTCCACTACAAACCCTAATTAATAAGCTCATGCAATTCTTGAATAATCAGCCTCCTCTCAGTACTGATATGGGCAAGACTGCCTACTAATTTTCTACTCAATGCATCTGCTACTACGTTCGCCTTTCCTAGATGGTAAAGAATCGAACAATCATAGTCCTTCAGAAGTTCCATCCATCTTCTTTGCCTTAAGTTCAAATCCCTTTGCTTGAAGACATACTTCAAGCTCTTTTGCCCGGTGTATATTTCATAAGTGACACCGTACAGGTAATGCCTCCAAATCTTCAGTGTGAATACAACTGTTGCCATATCTAGATCATGAGTAGGATAATTCTGCTCATGTTTCTTCAATTGCCTTGAAGCATAAGTAACCACTCTACCATTATGCATCAGCACACAACCTAATCCTATACAGGAAGCATCATAATACACAGTGTATCCATTGTCACCAAAAGGCAATGTCAGTACTGGAGCCAAAGTTAATAAGTCCTTAAGCAACTAGAAATTTTCCTCACATCTATCAGTCCACACAGACCTAATGTTCTTCTGGGTTAGTCTGGTCAAAGGCATAGCGATTTTGGAGAAATCCTTCATAAATCTCTTGTAGTAGCCCACTAAACCTAGAAAACTTCTCACTTCT
Organism: Mallotus nudiflorus; assembly: GCA_947683625.1. Lineage (NCBI taxonomy): Eukaryota > Viridiplantae > Streptophyta > Magnoliopsida > Malpighiales > Euphorbiaceae > Mallotus > Mallotus nudiflorus. Next base: position 1,017,507 of record CANTUR010000447.1, read on the forward strand.
ATGATCGTTGTGGGTCTTGGCCAATCAGTGATCGGCTCTATCTTCCTAAGATCCATTTGAATGCCATCTTTGGATACCACATGGCCTAAGAATGCCACTTGGTCTAACTAGAACTCACATTTCAAAAACTTGGCATACAACTGGTGCTCTCTTAAAGTCTACAACACTAGTCTTAAATGCATCGCATGCTCCACCTTATTCTTGGAATAAACCAGAATGTCATCAATAAACACAATTATAAATCAGTCCAAGAATGGCCTAAACACCCTATTCATTAAGTCCATAAAGGCTGATGGGGCATTAGTCAACCCAAAGGACATCACTAGGAATTCATAGTGGCCATATCTAGTTCTAAATGCTGACTTGGGTACATCCTTACTTCTAATCCTCAACTAATGATACCTAGATCTCAAGTCAATCTTAGAGAAATATTGACCTCCTTGCAATTAATCAAACAAATCATCAATCCTGGGGAGTGGATACTTATTCTTTATAGTAACCTTGTTCAATTATCTATAGTCAATATAGAGTCAAAAACTACCATCCTTCTTCTTTACAAAAATAACCAGAGCACTCCAAAGAGAAGTGTTAGGCCAAATATATCCCTTATCTAACAATTTCTGCAATTGCTCTTTTAACTTCTTTAGCTCTACAGGTGTCATCCTATAAGGTGGCATAGAGATAAGATTTGTACCAGACACAATATTAATACAAAATTCTATCTCTCTATCCAATGGAAATCTAGGTAACTCCTCTGAAAAAATATCTGAGAATTCATATGCCATTGCCACCCCTTCTACTGATCCAATTTTTGCTTGAACATCTCTTACTATAGCTAGATAGCCTTGACACCCTTTACTAAGCATCTTCTTAGCTGTAATAGCAGAAATAAGGTTATGAGGCACTAAAGGAAAACTCATCTTAGAAGGAAAACAAGCCACTTTGAAAGCAAACAAAGGGGATACAAATGAATACGTAGCACCCAGATCAAATAAGACTCTAGCCTTAGAGCAATAGACGTGAATAATACCTGCTACCATTACATTAGATTCCTGCGCATCTTGAGGAGTTAAAGTAAAGACCCTGGCCTGTCCTACTCCTGGCTATTATAAGGTGAACGATTGAGTATGTCCTCTACTTCAGCCCTGCTGACTCGCAAACTAAATCAGTCACTGCTGAGGGTACTTGGGTGTTTGATACTACTGAGGCACCTACTGCAAAGGCTGGACAACAAAACATAAAGATCCCTGAGCAAAAGATGGCTAGAATCCATAGTTCAGACAAGCTCTAGTAAAGTGTCAAAATTGACCACACCTGAAACATGCTTTTGGCATTAAGTGATAAGGACCCTGATGCACTTACCCATAAGTGGCACACACACTAGCTCCAGACCTAGAACTTCCATGTTTAGAGCTCTGTCCACTACAACTGCTAGCACTACCACTAAATCTAGTAGCTCTACTACTCTTACGATCCTGAGGGAAATGGTGCCTACTGGTCCAATAGGCTTTGAACTGTCTGTTATGTTGAGAAGGTCCTACTGATTGAGCACTCATGCCTATCTAAAACATTGGCTACTGCATCCTTTGAAAAGGTATGACAGTACCATTATTGTAAGGGTCAGGTATGGTGCCATGTCAGATGTGCCTCCGCTCTAACTGTCTCACCTCCTCTACAACACTCTCCAGGCTACAACCCTCTAGTTGAATGCTGATATAAGTTGGGCCTAACCTAGTCATATAAAGCTCAAATGCTCTGGCAACATCCTGCCTCATATCCTTAATATGTCTTATCAATATGTAGAACTCCCGAGTATAGTCCTCAACTGATCAATCTCTCCTGTTGATATTAAGTAGCTGCCATTTATAGTTTTATCACATAGATGAAGGATAAAATAATCTCATAAACTACTCCTTAAAACCCAACCATGTCATTACGGTCATGAAGGGCTAAATGGACTGTATGAACCAGTCCTGAGCTGCCGCTAAGATTGATAACTTTACAATCATGATCCACTGATAATTAGAAGACCATGATCTGGTCCTGGACTCAATGGTATTAATAAAATCCAATGTGTCTCTAGTACCATCAAAATAAACTTGCCCCACTATGGAATACAATAATGTCTCATCTGCATCTGACATCTCCTGATTCTATCATTGAAGCATCTACTGCACTACGAGCATCGCTTGATTAAGAGCTGTCAAGCCCTGATTAATACTTGCCATACCAACTATAAAAGTTGGAGGATCCTCTACTAGAATTTGAAGCTCTACCTGAGGTTGATCTTGCCTCTGAGCTGCTACTACTATAGCTTTATCCCTACCTCTGCCTCTACCTCTACCTCTAGGTTGAGGGGCAGGATGAAGAATCTCATCCTGAAATGATTGTTCACCTTTCATCATGCTCTGCATTAATAGTAGGGGCATTTCGAGCATGCCTCATTTTAAAAAGACAAGAAACCTAAATTCAAAACCAAATAAGAACATAAACATAGACACAGAATCCTAAGGATAAGAAATCAATAAGTGACAATTAATAACTAAAGACCCGTAGTAACATGAGAAAAGACAAACATTGACAATTAAAAGCATGAAAAATAAGCCAAAGCTCTGATACCAACTTTGTCACGACCTGAACCTAGGGGCACGTGACTGACACTAGGGAATGAGAAACCTTAAAGCTACCAAAACCTATAGTAAGCCTTAAAAGAAAAATGCATAATATTTCACTTTAAAATCTTATAATAAAATAATTTAATCATGATGCACATTATCAAACTAATTTTTCTCAATTTAAATAAACCATGCCATCGTCATGTATAAATAAACATTATCAGTTATACAAAATAGTATCTCAGTACATTAGTTATAAATACATAATATCAAAATTTAAGTTTGCAGATATACAATTTCTCTACTACAATACACAGATACTAATACAAACACAACTATATAGACCTACATAAGATAGTCGGTGAGGAAGCTACATGGTGTAGAGAAGTAGGCCTAACAAAAAACTCCCAAACTCCTGAAAAAAATAAGTTAAGGGGAGTCAGACCTCACTAAGTAAGCTAATAAAAGAAATGATTGCGGTTTGAAAATCTCCTTTAAAATAGGATTTTATGAAAAAATAATATATTTATAATTTTATTCAAATCCTTTAATATATATATATATATATATATATATATATATATATAGAAAATCTATTTTTTTTAGAGAAATAATTTTTAAATGCCTTTAAAACATTTCAGTATAAAAATTAGGTAGAACCCTAGTCCTCAATTTTAACAACCAAACGACTCACTTAAATCCAAGACTACAGGATCCCGAGAGCAAAGCATCACCAGGATGCACAACCGTAGTCATATCACTTAATCCAATATCACTGGAGATGTCCGAGAACAAAACATCATCAGACCTTCAACCCTAGTGTTTTAATCAATAATCAAATATCATATTACTAGTGGTGTTCGAGAGTAAAGCATCACCATACCATTGGCCTTGGTAATATAATTAATATAATCAAATATTTTATCGGTGCGCACACAGTCCTGATGAAACCCATTAGGTAGCTTGTTCTACCATAGTTTATTTAAAATAAATGAAATAAGATAAAGAAAATTAAAATAAATTAAATTAACTATAAAGTAAATCATGCAACATTATATAAGAATACTGACTAGAATCTTTTAAATTTAAATTCATAAGCAATTATGTATTTAATTCGAAAAACCCGATATACAAATCAAATATTAACTTACAAAATGAGGGCACTCCTTTGATATGTCGTGTCTGACCTTGACTGGTAGATGCGACCAGAGGGGTGGCTAAAAGACAGAAATTAAAACGACTATCAGAAAACATAAATCCTAACTTCTAGAATTTCTAAGGAAGACTCAACTCAGAATTCAAAAATTAGGATTAACCCGATGTCATGTTTTATGAAAAATCTATCAAAAATTCAGTAGAGTCTCCTCTGTAAAACAGACATCCCTCTACCGAAGTAGAGTCAACCCTATATGCAAACACACTTCTAAACTTCACACAAGCTCAACACATCGAGTTGGGATCCTGAACTACTCAAATCCCCAACCGAGGTTCACAATACACAAAAAGGCAAATATTAAATACTAACATATTAAAATCACTAAAATCCATAAAATCAATAATAAAATTTATTTAAATTTCAAAACACTAAATATAAATATTTTCCACAATAATTAATAAAATCTTAAATAATAATATAATATTTATAAAATTCCTATTTTTCAAATATTCAACCTATTTAGTCAAATTCACATTTAATTATTTAAATAGTTTAAATATATTATAAAATTAATTAAAAACCCATTTAATCACAAAGTAATAAACAATTATTATTTGAATGTAATTTTCAAAAATTAGAATTAATTAGTTAAAAGTAGTAATTAATTTATAAAAATTATTCTAATACTCTATAAAATTCTAAAACCATTTAAAATATAATTTAACTATATTTTCAACAAAATTACATAATTACCCTAAAATTCCAATATTCACATAAACATAATAATTCCTCAAAAATAATATAAATTTACCAAAAATAATTTTCTAACACAAAAAAAAATTACTAACTTAATTTACTAACTCTAATTAACTCAATATTCAACCCAAATAATTGTTTAACATAATTAACAAAAATTCATTTTTAATTATTAAAATATTCAAAAATTACCTAGAAATAAAATAAATTAAAAAATCAACAAAAATATAATTGAAAAGCTTAAGTTACCATAAACAATATTTCTAAAAACAATTAACTTAGAACTCAAAGAATCAAGCTAAAAAAAAAACAAAATAGGCATAAACAAAAATCTAGATAAAACTCACAAACGAAGATGATTAAGCTTGATCGAAGCTTGGAATCATCTCCCCTGTAGCTCCCTAAGTCAAACAAGCCTAAGATCAGGAGCTCTCGTCATTAGAGATGTTGGTGATGTGAAGAAGCTTACTACCTGCTGTTGTGTTTGACTCGTCTTTGACGTTGACAAAGGGAGGAGGAGATGGCAAAAGAAAAGAAGAAGAATGAGGAGGGTGATGGAGGTTGCTGGCGGTGCAAGTGGAGGCACAGTAACTGGGAAGGAGCGGTCTATTGCGAGTAGGAGGAGAAGGAGGGTGATAAGGGAAGGAGATAAAAGAAATATAAGGGAGAAAGAAGAAAAGAATAGTTGACCCAAAGAAAATGGCTTTTGACTATAATTTTTACATAGATATATATATACACACTACTTAATATAAACCATACATTATATATCTATACAAACATATACATATATATTATTTAATTCAAATCCCATAATATCTATTCACTACACATGTATATACATACATACATATATATATATATACACACACACACACACACAATACCCAACAATAACAAAAATAACCTTAACTTAAAATAAGGCTATTAATAATAATAAATAATAATAATAATGTTATATATATATTATGACAATTAAAATAATAATGTACGTGCATATAAATAAAAATGAAATAGAAATAATAATATTAATAGTTCCCAAATAGAATTTTAAATTTAGTAATTAAATATAACAATTTAATGTAAAAATAATAACAATATATGATAAAAAAAAATTTATAACATTGCAAATCTCAATATTTATATATAAATTAATTTAAAATGTTTGGGTTATTACACAAATAATGGTCCCCGTATATAATTAGCTTGGGCACACAAAAGCTAATTTACATGTAAAATAAAGACCATAAATTATACCTTGAACTCCCTTCTTCTTCGTGATTGTACAAAATCAAAAATGAAATTTAGTGAACTTGATAACCCAATAAACAAAAAGCAATAAGGAAAATCACCATCACCAATTTTTATTAAGGCAGCAAAAAACGAACTTTATGAAACTCTATGCATTTTCCCAAGCTCTCGAGCTCAGCTAAATTCTTCTTCTTCCTCAAAATATTAAAATTAAAATTAAAATTAATTAATTTATTATTATTATTATGATTTTCAAAAATTCATTTTTGTTATTATTTTTTTCATTTCTTGCAACTGTTTAAAAATTTTATTAGAAAGTAAATCTATTTACCACATATAAAATTGAGCCCATTCCATTTTACTATGCAAATCCAAAGTAGCAAAACATTGAGCATTCCAACTTGCCGAGATGATAGTACAATAACCAACACTAAAATTTCAAAATTAACTATCATTACAATGCCAAAAATTAGTAGAGAGGACATGAATAGATCAATCACAAACAAAGCTATCATTTACTGTCAATATATTCCCAATTCCTCTTCTTGTCACTATCCTCTTTCATGTTATTTCTGCGTTTGTTTAGCTAATGCTTAACTCAACTAATTCTATCAATGTTTCTCATCCTTTTTTTTCTTCCGACCTCCACTCAAGTCGTCAGATAGTAGCTCTCAGAGGCAGAACAACCTTCGTAAGTCACTACCAGCATCAAGTAGCCTGGGGTTGCTTCCTTCCCCACCATTGCGTCAACCAGCAGTGACATGCTTCTTTCATCCTTATCGTTGCGTCAACCCTGAAACGGAATGCTACTATCTCGCCTGGTAATGCCAACACACAGCGTGACGCTGCTGCCTCCCTTGCAGCGTCGTGCTCAGATAGCACCCTACCATCACGAATCCTTTCCGCCAGCTAGCAATCTGCCCAGGCTCTAGTCATTGGATTACCATTCAAAGCTGCTACTCCCTCCAAACATCAACAAGGCTATTTTCCCAAGGTGATTTTTAGCTTTAAATTATCATTGCCTTGCTCTTTTATTAGTTTTGTAATTTTTGCAAACCACTTATACAAATTCAAATTGAATCCTAAAGCAAATTCTTCTCCAAAGTTTATTTCCGGAAAAATAAAAGAGGTAATTTATTTTCATTCTTCCCTATGTATTTTTAAATAAATTTCTTGAGAATCAAATATGAGATTAATTGCTCTCTGATGTTCATACATGTGGCTTTAGTGATTTGATGCTAGAATAATTTATTTGTTCCTTAAATATATTTTACCTAAAAAAAACATTTGTGACTAGCTGAAATAAAAATTCGGCATTGTTTCACTAATTTCTAATTTAGCCAAATAATTTATTTTGTTTGTGAATTTTTTTATTTTTGGCTTTGATGAATTTGAAATAACTTGAAGCTATTCATCAACTTTGATTATTTTCTTAGCTAAATGCTTGTTAACTTGATGATTTTGGCTATTTCCTCAAGGCTTGCTGAACTATGGCATGCCTGATACAGGTGAATATATTTTAGCCAAAATTAATATGTTATTCAACTATATTTTGGCAACCTTTATGCCAAAATAATTTTTAATCCCTTTTATTCACAAAAGGTATAGTCTTGATCTCTTGTTGCATTCATTTAACTAAACTAAATAATCTATGCTTTGTCTATTTGCTCTATTTATATCACTATGCTTTTCATCAAAATATGACTTTATGTTGGCTTACTTGATCATTTGGCCAATTGTAATATCCCGTGTTTTTAAAATATTTTTACACTTTACCGGGATATGCAGTGTTAATAATTTCTGTATATTATATGATATTTTTACGTGTTAATATGTATTTAAAACCTATTTTTATTACTGTGTATTATTTTCAGTGTTTTATGTAAAATTTTCCCGGGACTTGCATTTTCGGGGAAATTTTCACGTAAACAATGTATTATTAATTATTTTAAATATATTTTCGGACTTGCATGAACTCATGCGTATTTTTAAATTATTAAATAAAGCATGTGTGTGTATATTTATTTAATTAGGGTTTAATATTACCCTAATATTATATTAATTATTTATTAGTTTTATTGTTATTTAATTATTTTTATTTAGTATAAATTATTAAAATATTAAATTTTATGTGTGTGGTGTATATTTAAAGTGTGTAATTTAATATTATTTTATTATATAGTGTAAAGTATATATATATATATACATATATACATTAAAAATTGTCAAAATTACAAAAGTTTGGAAAATTACAAAACTGCCCCCGTGAGCTTCTTCTTCCTCCCGACCGTTCCCTTCACCGTCCGGTCGCTGCTACTGCCGTTTCTTCACCATGGGTGTGCCGTCCGGTGTGCCACCACCTTCCCCAGCCTTCCTCGCCGCCTGTGGTAGCCATTTCCGGCGCCTGGAAGCCATTTTTGCCCGGAGAAGCCGAAAGTCGATCCATCGTCGATCATGTCGATTCCGGCCACCGTTTTTGACACCGCTGGTCTCTTTATTCTCCTTGAGCTCCGGTGAGTGTGATTCTAGCTTTGGTTTGAGCTAAAATGGTCTAGAATTGCTTAGGTTTTGAATTTTCAATTTCGGCCTATTAGGGTTTTTGATTTTTTTGAGCTTCCAATTGGATGATTAATGAAAACTTCCTTCACAAATGTTGTTCCTAGAAGCTTAATCTACATGTATGAATTTTTGTAGATTTTTTGGAGATTTTTTGGATTTTTGGGTATTTTTGAATATTTTAATATTATTTTCTAATTTTCGGAAATTAATTATTTAAATTATGAAATTGGAGTTTATGGTTAAATTAGGTGTTTAAATGAATTATAGGAATTTATTTGGAATTTTTATGAATTTCTAAGTATTTATTTTGAATTATTGAAGTTTATGTGATTTTGAGAAATTAGGGTTAAATGTGTTTTTATTTGAATTTAATTGGTTAATTGAGTTTAATTATTGATATTATTGATAAATATGTTGAGAAAATTAATTTTGGATAATTGTATAATTTTTGGTGAATTTTTGAAGTAATTTAAGTATATTTATATATATAGGGGTATTTTGGTAATTTTACCCTAAATTGTCTAAAAATGTAATTTAATTGGTTTTAATAATTATTTAAGGTATAAAAATGATTTCTATAAATTATTTGGTATTTTTAACTAATTAAAACTATTTTTCGTGAGTTATTTTCAATTATATATATAATATACGGTTTTACTAATAAAATGAGTTTTTATCGGTTTTTACAGTGTTTTAAGGTTAATTATGTAATTTTTACCTATGAGATGTATTTCTAGGTTTTACGGATATTTTTGGTATATCTGGAATTTGTTATGTGATTGTGGACCCCGATCGGTAGATTGTAGTCTGGAGTCCGACCGAGGGGTTATGGATTTGTGTTGAGCTTGTATTTCGAAGTGTATTCCTTGCAGGGTCGGCTCTACTCTTTTGAGTAGAGAGATGTCCGTTTTACAGGGGAGGTTCTATCGGATTTTCGGTAGGATTCTCGTAAAACGTGATATCCAGTCGAACCCTAATTTCTGATTCTATGTTTAATACTCTAGATTGAATTCGAGGATTTCTGTTAGGGTTTATTCTGATGTCTATTATTTATTGCTTGTTTAGTTGCGCCGAGACCGAGGGCTAGTGGACCAGGCCCGTCGGACCTGTCTCATGGAGCGCATTAGGTGAGTTACTATACTATATATATATGCTTAGGATGCATGATTTAGAAATGCATATTTTATGTTGATTAAATATGCATAAATAATTTGATTATTTCTTAAGTTTATATTAAGTATATTCTTGGTTTATTTTTTTGTATATATTAAATTATATACATGTTTTGTAAATAAAATATACTTAAAATGTTTTTAAATATATTTCTAGCTTAAGTTATAATTTGATTGAATGCATTTGACATATATATACTCGAAATATACCTGGTTTACTTTTGGTATATTTCCGGTATATATATGGTTTATATTGTTATTTCAATTAAATTCATGCATCATTTATTGTGAATGAATGATTTATATTAATGATGAAGGATATCAATAGAACGTGCTACCTAGTGGGCAGCACTAGGACCGAGTACGTACCGGTACGCCTATAGTATTTAGGCTATATTACTAACCATTGGTGGATATTGATTTGATGTGATTATTGATATGTGTGAGATATGGTTTGGAGGTGTGATTGCTGGAGCTCGGTTGACCAAGTGTCTCGGGGCCAATCACACTGGCAATCAGACTGCTGGAGCTCGGTTGACTTAGTGTCTCGGGGCCAGTCTACTGTCCAAATGGATTAAGTGGATATACTTGGGAATAAGTGAGCCTCTATGGCTAGGTGTTGTCTAACACTATTTTTTGAGGTTGCGATATTCTAGGGTTCTATGTGATCCTTCATAAAAGATGATTTTCAGATAAAATATATATAAAATGATTTTATTGCATCTGTGTGCAATTGCCTGTATATATACATATTATATATACTGTTGACTGTATGCATTATCACTTAGTGTGTATGTATATATATTATAGTAATTCACTCAGTGAGGTCTGACTCTCCTCCGTTGACTATTTTTCAGGAGAGTCAACATCTTCAGACCTCAGTAGCAGGTCGATACGCCGGATTTCTTCCGCCCCGGCTTCTTTGTGTAAATTATTTACTTGAGTCTTATTTATTTTATCTAGACACTGCAGTAGTTGTAAATTAAAGTATTGGATTTCATGTATTTTATTTAAAGAGATGTATTATATTGAAACTGGATTTGTATTAAAGAGATTATGTATCTATGAGATGAGATTTTGATTTAAATCCAGTTGATGTGAATAATATTATGATATTATGATTTTTATTTCCGCTGCATATATATATTATGGTTATTGTTATTATTGCATGATTTATTTTATTTTTTTTAGGCTTGCTACGGGTTCCGGATTCGAAAGAATTCCCGTTCCCTAGCGTCGGTCATGGCCCCTGTTTTGGGTCGTGACAAAGTTGGTATCAGAGCGGAGTTCTGTGTCAGGGCTTAGTTATGTGAGTTATGGCCCTAGTTTTAAAGTTGTGTTTTCGGTTGGACTACTGCAGTGTATTAGGTTCGAGTATGTCTTGATGAGTATTCCTTATTGTAGTTTTTAGCGTTATTCCTCCGTTGTCTGTTTTGTCTGAATCTTTCGTTTTTCTTTTCAGAATGAGGAGGCGAGCGCATGTCGCTCCACCGGTCGTTGAGGCCGAGGATGATGAGTCTTTTCAGGATGAGGTTTTACCTCCTGAGCAGCCAGTTAGACGTAGAGGTCGTGGCAGAGGTAGACCTCGAGGAGCGGCAGGTCGTCGTAGGCAGAGAGAGTTACAGGACGAGGAGCCTGTTGAGCCTGAGTTTGATGTTCCTGTTCCTCCAGTTGTTCAGCCTGTTCAGCCTGCCTATCAGCAGGGTATGTCTGACCCTGAGGCAGCTTTGTTCTATGCCCGAGTTGGCAGGATTGCTTTCGATGGTACTTCTGATCCATTAGACTTTCTGCATGCGATTGAGACTAGGACTCGGACTGCTCATACCGAGTACCAGCGGATCATGATCATTGAGTTGTCTATCGAGGGACCAGCTCTAGATTGGTTCATTCAGATGATCCAGCCTTATATGATGACGATGACATGGGCTCAGTTTCGAGAGCGATTCATGAGGAGATTCTGTCCAGAGCCGCTTCGTTTGAGCTATCGTCTCCGGTTGACTAGTATTTCTCATGGAGATCGATCTGTAGAGGAGTATACCCGAGAGTTTCTTCGTCTGGGTAGATATGCTGAGGATCTAATGTGAGATCAGTATTTCACTGTTACTACATATGTTACTGGTTTGGGTTCTGCTTTTGCTGGTATGCCTACAGCAGGCCTTACTCTGGAGTCTGTGATTGAGCTAGCTAAGGAGATTGAGCTGAGGCTAGTTAGGCAGGGAGCGATGCCTGATTATTACCAGCTAGGAGTTCAGTCGAGTGGATCGCAGGCTACTCCGTATTTGAGTTTTCATGTTGGTTCGAGTAGTCAGCAGCGAGGTTCGACTCAGCAGAGTCAGAGACAGCAGCAGCGAGTGCATCGGAGCAGTAGACATGGCCTTGGAGGTCAGCGTAGATCGTTCAGGTTTGGGTCAGGTGCTTTGAGCAGCAGCAGTGGTCGTAGTTCTGGATCAGCGGCCAGCGTTTGTCAGACTTATGGTAGAGTCCATCAGGGACCGTGTTATCTGACACCGCTGACATGCTTCAGATGCGGGCAGACAGGACATTTTGCCAGATCGTGTCCTTATTCTGGGTATCAGCAGTAGCAGATTCCACGATTCCCACAGCAGTCGATTGCTAGTGTTGCACCCGTGCCATTTCAGTTGCCACTAGTCCAACATTAGAGTTCTACTCAGTTTGTTCCACAGCAGAGTCATGGTAGAGGTACTAGAGGAGGTGCCAGAGGTGTTGGCCAGGCTTCTACCAGTCAGCAGGGAGGTCAAGGTCAGGCCAGAGTTTTTCATCTTACTCAGCAGGATGCTCAGGCATCTAATGCAGTCGTGGCAAGTATTGTTTCTGTTTGTTACCTGGATGCTTGGGTTTTGTTTGATCCGGGTGCCACGCATTCATTTGTTTCTCCTGTTTTTGCTTCTAAATCTTATTGGCAAGCTTCGAGGATGGCTTTTCCTTTGTCTGTTGCCACTCCTCTGAGCGATTCTTTAGACGTCGATATTGTTCTTTCTAGTTGTCCAGTTCTCGTGGGAGATAGAGAATTACCCGCTGATTTGATTTTGTTGGATGTGATGGAGTTTGATGTTATTTTGGGAATGGATTGGTTATCTCAGCACTATGCCATGGTAGATTGCAGGAATAAGGAGGTGACTTTTAGAATTCCTGGTGAAGTAGATTTTAAGTTTGTTGGTGATAGGAGTTCAGCACCTCAAAATCTTATTTCTGCTATTACAGCTAGGAAGTTGTTGAAGAAGGGATGTCAGGGATATTTGGCATTGGTTAGGGATACGTCAGTGGAGAAGTTGTCACTCACAGATGTTCCTGTTGCTTGTGAGTTTCTTGATGTTTTTCCGGAGGATTTGCCAGGTTTACCACCTCATAGAGAGATTGAGTTCTGTATAGATGTGGTTCCAGGTACTACTCCTATATCTATGCCACCCTATCGTATGGCTCCTGCAGAGTTGAGAGAGTTGAAGGAGCAGTTGCAAGAGTTGTTGGAGAAAGGTTTCATCAGACCTAGTGTTTCTCCTTGGGGTGCACCAGTCCTGTTTGTGAAGAAGAAGGATGGTACCCTGAGACTGTGCATTGACTACAAGAGTTGAATAAGGTAACAGTGAAGAACAAGTATCCTCTCCCGAGGATAGATGATTTGTTTGATCAACTACAGGGTGCACAATTCTTTTCTAAGGTTGACTTGAGGTCGGGTTATCATCAGCTGCGGATTAGTGAAGCTGATATTCCTAAGACAGCGTTCCGCACTAGATATGGTCATTATGAGTTTCTGGTGATGTCTTTTGGTTTGACTAATGCACCAGCAGCTTTTATGGACCTGATGAATAGGGTATTCAGACCGTATATGGATCAGTTTGTGGTAGTCTTCATTGATGATATACTAGTATATTCGAGGAGTATGGAAGAGCATGTATATCACTTGAGGATTGTACTACAGACATTGAGAGATCATCAGCTTTATGCTAAATTCTCGAAGTGTGATTTCTGGATGGAGAGCGTTTCTTTTCTTGGACACGTAGTGTCTAAAGAAGGTATTCAGGTTGATCCACAGAAGATTAAGGCAGTATCTGAATGGCCTAGACCTACTTCTGTTACAGAGATTCGAAGTTTTCTGGGTTTAGCCGGGTATTATAGGCAGTTTGTGCAGGATTTTTCCAGGATAGCAGCCCCTATGACTCGCTTGACTCAAAAGAATGTTAGATTCGAGTGGTCAGAAGCTTGTGAGAATAGTTTTCAGTTGTTGAAGGAGAAGTTGACCACAGCGCCAGTATTAGCTTTGCCTAATAGTGTGGATAAGTTCACAGTTTACTGTGATGCCTCTAAAATTGGTCTTGGTTGTGTGTTGATGCAGAATGGAAGGGTGATAGCCTATGCTTCGAGGCAATTGAAGAGCAGAACTATCCTACACATGATTTAGAGATGGCTGCAGTGATCTTTGCTTTGAAGATTTGGAGACATTATCTGTACGGGGTGACTTGTGAGATATTTACTGATCACAAGAGCCTTAAGTACATTTTCCAACAGCGAGATTTGAATTTGAGGCAGAGGCGATGGTTGGAATTGTTGAAGGATTATGATTGCGAGATTCTTTACCATCCGGGTAAAGCTAATGTGGTAGCAGATGCCTTGAGTAGGAAGTCCTCAGGTAGTCTTGCTCACATCGGTGTTGAGAGGAGACCATTGATCCAGGAGTTGCATTTGTTGGTGGATCAAGGTCTGATGATGAAGATTAGTAGATTAGGTGGACTGCTAGCTCAATTTAAAGTGCGATCTGTGCTGAGGGATAGGATTAAAGTAGCTCAGAGCTGAGATCCTATTCTAGAAGAGCTTGCAGAGAATGTCAGAGCAGGGAAGTTCACTGATTTCACACTCGATGATGATGATGTGTTGTGGATCAGTGGTAGATTGTGTGTTCCTGACGTGGATGACTTGAGAGAGGAGATTTTAGAGGAAGCACATTCTACAGCCTACAGCGTTCATCTAGGTGTTACTAAGATGTACCACAGTATCAGAGATCTATACTGGTGGGATGGATTGAAGAAGGATGTAGCCGATTATGTTGCTAAGTGCTTGACGTGTCAGCAAGTGAAAGCCGAACATCAGAAGCCTTCTGGGAAGCTTCAGCCTCTTCCTATTCCCGAGTGGAAGTGGGAAAGGATAGCTATGGATTTTGTGGTCGGTTTACCTCGTTCGAAGGATGGATACGATTCCATCTGGGTGATTGTAGACAGGTTGACGAAGTTTGCACATTTCTTGCCTGTGAAAGCCACATATTCAGTTGCTAGATTGGTGAAGTTGTATGTGAATCATATTGTATGCCTTCATGGAGTACCTATGTCCATTGTGTCAGATAGAGGTTCGGTGTTTACTTCTCGTTTTTGGCAAAAGTTGCAGGAAGCGATGGGCACTAGGTTAGATTCAGTACAGCTTTTCATCCTCAGACAGATGGTCAGTCTGAGAGGATGATCCAGACACTGGAAGATATGTTAAGGATGTGTGTCTTGGATTTGGGAGGTAGCTGGGATGATCATTTGTCACTCATTGAGTTTACATATAATAACAGCTACCATAGCAGTATTGGCATGGCACCGTATGAGGCGTTGTATGGAAGGAAGTGTAGATCCCCTTTGAGTTGGGATGAGATAGGTGAGAGAGCTTTGACTGGACCAGAGATGGTTTAGGATGCTGCAGAGAAAGTCATCGTGATCAAGCGCAGATTAGAGACCGCAGTTAGTAGACAGAAGAGTTATACGGATCCTAGGTGCAGAGATGTGGAGTTTCAGGTTGGAGATTTCATTTTTCTGAAAGTATCTCCGATGAAGGGTGTGATGATATTTGGAAGGAAGGGTAAGTTAGCACCGAGATATATTAGACCGTTTGAGATTCTGGAGAGAGTTAGCACTGTTGCATATCGGTTGGATTTGCCTCCGAGTATGTCACAAGTGCATCCAGTATTTCATATCTCGATGTTGAGGAAGTATATCTCAGACCCTTCACACGTGTTGCAACCTGACAGTGTAGAAGTGAGTGAAGATTTGACGTTTGTGGAAGAACCTGTGGCGATCGTTGATTATCAAGTTCGACAGTTTCGATCGAAGCAGATTCCGATGGTCAAGGTTCTGTGGCGTAGCGATAGAGTTGAAGAGCATACGTGGGAGACTGAAGCTGAGATGCGAGCTTCTTACCCGTATCTCTTTCCTTCTTGATCTTTTCTTTTTAGAATTCGGGGACGAATTCTTGTAAGGGGGGAAGACTGTAATATCCCGTGTTTTTAAAATATTTTTACACTGTACCGGGATATGCAGTGTTAATAATTTATGTATATTATAAGATATTTTTATGAGTTAATATGTATTTAAAACCTATTTTTATTACTGTGTATTATTTTCAGTGTTTTACGTAAAATTTTCCCGGGACTTGCATTTTCGGGGAAATTTTCACGTAAACAATGTATTATTAATTATTTTAAATATATTTTCGGACTTGCATGAACTCATGCGTATTTTTAAATTATTAAATAAAGCCTGTGTGTGTATATTTATTTAATTAGGGTTTAATATTACCCTAATATTATATTAATTATTTATTAGTTTTATTGTTATTTAATTATTTTTATTTAGTATAAATTATTAAAATATTAAATTTTATGTGTGTGGTGTATATTTAAAGTGTTTAATTTAATATTATTTTATTATATAGTGTAAAGTATATATATATATATATATATATATATATATACATTAAAAATTGTCAAAATTACAAAAGTTTGGAAAATTACAAAACTGCCCCCGTGAGCTTCTTCTTCCTCCCGACCATTCCCTTCACCGTCCGATCACTGCTACTACCGTTTCTTCATCGTGGGTGTGCCGTCCGGTGTGCCACCACCTTCCCCAGCCTTCCTCGCTGCCTGTGGTAGCCATTTCCGGCGCCTGGAAGCCATTTTTGGCCGGAGAAGCCGAAAGTCGAACCATCGTCGATCACGTCGATTTCGGCCACTGTTTTCGATACCGTCGGTCTCTTTCTTCTCCTTGAGCTCCGGTGAATGTGACTCTAGCTTTGGTTTGAGCTAAAATGGTCTAGAATTGCTTAGGTTTCGAATTTTCAATTTCGGCCTATTAGGGTTTTTGATTTTTTTGAGCTTTGAATTGGATGATTCATGAAAACTCCCTTCACAAATGTTGTTCCTAGTAGCTTAATCTACATGTATGAATTTTTGTAGAATTTTTGGAGATTTTTTGGATTTTTGGGTATTTTTGAATATTTTAATATTATTTTCTAATTTTCGGAAATTAATTATTTAAATTATGAAATTGGAGTTTATGGTTAAATTAGGTGTTTAAATGAATTATAGGAATTTATTTGGAATTTTTATGAATTTCTAAGTATTTATTTTGAATTATTGAAGTTTATGTGATTTTGAGAAATTAGGGTTAAATGTGTTTTTATTTGAATTTAATTGGTTAATTGAGTTTAATTATTGATATTATTGATAAATATGTTGAGAAAATTAATTTTGGATAATTGTATAATTTTTGGTGAATTTTTGAAGTAATTTAAGTATATTTATATATATAGGGGTATTTTGGTAATTTTATCCTAAATTGTCTAAAAATGTAATTTAATTGGTTTTAATAATTATTTAAGGTATAAAAATGATTTCTATAAATTATTTGGTATTTTTAACTAATTAAAACTATTTTTCGTGAGTTATTTTCAATTATATATATAATATACGGTTTTACTAATAAAATGAGTTTTTATCGGTTTTTACAGTGTTTTAAGGTTAATTATGTAATTTTTACCTATGAGATGTATTTCTAGGTTTTACGGATATTTTTGGTATATCTGGAATTTGTTATGTGATTGTGGACCCCGGTCGGTAGATTGTAGTCTGGAGTCCGACCGAGGGGTTATGGATTTGTGTTGAGCTTGTATTTCGAAGTGTATTCCTTACAGGGTCGGCTCTACTCTTTTGAGTAGAGAGATGTCCATTTTACAGGGGAGGTTCTGTCGGATTTTCGATAGGATTCTCGTAAAACGTGATATCCAGTCAAACCCTAATTTCTGATTCTATGTTTAATACTCTAGATTGAATTCTAGGATTTCTGTTAGGGTTTATTCTGATGTCTATTATTTATTGCTTGTTTGGTTGCGCCGAGACTGAGGGCTAGTGGACCAGGCCCGTCGGACCTGTCTCGTGGAGCGCATTAGGTGAGTTACTATACTATATATATATGCTTAGGATGCATGATTTAGAAATGCATGTTTTATGTTGATTAAATATGCATAAATAATTTGATTATTTCTTAAGTTTATATTAAGTATATTCTTGGTTTATTTTTTTGTATATATTAAATTATATACATGTTTTGTAAATAAAATATACTTAAAATGTTTTTAAATATATTTCTAGCTTAAGTTATAATTTGATTGAATGCATTTGACATATATATACTCGAAATATACCTGGTTTACTTTTGGTATATTTCCGGTATATATATGGTTTATATTGTTATTTCAATTAAATTCATGCATCATTTATTGTGAATGAATGATTTATATTAATGATGAAGGATATCAATAGAACGTGCTACCTAGTGGGCAGCACTAGGACCGAGTACGTACCGGTACGCCTATAGTATTTAGGCTATATTACTAACCATTGGTGGATATTGATTTGATGTGATTATTGATATGTGTGAGATATGGTTTGGAGGTGTGATTGCTGGAGCTCGGTTGACCAAGTGTCTCGGGGCCAATCACACTGGCAATCAGACTGATGGAGCTCGGTTGACTTAG
The DNA here is from genome assembly GCA_947683625.1 of Mallotus nudiflorus. Taxonomy (NCBI): domain Eukaryota; kingdom Viridiplantae; phylum Streptophyta; class Magnoliopsida; order Malpighiales; family Euphorbiaceae; genus Mallotus; species Mallotus nudiflorus. The sequence continues at coordinate 1,035,815 of CANTUR010000447.1, forward strand.
TGTCTCGGGGCCAGTCTACTGTCCAAATGGATTAAGTGGATATACTTGGGAATAAGTGAGCCTCTATGGCTAGGTGTTGTCTAACACTATTTTTTGAGGTTGCGATATTCTAGGGTTCTATGTGATCCTTCATAAAAGATGATTTTCAGATAAAATATATATAAAATGATTTTATTGCATCTGTGTGCAATTGCCTGTATATATACATATTATATATACTGTTGACTGTATGCATTATCACTTAGTGTGTATGTATATATATTATAGTAATTCACTCAGTGAGGTCTGACTCTCCTCCGTTGACTATTTTTCAGGAGAGTCAACATCTTCAGACCTCAGTAGCAGGTCGATACGCCGGATTTCTTCCGCCCCGGCTTCTTTGTGTAAATTATTTACTTGAGTCTTATTTATTTTATCTAGACACTGCAGTAGTTGTAAATTAAAGTATTGGATTTCATGTATTTTATTTAAAGAGATGTATTATATTGAAACTGGATTTGTATTAAAGAGATTATGTATCTATGAGATGAGATTTTGATTTAAATCCAGTTGATGTGAATAATATTATGATATTATGATTTTTATTTCCGCTGCATATATATATTATGGTTATTGTTATTATTGCATGATTTATTTTATTTTTTTTAGGCTTGCTACGGGTTCCGGATTCGAAAGAATTCCCGTTCCCTAGTGCCGGTCATGGCCCCTGTTTTGGGTCGTGACACCAATTTTAGTTTTAACCAAATTAAAATTCTTGGTTCACCATTTAGCTATCTATAAATTTTGGCTCCTTGAGTATATTTTAGCAACTTATGCCAAAATAAAATCATAAATGTACTGTAGACAATAGATACCTCGGCTATTATTGTTTTTATAACTCACTTGCACTTACTTGTTTGGCTAAATCAATGCTATCTTGCTTAGCTATCTAAGCTAGCAAAATTTATTTTAACCAAAATACGGAAATTTCTATTTTCCATTAGCTCTCTTCAAAGAAAATTTTAAATTTGGCTTTAATCCTTTATCTTAGCATAAGGTGGCAAAATAAAATGATGGGAAATAAATATTATTCTTTGCTTTTCAAACCAAAAATCTCATTTTAAAAACAACTTTGGCTTCTATAGCCAAAATAAGAATGCCAATTATGCTTTACGTACTTTTTATCTTTATTTTTGGTAATTGTAGCCAAAAAATAATTTCCCTTTGTTGCAATTTTATTGTGCCATACTTTCTTATGTCATGCCTAGCCATTTTAAATATTATTTCCGTGGATATTAATGTTGCTTTAAATTATTGCCAAAATTCAAAAAAAATTAGCAAAATTTTGATGAAGTCAATCAATTCTTGGCCATTTCTCACATCTTGGCTCTACTGATTATGATTATTTTTCCCATTCCACTTGAGCATTTTTTCACCATGCCAATGTTCTTAAGTTTCAAATAATGGTCAAATTGAGTATGTCACCATTTGTCCTAACTTCATGCTTTTAGTTCCAAATTTGGCATAATTGTTTAATTTTTCAAGGCCTTAAAGCCTTTGTCATTCATTTAGGCGCTTTAAAATGCACTTTCACTAGATTTAACGCTGTGCACAAAATTCTATTAAAATTTACTTTTTTATTCAAATTTTCATCTTTAACAGGATCTAGCTAAGATAAAATGAGCTTCTCTTGGCCTAAAATTTAATTAAATTTCTTAGGTAAATTACAAAACTTTATCATGAATTTCTCTTGTAATTTAATTTTTAGGCAAAATTATTTTTAGCCAATTAAGCCAAACTAACCTGTCAGACTCATTCTTAACCTATACCTTCTTTAAAAAATTGGTCCTCCTTGCTCTGGAAAAATGGACAAAAAAAATCATTGCTTCTCCTTTATACACTTTCATATTTATTTTGGCAAAATTTTTCCAAAACCTCTATTGTGGAATTTATTTATTTAATTTGACTTTTATTAAAATGAATACAGTGTCTCCTTGGATAGTTTCACTTATCCACCTCTACAAATCAATTTCCTTAGGGAAAAAGGTGTTTTGCTTATTTTTTGTGCATATTTGGCATATTCTAATATTTGTGACTTAATGAAATTTGGTACAACATTCTAACATAAGTTGTTAAGAAAACAATTTTAAACTAGCTTGTGGCTTATGAAACCCACAAACACCTTATGTCTCAAACCACACTATTTAAGTTCATATTTGCCTCTATATGACCACAAGGAAAATTTATTTATTTTAGTAGTAAATTGCCAAAATACTGTCTATTCTCATGAAAAATTATATTTCCAAGGTAGCTCTTATGTCATGGCCAAATTAGTTGCTTATTTAGCCTATTTGCTTTGTTATTGTCTTGCCTTGGAATTTGGGAATTATGCATTTTGCTTGCATTTGTTTCTTGCAAACTCATATTCAATTTTTTGCAGCTTAGGGATTTCAATTTGCATCAAGTTCTAATAGTCAGTCTGTGTCATTTCTTAACATTTCCCTAACACTCTCTTTACATGGAAGACAAATTTATTATCCTCTGGTCATTTCGCTTTGCGTTTGTCTGTCTGCTTTCATTAACTAGATTCTTCAATTTTTAGCACCACTTATCATACTAAACACATACACCATAACCATGTATTACCTCATCAAACCAAAATGTCCAATTTTCAACTGTTGTGTTGCTAAAATTTCATCAACACATCGCCATTCATAGCATTTATTCACATACTAAAGAAATACACCAAGGAAAAATAATAGAAACACACCAAAATTAAAAGATTGCTAAATAAATAAAAACACATTAAAGCTTGCAAAATTCAAACTTTATTTATTTAATATAATGGCTATTAAGTCAATTTTTAGAACTTAAAAAACAAAATATTGCCAATTAATGGCAAATTTCTAGCCAGAGGCCAATTATTTGTTTTTTATTTTTTAGCTTTTATTTTCTCATATAATATGAAATATTTTTAGTTCCACCTCTTTTGACATTCTTTTTTCACGTAACGAGAAGGTAATATTCAACCACTTGATATGCAAAATAATTTCTTTTAAAGCTTTGAATTTCAATTGGATTTTCCATAAAAAAAATGTCATTAAGGGATTTTTTTTATCAATAATAATTGGAAAAAATATTATTGCATTGATTATCTCTGTTGATGACTTTTATAGGATGACTCTTTCTATTTCTCTTAGGAAAGTTGCCTCCCGAGTGTTCTAAGTTTCAATGATATCTTCCTCAACCTCCATAGCTTTAGGCCTAAATTTGACCTTAGCATTAGGCTAGATCTCTTTTTCTTCAAATGCTTTTTATCTATGCAGTCTTCTTTTACATGTATGAGTTAATGGCTGAGAAAAATTCTTATGCTCCATCTTCCGCCAGTGCTTATTTGGTACAACAAACTGTGGCACCACAAATTCACTGTTGAATTTTAACACAAACTTTTCATCCTTCTTTAACTTGAATTTATGGTTGTTTTTGAATGAGTTTGGAGCATGTGGCCTTTTGTCTAGTGCTAAAAATTTATTGTGAGGAACTAGCCTCCAATAATTTTTAAATCTGTTTGGATTTATCTTGTAATACCCTATATTTTTATTTAAATAAAGTAATTTTCAAACTATGTTACTAATAATTACTTTTGAATTATATTATACAATTGTTAATTATTTTTCTATTTAATTGATATATATTTATGTTAATATTATTTATTTATTGTATCAAATTTCATTATTTATTTTTTATTATTATTATTTTAAACTACATTAACTTTATGGTTATTTTATGTGTTACTATGTACATGCATATATACATATTTATATATATACATACACATATATAATTAGGGTTTAATTATTATTTTATGTGTGTGCATTAATTTATTTTTATGTATATGTATGTATATATGTATGTAGTATACTTGTGAGTGTGTGAATATATGTATAAATATATATGTATATGTATAATGTGTATGTATGGTGGAGAATTTATATATATTATTTTAATATAATTTTTTAATGTTAGGTAATTTATATATATATATATATATATATATATATATATATATATATATATATATATATATATATATATACAAACAAACTGTAGCACCATCACTCTCAACCCTCTCTCACCCCGCGACATCCCCGATCGCCACCATCACTGCGCCTCCCCCATCTCCGACCACCACCTGCTGCCTTCTCCTCCTTCTCCCTCACCTCCGGTTGCCAACAGAGTCGCTGAAAACGCAGGAAATAGAATAAGTCGAGAGTTGCCATTTTTGTCGGCCAAGCTTCGCCCGACCACCATTTCATGCCATTCCGGTGTCAATCCCCTCCTCTTGCACCAGTGAGACCCATTCCAAGCTTAGTTTAAGCTTTGATCTTGATTTGGTTGAGTTTTGGTTGATTGTTAGTTTTGAGCTTTAGGGTTTTGATTTTTTTTTAGATCGATCTAGCTTGATTCATGCAAACTCCCTTTACAAATATGACTCCTAGTAGCTCAATCTACCTCTATGAATTTTTGTATGATTTTTGGAATTTATTTTAATTTTTGTGAATTTTTGAATATGTTATTATTATTTTAGGAATTTTTGTAAATTAATTATTAAAAATATAATTAGGTATTTTTGGTGTTATTATGAGTTAATGTTAATTTTAGAGTAAAGAAAATAATTTTTTTTAATATTATACAATTTTTAGGAATTTTTATAGTTTATGTAAAAAATTGAACTATTAGGTTAAATTATATGTTTTTAGAAGAAATTAGAAGTCATTTATGTATTTTAATTATATTAAGTTGTTAATGCAGAGAAAATGATTTTTTAGGTATTTGTATAATTTTCAAGGATTTTTTTTATATATTAATGATGTATTATATAGGTTGTATATTATAAGGGTAGAAATGTAATTTTGTTAAATATCGTTAAAACAATAAATTTTAGTTGGTTTTAATAATAATCAAGGAAATTAAAAAGGGTTTTAAAAATTATCTATTAATTTAGACCAATTAACAGTAATTTCTCAAAATTTATTTTAATAATATATATTAGGTATTATTTTGAATATTATGTGTATTTTTTTTAGGATAAATATGTAATTTTACGCTAATTATAGTTAAACATATATTTTAGTTAGTTTTATTAATATTTAAGAGGTTTAGAAGATTTTTATAAATTAATTGAATATAAGGTTGTATTTAGCATGTTTGGTATAATGGTTTAATTTAGGTTATAATTATACTTTGATAATGAGATGCAAATTGAGTTGTTTAATTTTTGAATAATTGAGATTTTATATATATATTTTAGTATATATATGTATGTGTAATATGTATTTTTGGGAAAGTAAATGATATCATTTCTTGATGTTTTGTTGAGTTGTGTTCTCGGTCGGGGCTGTAATATCCCGTGTTTTTAAATATTTTAATACTGCATCGGGATATGCAGTGTTAATAATTTTTGTATATATATTATGATATTTTTATGAGTTGATATGTATTTAAAACCTATTTTAATTATTGTGTATTATTTCGAGTCCTTTACGTAAAATTTTCCCGGGACTTGCATTTTCGGGGAAATTTTCACGTAAATATTTTATTATTAATTATTTTAAATATATTTACGGACTTGCATGAACTCATACATATTTTAAAATATTAAACACCGTGTATACATGTAATTATTTATTTAATTAGGGTTTAATATTACCCTAATATTTTATTAATTATTTATTAGTTTTATTGTTATTTAATTATTTTTATTTAGTATAAATTATTAAAATATTAAATTATATGTGTGTGGTGTATATTTAATGTGTGCAATTTAATATTATTTTAATATATAGTATAAAGTATATATATATATACATATAATACATTAAAAATCAAAACTTTTGGAAAATTACCATTTTGCCCCCGATCTCTCCTTCTTCCCCGATCACCTTCCCCATCGTCGTCCGCCATTTATCACGCCGTTCCCTTGCAGTTGGTGTGCCTTCTGGAGTGCCACCACCTTCCCTACCCTCTTTCGCCGCCTGTAACAGCTGATTCTGGCGCCTGGAAGCCATTTTTGGCCGGAGAAGCCGAATTTTCTTCCACCGTCAATCATGACGATTCTGACCACCATTTTCAACACCATCAGTCTCTTTCTTCTCCTTGAGCTCCGGTGAGTGTGATTCTAGCTTTGGTTTGAGCTGAAATGGTCTTGATTTGCTTAGGTTTCGAATTTTTGAATTCGGCCACATTAGGGTTTTTGATTTTTTTTGAGCTTCGAATTGATTGATTCATGAAAAATCCCTTAAAAAATTTTGATCCTAGTAGCTTAATATACATGTATGAATTTTTTTGGAATTTTTGGAGATTATTTTGATTTTTGGGTATTTTTGAATATTTTAATATTATTTTCTAATTTTCGGAAATTAATTAAATAAATTATAAAATTGTGTTTTATGATAAATATATGTGTTAAAATGAATCATAGAAATTTATTTGGAATTTTTATGAATTTCTAAGTATTTATTTTGAATTATTTAAGTTTATGGAAATTTTGGAAAATAGGGTTAATTATGTTTTTAATTAAAATTAATTGGTTAATTGAGTTTAATTATTGATATTATTGATAAATATGTTGAGAAAATTAATTTTGGATAATTATACTATTTTTGGCGAATTTTTGAAGTAATTTTAGTATATTTATATATATAGGGGTATTTTGGTAATTTTACCCTAAATTGGCTAAAAATGTAATTTAATTGGTTTTAATAGTTATTTAAGGTATAAAAATAATTTCTACAAATTATTTAGTATTTTTAACTAATTAAAACTATTTTTCGTGAATTATTTTCAATTATATATATAATATACGATTTTGCTAATAAAATGAGTTTTTATCGGTTTTTACTGTGTTTAAAGGTTAATTATGTAATTTCTACTTATAAAATGAATTTCTATGTTATAAGTGTATTTTTGGTTTTTCTGGAATTATTCTGTGATTATGGACCCCGGTCGGCAAACTGTAGTTTGGAGTCCGACCGAGGGGTTGTGAATGAGATGTGGTGTTTATTTTCGAAGTGTGTTTCTTTGCAAGGTCAGCTCTACTCTTTGAGTAGAGAGATGTCCATTTTACAGGGGAGGTTCTGTCGAATTTTTGGTAGAATTCTCGTAAAACGTGATGTCTGGTCGATCCCTAATTTCGTTTCTGTGTTTAATATTCTAGATCGATTCTGTTAGGTTTATTCTGATTCTGTCGTTATTGTTTGTTTAGTTGCGCCGACACCGAGGGCTAGTGGACCAGGCCCGTCGGACCCATCTCGTGGAGCGCACTAAGTGTGAGTACTATATTATATATATATGTTTAGGGTGCATGATTTAGAAAAATATGTTTTATTTTGATTATTTATGCATGAATAATTCAATTATTACCTAAGTTTATTTTTAGTTTATTTTGGTTTATTTTCTGTATATTTTGAATTATATACATGTTTTGTTAATAAATTATATTTAAAATGTTTTTAAATATATTTCTAGCTTAATTTATAATTTGATTGGATTTATTTGATGTATATATACTCGAAATATACCTGGTTTACTTTTGGTATATTTCCAGTATATATATGGTTTATATTGTTATGTTATTTAAATTCATGCATCATTTATTTATGAATGAATGTTTTATATTTAGTAATGAAGGATATCAATAGAACGTGCTACCTAGTGGGCAGCACTAGGACCGAGTACGTACCAGTACGCTTATAGCAGATAGGCTATATTACTAACCATTTGTGGATATTGATGGAATATGATTATTTGATGTGTGAGATGTGACTTGGGTGTGATTGCTGGAGCTCGGTTGACCAAGTGTCTCGGGGCCAATCACATTGGCAGTTAGACTGCTGGAGCTCGGTTGACTTAGTGTCTCGGGGCCAGTCTACTGTCCAAATGGAATAAGTGAATATATTTGGAATAAGTGAGCCTGTATGGCTAGAGTGTTGTCTAACATTGTTTTTGAGGTTGCGATATTCTAGGGTTCTATGTGATCCTTCATAAACGATGATTTTCAATGAAATATATATAAAATGATTTTATTGCATCTGTGTGTATTTGCTTGTATATATACATATTAGATATATACTATTGACTGTATGCATTGTCATTTAGTATGCATGTATATATATTATAGTAATTCACTCAGTGAGGTCTGACTCTCCTCCGTTGACTATTTTTCAGGAGAGTCATCATCTTCAGACCTCAGTAGCAGGCCTGTATGCCGGATTTCTTCCGCCCCGGCTTCTTTGTGTAAACTGCTTACTTGAGTCTTATTTTTATATAATCTAGACACTGCAGTAGTTATAAATTAATTGTGGGATTTTATGTATTATATTTATGTGAGATATTGTATTATACTTGAACTGGATTTGTATTAAAAGATTTATATATGGGAGATGGATATTATTTTGGATATTTATGATTTTTATTTTCGCTGCATTATATATTGTTATTATTATTGCATGTTTTATTTTATTTTTAGGCTTGCTACGGGTTCCAGATTCGAAAGAATTCCCGTTCCCTAGCTCCGGTCATGGCCCCTGTTTTGGGTCGTGACAGGGGCTAAGTGTAGTTTTGGAAGCCCGACTCGAGTGTGTAAGTCTGCGGTTATTAGAAGTGCATTTTCTATGCAAGTTTGGCTCTACCTTTGGTAGAGAGATGTCCATTTTACAGAAGAGACTCTGCCAAAATTTCGGTAGATTTTCTCATAAAACATGATATTCGTAATAATTTCTACCGTTAGTTAGGTTTTATTTTATCTATCGTGTCTTGTCCGGTCTTCCTCAAGTCAACCTATTATTTCACTATTTTTGTTGATTTATATGATTTCAATTCCATAGGCATGTTTTAAAATTGATTTGTTAATTTCTTTCTAGAGCATATCGGAGCAGAAGTCGTGAGATTGAGGCAGATGCGTGGCCATCAGCCTTCGTATTCATCTTGTAAGTCGATAGGAAGATCTGTGCGTGTGTTTATTTAAAGAATGCATGTGCTAATATTTTTAATATTGATTATATTATTTATTTAATATAATGCTGTTATTTAGGATTTAAAACGCATTTTATTTATTTAAAAGTCAATTTTGAGAAATTTTGGTAGAACGGGCTACCTGGTGGGCTTCACCAAGACCGTGTGCACATGGTAGAGATTGAGAGATGGATCCAAAATATATATGACTGGTGAATGTTAAATTGGGACAGGTGCCTTAATGGAAGCCTATGCTCTTGGGGACCGCCAGTGATTGGGAAGTAAAATAATGGACTAGGATGGGTGCCTCGGTTGATGCCTATGCTCTCGGGGACCGCCAGTGCCATATATTTGGATTAAGTGAATGGCTATGACTTGGTGCCTCAATCGATGCCTTTGCTCTTGGGGACCGGTAGTCTAGTTAGAATAAGTGGGCCCAGTTGGCCATTTAGATCTACCGAGATTTTTCAAAAGCTATACCTATACATTATAAATTGTTTTCACTATAAATATATATAGTTTTCAAAAAGGTTTTCAAACCGTACAGCTCTTTTTATTGACTTACTTAATGAGGTCTGATTCCCCTCAATTTTTTTTCAAGAGCTTGGAAGTTTGACCTCAGACTGCCTCCACGCCAGATTTCTTTATCACCGGCCATTTTATGTAGGTCATTGTAAGCTATACTATTGTAATGTTCTAGGAAGCTGCAGTAGTAAATGTACTATGAATTGTATAACTTAAGTGTATTTGTGTATTTATTTATATGCACCACGTTCATGTATAATAATTTAAGTTTGATTTATATATGTGACGCTGGAAATATTTTAATTATGTATTCAATTATGTTTAAATTTTAGAAAAATCAGTTTGATAATGTGCTCTATTTTAAAATAAAGTTTTAAAATTTTAAGGTTTTGTTTACCTTTTTTTTAAGGCTTACTATGGGTTTCGGGGCCTTATGCCTTCCCATTTCCTAGTGTCGGTCACGTGCCCTCTGCTATACATAAATGTATTCTAATACCCTCACTTTTTGTGTTTTGTTTTAGTCCTTAGGGATGTGGTACATATGCTTAGGGAAATGACATATGAGCCTAGAGATTTAACGTGTAACTTTAAGGAATTGATTCTTTCTAATGAGAAATACTACCTTCTAGGCCTTTTTCTTGCTTTTTATATTGAATGTCCATTTTTGGTGTAGAATTTTAACTTTTTGGTTTGGAAAGTTTTCTTTTTCGTTCATTATAGTAAATGAACTATTCATCATTTGCATAAGTTTTTGTATGTCATTTTCAAATTTTTGTATGGAGTCTTAGAGAGAACTCCTTATTTGTTGTACCTGTTTTATTCCTTTTGTGAGAGCATTAATAATTTCTAGAGTTTAGCTTGAATAGCCAAAGGGTGTCTTATTACAAAAATGATCTTGAGGCATTAAGCCTTTACTCATTTGTTTCTAGAAATCACCTAGGTTTATAGGTGAATTGTTAGTCCAGTAACTAACTTTAAAAATTTCTTTTTTAAATCTATTGATCTTATTGAAACATGTCCCACTGAGTATGCTAAAAGATTGTTGTGTAGTGTGAGCATGGTAGAGCAGCAAGAGTCCTAAAAAATAAAGTGAATTCTTCATATGAAAAATGGATTCCTAAGCTCGTTTACCACAATTTGCTTGGATTTCACACAAAATGTTAAAAAAAATAATCACTTAAGAAATTGTTGGAAAATTAAAAGGGAAATTGTATTGATTTAGAGCTTAATACAAAATGAAAAAAGAATAAAGACAATGTCATTGGCAAATAAAAGAAAATGATGGTAAACATTATTGTTAATGATGTTTGATTGATTGGTTATAAATAATTGGAGATATTAATAGATGTGTTATTTTCCTTGCTTTTATAATTTTTTTTACTTATAGGCTACTTCTCTTATTTATTCTCCATTAGATCAAGAGCCTTCTATTCTTAGGAAATAACTCTGAGATGCCTTCTTCTCCAAGCTAATCTTTTTCCCCAAAGGATTTAATCTCCAAAATCTTCTTCCTATATTTTCCTTTCTTACAACATTTTAAAAACTGTACATCTGAAACCTTAACCTTAGTTTACTTCTCCAAGTAATTTTTCAATTCAAGGGTCATCCATTTTTTAAGAAATAAATTTGCATAATCCACTTCCCAAGCAGCTCTGAATAGTAATTTCTATCTCCAGAACCTTCTAACTTAGTTATTAAGCACTGACATGAGCTAGGCTTAAACACCCTTGTCTAAACTAGGGTTGTTGGGTTTTAATTCTAGAAAATTCTATTTGTGGCATAAACACCCTCATTTAGTTGGATTGAATTTCACTTTAGTAGTATGGCAAGCTTTAACGACCACTTATGGTGTCGTGAATAATGCCTAAAGAGCTCAACTTTACATAGAACTCCATAACCTTTATAAAGCTGATAAATAAATTTTTCAATATTTATTTTAGGCCAATAATCTTGCTGATAGTTTGGTACTCACTGGTCAGCTAATATCCATTACTAAGTTTAATGCCATTGTCTTTTGTCATCTTAGTTTAGACTTTAATGGTACTATCAGAGGCCTTCAATAATGATTCGACCCTCCCTCCTTTCATGACCTTCATAAACAATTAGTCTCTTATGAGTCGTTGCTGAAAGCTCAATAAAATTAAACTCCAATCACTAATGTTGTGCAACGATTGTTTAGTGATGAGCCTTTGGATTTGTGTCTCATTATTTCGACTTTAGTAGTGGAAGGCATAATTTTACATAGTAGCCTCACAACAATAACCCTATTCAATGTTAGATATATAGGTATAACAGTTATATTTCTATAAATTGTAGGCAGCATTTTGATTGAAATTTTATCAAGTCCATTGCTCCTTCATCTCACAATACATCTTCTCATCAGAGTCGTCCTTTTTACTCTCTGCCTCAAGCTCAACTTTCTCATATGGATAATGTCTTTCTAGCCCCTACTTCTTCTCATGGATCATCCAATTTTGAGTGGTATTCAGACACTAGTGCTAGCCATTATATCACTCCAGACTTATTTTCCTTGAGTATTACAGAAGGTTATAAAGGTACTAATAGTTTACTTATTGGCGATAGTCACGGACTTCCTATTGCCTATGTTGGTAAATAATTTTTAATAACACTCACACTTTAACCTTAAATGATGTTCTTGAGGTTCTATCCATTACTAAGCCATTACTTTTTGTCAAAAAATTCTACACAGATAATTAATGTTTTTTTTTGCATTTCATGATGATTCTTATTTTGTTAAGGACAAGGTTAACAATAACATCAAACTCCAAAGGACCACTGAGAGTGGACTTTACAAGTTGTAGCCTTCCATTCATTCACCTCCTTTTATGGCTTATCTTACCACCTTGAATCGATGGCATGCTCGCTTGGGTCACTTTAGTTTTCTATTTTTTTGTCGTCTTGTTAATCATTTTCAATTTTTATATTCAAAAGCACTATTTTCATCTAATAAGTGTCAAACTTGCTATCTAGGCAAACTGCATCATTTTTCCTTGCTAGTTATTGATAATAAAAGCACTTCCCCTTTTAATTTAATTCATTTTGATGTTTAGGTCTTGCTCCATTATGTTCTTCCTCTAGGGATAAATATTTTGTTCTATTCATTTATGATTATTCTCTATTTACTTAGCTTTATCTAATTAAAAACAAAAGTGATGTTATTGTTATTTTTCCTCAATTTCAAACTTATATTGAAAAATAATTCAATACTACTATTAAGGCTTCTAATTTGGATTAGGGAGATAAATTTAGATCCTTAAATCATTATTTAAAACTACTGGAATCTCACATAAAATAGCAAGCCCACAAATCGACAGGCAAAATGGAACTATTGAACGTAAAATTTGGCATATTGTTGACATTGGTTTAGTAATACTAGCACATAGTGGTACATCCTTCAAATATTGGCAATTTGCATTTAAAATATCAGTGTTTCTTATTAATAGAATGCCTATAACATCTATGTCCAATGCCATACAATTTTAAGTCTTGTTTAAAAAATAACGTGATTATTCATTTCTTCACATTTTTTGGTGTACTGTGTACCCTTGGTTGTGACCTTTCAATTAACATAATTTTTCTTATAGAAGTAAATAGTGCATTTTTCTTGGTTACTCACCCCATTATCTTGGTTACAAGTGTTTAGATAAAGACTTGGGAAAATATATTTTGCTCAGGATGTCAATTTTCATAAATCACTTTTTCCTTTTCAAATTGTTTCTACCATTCATCCAACTTCTCATTAAAATTCAAACTTCTCTACACATTAGCTGTAGTTAAGTTATCCAATATACAATCTTAATGGTTCTAATACATCAGGTCAGTCTTCTATCTTATCTCAATCACTAACTGTCACACCATCACATTCACCACTTTCACAACATTCTAATAGGCAGTCCACTTTGGCATAAATCACATACCACCTAACAATGTCAACATTTTTAATTCTAATGGATTAAATTTATACACTGATATACCAATATCCACTCCTACACCATCAGCTTCTTCTCAACCACCCCATACTCGCCCAATGCAGCTATAACCTTTTACTCTTGCCAAATCACAAAAACATCCACCAATTCCAACCATGAAATTGAACTTACTTCCTTGTTCAAAGTTGTACTCTTACCTTAATGGCGGGAAGCGATGGTTCATAAAATGGATGCTTTGTATAAAACAAACATAAGGGTTTGTTGATAAATCATATCCATTGTAATAACTTGAATATTTTAAATTATTTTATTTATGTAAATATTGAGGTTTTCAACAATATTAATTATCTTTATTTTATATTGTTATTATTGATATATTAAAGTATTATATTTAAGTACTAAATTTAAAATTCTATTGAGAATTATTAATATTATTTTTACATCATTTTTATTTTTATGCACATACTTTATAATTTTAAGTGTTCTAATATTTTATTCATAGCATTACTATTGTTGACTATTATTATTTATCTTATTATTTTATCTAGAGATACATTAATAATAATATTATTATTATAATTATTACTCAAACTCAAACTACCTAATATATATATATATATATATATATATATATATATATATATATATATATTCAAAAGAGCCATTTACTAGTAAAAAATTCTTCTTTCTTTCTTGGTCATTCCTTCTCTTCTTGGCCACTTCTTCCTTCCCATTTTTTTTATTCTGCTTCTCTCCTTATGCCTCTCTGTTCTGCTTGGTTCAGACCCACCCTCACCGCCACCTTCCTCAATATTAGTTGCTTCTTCTCCTTCTTGTTATCTGAATCGAAGCCATCACCCTGCTCTTCCTCCTTCCTCATGCGAGAAGACAAAAACAACATCAGCCTTCTTCCTCTTGATCTTGGCTTAGTTTAGGTGAGTTTTAAGTTGGTTGTTAGTTTATTTTAGTTAGTTTTTAGGTTGATTTTTGATTTTGTTAATTATGAATTATTTGTTTAAATTATGCAGAAATTTTATTTTTATTATTTAGTTAATTTTAAGTTGATCTATTGATCTAAATTATTTGGTCTTGATTTTGATTAAGGGTATATAAAAAATGATTTAGATTAATTAATTTGATTTTATGGAATTTTGTACATTTATTTGGATATTTTAAGTTTTATGTATATTTTGTTAATGTTATTAATTAATTTTTTTTGAATATTTGAGTAATTAGTGATTAGTATATTAAGTTAATAATTTGTGTTAATAAAATTATTTTTAGTATATTAATTTTATTTTTTGAGGAATTATTATGTTTATGTGAGTATTGAAATTTTGGGGGGTAATTATGTAATTTGGTTGAAAATGTAGTTATGTTATATTTTAAATGGTTTTAGAATTTTATAGAGTATTAGAATAATTTTTATAAATTAATTTCTATTTTTAACTAATTAATTCTAATTTTTGAAAATTATTTTCAATATTAAATTAGTTTTTTTTGTGATTTAAATGAGTTTTTAATTAATATTATAGTATATTTAAAATATGTGGGCAATTAAAGTTTGAATTTGACTATATTATGTAGAATATTTGGAAATTTGGGTTTTTATTAATATTATATTATTATTTGGGATTTTATTAAATTATGGTGAAAATAAATGTATTTAGTGTTTTGAGAATTGAATAAATTATATTATGATTTATTATTAATTTTTATAGTTTTTGGTGATTTTATTATATTAATATTTAATATTTGCTTATTTGTATTCTTGTGAACCTCGGTTGGGAATTGTGTAGTTCGGAGTCCCAACTCGAGGTGTTAACCTTCTGTGGAATTTTGAAGTGTGTTTACTTGTAGGATTGACTCTACTTTGGTAGAGGGATGTTCATTTTATAGAGAAAACTCTTGTCACGACCCAAAACAGGGGCCATGACCGGCGCTAGGAAACGGGAATTCTTTCGAATCCGGAACCCGTAGCAAGCCTAAAAATAAAATAAAACATGCAATAATAATAATAACAATGTCAAATGCAGCGGAAATGAAAATAATAAATATCACAATATTATTTTCATCAACTGGATTTAAATTAAATCTCATCTCATATATATAAATCTTTTAAATACAAATCCAGTTCAAATATAATACAATATCTCACATGATTAAAATACATAAAATCCCACGTTTAAATTACAACTACTGCAGTGTCTAGATTATAAAAATAAGACTCAAGTAAGCAGTTTACACAAAGAAGTCGGGGCGGAAGAAATCCGGTGTACAGGCCTGCTACTAAGGTCTGAAGATGTTAACTCTCTTGAAAAATAGTCAACGGAGGGGAGTCAGACCTCACTGAGTGAATTACTATAATATATATACATACACACTAAATGATAATGCATACAGTCAACAGTATATATCTAATATGTATATATACAGGCAAATACACACAGATGCAATAAAATCATTTTATATATTTCAATGAAAATCATTGTTTATGAAGGATCAAATAGAACCCTATGATATCGAAACCTCCAACAGTGTTAGACAACACTCTAGCCATACAGGCTCACTTAATCCAAAATATATCCGCTTAATCCATTTAGACAGTAGACTGGCCCCGAGACACTAAGTCAACCGAGCTCCAGCAGTCTGACTACCAGTGTGATTGGCCCCGAGACACTTGGTCAACCGAGCTCCAACAATCACACCCAATCACATCTCACACATCAAATAATCACATTCAATCAATATCCACAAATGGTTAGTAATATAGCCTAAATACTATAGGCGTACCGGTACGTACTCGGTCCTAGTGTTGCCCACTAGGTAGCACGTTCTATCGATATCCTTCATTAATAATTATAAAACATTCATTCATAATAAATGATGCATAAAATTAAATAGAATAACAATATAAACCATATATATATCAAAAATATACCAAAAGTAAATCAGGTTTATTTCGAGTATATATACGCCAAATAAATCCAATTAAATTACAATTTAAATTAAAAATATATTTAAAAACATTTTAAATATAATTTATTAACAAAACATGTATACAATTTATTATATACCAAAAATATACTTAAATACAAATCACATTATTTATGCATTTTAATCAAAATAAAACGTATATTTCTAAATCATGCATCTTGAGCATATATATATAAAATAGTAACTCACCCTAGTGCGCTCCACGAGATGGGTCCGACGGGCCTGGTCCACTAGCCCTCGGTCTCGACGCAACTAAACAAATAATAAATAACTTACATTAGAATAAGCCTAATAGAAAATCCTAGAACTCGATCTAGAATATTAATCACAGAAATAGAATTAGGGTTCGACTGGACATCACGTTTTATGAGAATTCTATCGAAAATTCGGTAGAAGCTCCCTTATAAAATGGACATCTCTCTACTCAAAGAGTAGAGCCGACCCTGCAAAGAAACACACTTCAAAAATAAATGCAAAATTACATTCACAACCCCTCGGTCGGACTCCAAACTACAGTTTACTGACCGGGGTCCACAAACACAAAATAATTCAGAATTACCAAAAATGCCCTTATAACCTGGAAATAAATTTTATAGGTAAAAATTACATAATTAACCTTTAAACACAGTAAAAACCGATAAAAACTCATTTTATTAGTAAAACCGTATATTATATATATAATTGAAAATAATTCACGAAAAATAGTTTTTATTAGTTAAAAATACCAAATAATTTGTAGAAATCATTTTTATACCTTAAATAACTATTAAAACCAATTAAATTACATTTTTAGCCAATTTAGGATAAAATTACCAAAATACCCCTATATATATAAATATACTAAAATTACTTCAAAAATTCACCAAAAATAGTATCATTATCCAAAAATTAATTTTCTCAACATATTTATCAATAATATTAATAATTAAACTCAATTTACCAATTAATTTCAAATAAAAACACATTTAACCTAATTTCCCAAATTTACATAAACTTCAATAATTCAAAATAAATACATAGAAATTCATAAAAATTCAAAATAAATTCCTATAATTCATTTCAATACCTAATTTAACCATAAAACATAATTTCATAATTTAAATAATTAATTTCCAAAAATTAGAAAATAATATTAAAATATTCAAAAATACCCAAAAATCAAAATAAT
The DNA here is from genome assembly GCA_947683625.1 of Mallotus nudiflorus. Taxonomy (NCBI): domain Eukaryota; kingdom Viridiplantae; phylum Streptophyta; class Magnoliopsida; order Malpighiales; family Euphorbiaceae; genus Mallotus; species Mallotus nudiflorus. The sequence goes on from CANTUR010000447.1 coordinate 1,053,446, forward strand.
CTCCAAAAATTCCAAAAAACTTCATACATGTAGATTAAGCTACTAGGAACAACATTTTTGAAGGTATTTTTCATGAATCAACCAATTCGAAGCTCAAAAAAATCAAAAACCCTAATATGGCCGAATTGGAAAAATTCAAAACTAAGCAAATCTAGACCATTTAAGCTCAAACCAAAGTTAGAATCACACTCACCGGAGCTCAAGGATAAGAAAGAGACTGGCGGTGTCGAAAATGGTGGCCGAAAAGTTAGTGAACAACGAGGAGAAGAATTTCGGCCAAAATGGAAGAAAAGAGGTTGCCGGCGCCGAGGATGGAGGCTGCTGACGGCGGGGAACGGCTGAGGACAACGGTGGCAAGCCGGGAGGCACACCAACGACCGGGGATCGGGAGTTGCAGCGGTGAGGGGAAGGGGTCGCGCGGGAAGAAGAAGAAAAAGAAAAAGAAAAGAAAAGAAAAGAAAAAGAAAAAGAAAAAGAAAAAGAAAAGAAAAAGAAAAAGAAAAGAAAAAGAAAAAGAAAAAAGAAAAAGGAAAAAAAAAGAAATAATAAAATATTATGTATATATTATAATATTGTGTATAAATAAAATATGTGGAAAAATTACACACCACACATTATTATATTAATTTAATAAATAAATAATAATAAAATATTAGGGTAATATATTAAACCCTAATTAAATAAATAATTACATACATAGGCTTTATTTCGTATTTTAAAAATACGTACGAGGCGGCGGGGAACGGCTGAGGACAACGGTGGCAAGCCGGGAGGCACACCAACGACTGGGGATCGGGAGTTGCAGCGGTGAGGGGAAAGGGTCGCGCGGGAAGAAGAAGAAGAAGAAGAAGAAGAAAAAGAAAAAGAAAAGAAAAGAAAAGAAAAAGAAAAAGAAAAGAAAAAGAAAAAGAAAAAAGAAAAAGGAAAAAAAAAGAAATAATAAAATATTATGTATATATTATAATATTGTGTATAAATAAAATATGTGGAAAAATTACACACCACACATTATTATATTAATTTAATAAATAAATAATAATAAAATATTAGGGTAATATATTAAACCCTAATTAAATAAATAATTACATACATAGGCTTTATTTCGTATTTTAAAAATACGTACGAGTTCATGCAAGTCTGTAAATATATTTAAAATAATTAATAATAAATTATTTATGTGAAAATTTCCCCGAAAATGCAAGTCCCAGAAAAATTTTACGTAAAGTACTGTAAACAATACACAATAATTAAAATAGGTTTTAAATATATATCAACTCGTAAAATATCATGATACATATACTAAAATTATTAACACTGCATATCCCGATACAGTGTTAAAATGTTTAAAAATACGGGATATTACAACTCTGTCGAATTTTGAGTAGATTTCTCGTAAAACGTGACACCGGGTCAATCCTAAACTTGTTATTATGAGTTCGAGTCGAGTCTTCCTTAGAAATTCTAGAAGTTAGGGTTTTATTTTCTGATTGTTATTTTCCTTTTTCTATCTTTTAGCCTTCCCTCCAGTCACGTCTACCAGTCCAGGTCGGATATGACATATTAGAGGAGCGCCTTTATCTTGTAAGTTAATATTTGATTTGAGTGTTGGGTCTTTTAATTTAAATCATACTAAATTCTGATGAATTTAATTTTATGAGTGTCACGACCCAAACTAGGAGTCATGACCGGCGCTAGGGAACGGGAATTCTTTCGAATCCGGAACCCGTAGCAAGCCTTAGAAAATAAAATCATACAATAATTATATAAAAGTACGACCAAATTAAAATTTCTCTGAATCAATATATAAAATAAATACTCCAAATCCTTTTATAAATGAATACATATTCGTACAATGTTCAAATACAAATTCTCAGAGTATTTAATATCCAAACAAAATAATACACTTCCAATATAATGACACTACTACTGCAGTTTCTAGAATACAATTCAAAGTTCAGAATATACATTTGCATAAAACAGCCGGGACTGAAGAACACCGGCGAGGAACTCTACAATTAAGGTCTGACGATATGGAATCTCCTAAAAAAATAATTGAGGGGGGTCAGACCTCACTGAGTGAATTATTATACTATATATCCATGCAAACTAAACCATAACAATCAGGCATTCTTATATATATATGTATATACACACATTTCACACGAATGCCAAACTTTGCTTTTATAAATATACTAAATGTAGAAAACGTTTGTTTTAATTCATGAAGGATCCATAGAACCCTAAATAATAACAACCTCAAACAATCCCATCATCACTCTAGCCATGCAGGGTCACTTGATTCCAAATAGAACACTTATTCCAATTTGGACAGCAGACTGGCCCCGAGACACTAAGTCGACCGAGCTCCAACAGTCTGGCTGTCAGTGTGATTGGCCCCGAGACACTTGGTCAACCGAGCTCCAGCAATCACACTATCTATCACCTCACATCTTAATCAACCCAATAGATCATTCAATTCACTTATGGACAGTAGACTGGCCCCGAGACACTAAGTCAACCGAGCTCCAGCATTCTGACTGCCAGTGTGATTGGCCCTGCAATCACACTATCTAACATACCATTAATCTTAGTCAAATCAATTAAATCAATTATAATCACCCACTTTTAACTCTCACTCAATCCTTATCTATCGTACTGGTACATACACGGTCCTAGTGCTGCCCACTAGGAAGCACGTTCTATTGATATCCTTCACTTCGAATAAATCATTCATTCGAAAAATAATTAATGTAGAACAATATTCATAATAGTAAAACCAACCATATATATACCAAAAATATACCTAAAATATACTTAGTATATTTCAGGTATATATATATATATGTGTGTGTCAAATAAAATATGAAATAAACTAAAGATAAATCATTAATATAGTTAAAAACAATTTAAATAAGTAACAATAATATAACATGCATTTTCTTTAAAATATATTTAATTATGCAAAAGATATACTCTAAGTACACAAATCATTTAATAAACCATTTATATATAAATATTCATTTAAATACGTGTTTGTGTTTAACATATATTCACAAATATACTAAAAATAAACCTAATTATCTAGTATGCATATATCAAAAATAAACCCTAAATATACCACTAATGTGCTAGGTTTAATTTAATAATAAAACATTTATTTATTTGGAAATAAATCAAAAATATACCAAAAATAAACTTAAATATAATTTGAGTGTAGGTTTATAATTTAACATGCAATTATTTAATAATAAATCTAAAATCTACTGAAACTATACCTAAAGTATACTAATCATTTAATAAAATAATTATGTCTAAGTGTACATTTTAAAATATGTGTATATTACTCAAATGTATTAAACCTAAACCTAATTGTTTAATGTGCATATATCAAACTAACATGCATAATTATTTAATATGCATATATATAAGAATGGAACCCTAGATATACCAAAAATATTATAATATAAATCATTTTTTTAAAACATACAATGAAAATGAAAAATTCTAAATAATGCACCCTATATGCAGTGCATATATATACAGTATAATAACTCACATGTTAGCGCTCCACGAGACAAACTCGGTGGGCCTGATCCGTTCGGCCTCTGTCTCGGCGCAGCTAGACAAACAAATGACAACATGAAATCAGAATAAATTTAACAAAAATTCTAAAGACTCGATCTAGAATTTTAGACACAGATTTAGAATAGGAATTTGACCGGACATCACGTTTTACGAGAATTCTACCGAAAATCCGACAAAACCTCCCTTGTAAAATGGACATCTCTCTACTCAAAGAGTAGAGCCGGTCCTGCAAAGAAATACACTTCGGAATAAACACAGGATTACAACCAAAATCCTTCGGTCGGACTCCAAACTACAATTCACCGACCGAGGTTCACAATTCACAGAATATTTATAAAATACCGAAAATGCCCTTATATAATAAAAATACATTTTATAAATCCAAATTACGTAATTAACCCTAAAACATACTAAAAATCAATAAAAACCCATTTATTTAGAAAAATAGTATATTATATATAATTTGAAAATAATTTACGAAAAATACTTTTTATTAGTTAAAAATACTAAAAATTTGCAGAAATCATTTTTATACCCTAAATAACTATTAAAACCAATTTAATTACATTTTTAACCAATTTAGTGTAAAATTACCAAAATACCCCTATATATATATATATTCACTATAAATGTTCAAAAATTCACCAAAAATTATATAATTACTCAAAAATTAATTTCTCAACATATAATTCAATAATATCAATAAATATACTCAATTTACCAATTTATTTCAATTAAACACATAATTAACCCTATTTTTCAAAATTACCTAAACTTAATAAATTCCAAATAAATACATAAAAATTCACAAAAATTACAAATAAATTTCTATAATTCATTTCAACTCCTATAATCACTGTAAAACATAATTTCATAATTTAATTAATTAATTTTCGAAAATTAGAAAATAATAATAAAATAATCAAAAATTCACAAAAATTAAAATAAATTCCAAAAATTCTAAAACAATTACAGCATGTATATTAATCTTCCAGGAACAAAGTTTGTGAAGGAAGTTTTCATGAATCAATCAAATTGAAGCTAAAAAAAATTTGAAACCCAAAATGGCTGATTTGAAGAAATTGAAACCTAAGCAATTCTAGACCAAATCAAGTGAAAAAAAGCTTGGAATTACACTCACCAGAGCTTAAGGAGAAGATAGAGACTGACAACATCAAATTTGGTGGCCGGAAAGTGCTTGGTTGGAGCTAAGTTGATTTTTGGCTCCTTGAAGAAAATCCGGCCAAAACTCGCCAGAAAAGAGTGTTTCAGGTGGTGGAAATGGCTGGAGGTGGAAGAGGAAGGCTGAGGGGCATAGTAACAGCAATAAAACCAGCTTGAATGTGGCTGGAAATGGAAGAAAACGTTTTGGGAGGAAGAAGATGAAGGAGGGGTAAAACTGTAAATAAAGGAAAGTTTTGGTTTTTTGATAAAAAAATTATGTATATATGTGTATATATATATATATTCACACTATATATTATAATAATATAAAATTTTACACAAATTAAATATACACCACACACATATTTTAATATGTTTAATAATTTATAAACTTAAAATTAATTAATACAAAAATTAAATAATAAAATTAAGAAAATTAATTAAGCTCTAATTAATTTAAATAAATACACATATATACATTTTATTTTAGCACTTTAAAATTATATATGAGTTCATGCAAATTCATAAAACTAGTCAAAATAAATACTATTAATTTATTTACGTGTCAATTTCCCCGAAAATATAATTTCCAGGAAAATTTTACGTAAAGTACTTAAAATAATATAAAATAATTAAAATTAGCTTTAAACAAACAACAAACTCATAAAATATCATAAATATATATACAAAAATTATTAACACTGTATATCCTGATGCAATATAAAATTATTTAAAAATTCGGGATATTACAGTCTTCCCCCCTTACAAGAATTCATCCCCGAATTCCAAAAAGAAAATTAAAAGATCAAGAAAGAAAGAGATACGGGTAAGAAGCTCGTATCTTAACTTCATTCTTTTACGTAAGCTCTTTCACTTTGTTGCCACGTCATGGAACCTTGATCATCTGAATTTAGTTCGAACATAACTATCGAGCTTGATAATTTACAATTACAACTGATTCCTTCTCAAACTTTAGATTTCATTCAGTTCTATACTGTTCAACGCGTCTCATCACACCACTTTTTGGAGACATCTTCAAAATTACAGTCTTCGATCTGAAACTCCATTTCTCTGCATCTAGGATCCACATCGCTCTTCTGATCACAGCAACTTTCTCTGCTGTATTTTGAACCATCTCATATCTAGTTAAGACTTCTTTCCATAAAAGCCTCAGGTGGTGTCATTCCAATACTGCTATGGTAGCTGTTATTATAAGCGAATTCTATAAGTAGCATATAATCAACCTAGCTACCTTTTAGATCCAAAACACACATCTTCAACATACTGTTTAGTGTCTGGATCGTCCTCTTAGACTGTCATCTGTCTGAGGATGAAAAGCAGTATTGAAATCCAATCAGGTGTCTATTACTCTCCATAATCTCAGCAAAAATTGAAAGGTAAACACTGTACCTTTACCATATACAATGGACACAGGTAGTCCATGCAGGCACACAATATGCTTCATATGCAGCTTAGCCCACTTAGCTACTGAATAAGTGGCCTCCACTGGCCAAAAATTAGCTGACTTGGTCAATTTGTCTACAATCATTCCAACGGAATCATATTCACCCTTCGAACGAGGTAACCAACCACAAAAATTATCACAATTCTCTCTCATTTCCACCTAAATTCAAAAGAGATCGAAACTTCCCAGAAGACTTCTGATGTTCTGCTTTCACCGGCTGGTAATTTTAACACTTAGAAATACAATCAGTCACATCCTTCTATAATCTAACCTACTAGTACTGATCCTGAATACTGTGATAATTCTTAGTAACCATTTGGATGTACACTGCAAGTTCATTTCCACAGCTTATATAGAATCCCTTTCTCAGATTACAACATCAACCCTGTATCATTAACTTGGGCATCTCCTATCAGCAAATCATTCTATGGTGATATGCCATGATGACATGCTATGATGAATGTCATGATGAGATGATATAATGAAATGTTATAATGAAATGCTAGAATGAAATGTCGTGATGAAATGCTGTAATGAGATGCTATGATGATATGATGAAATGTTGTAATGATTTCAGGTCTTATTCTCTAAAGTTCACATAACCCTCAGATCAATCAGTCTTTATCAATACTTAGAAGTTTTTCTAACAAACATCTGTTCGCACAATCTTCCCATTCTTCTGAGTTATGCGGGTCATAGGAGCTGCAATTCTAGAGAATTCTATTCAGATTTTCTATGATACCCAATTAAACCCAGAGAATTATAGATCTCAATGGATTCAGTCAGTCTGGACCTCTCAGATGCTATTTTGATCTTTTGTGGATCAACTTGAATTCTATCCTTAAACGCCATAATTCTAAGAAAAACAACACTCTCCACCCAATGATCACACTTCTTGAATTCAGCATAAAGTTGACATTCTCTTAGTGTCTGTAGTATAGTCCTCAAGTGATATGTGCCCTTTCATTCACTTCGAATACATTAGTATATCATTAATGAAGACTACTACAAATTGATCCACAACTAATGATAACCCGACTTCAAATCAATTTTTGAAAAGAACTGTGCACTATGTAATCGATCAGACAGGTCATCTATCCTCAAAAGAGGATACTTGTCCTTCACTGTTACCCTGTTCATCTCTCTGCAATCAATGCACAGTCTCAAGGTACCATCCTTCTTCCTTACAACAGGACTAGTGCACCCCAAAGAGAAACATAAGGTCTAACAAAACTTGGTCATAAAGCTCTTGCAATTGCTCCTACAGCTCTGCAAGAGTCATTTGTAGGGCTACGTTGAAATAGGAGTTATATCAGGAACCACATCGATACAGAATTCAATCTCTGTAAAGTGGTAAACCTGGTAACTCACAGGCAATTAAAACATCTGGGAGAGACAACTTCTCCACTGAAGTATACTCAACTAGAGCCAGATATTCCTGACAACCCTTTCACATCTCATCAAGATTAATTACACCCAAAAGACTGAATTCATAATAACTCTCTGAATCTTAATTCTTGGTTCAGATGCCAATATATTATGCTTAATCCTGTAACACATAATTCGACCAGTCTCCTCTTATACTATATTACATCTTCAGCATGACATATCAGATTGAAGAGTTTACAGGTAATCTTCTCAACTAATTGCTCTTCCCTTATTCTGTGCAATAGCTGATACAGGTAATTATCCTTCCTTAAAGGTGGATGGAAGTATCTTAGAAATCCCCCTTTAACTCAAATTATGTGTTGCAGTCAGAACTGACAGCTTGCCATAAGGAATACAAGAGTGCTTCGTCTTCATTAGACATTTTCCAATTCCTCCATCAAAGCATATTCAAACAACTGTCAAACTTGATTAAATGCTATCAAGCTTTTATTAATCTCGGCTATCCTGGCCACAATTATTGCAAGTTCAAGTCCAAAAGGAATGCTTGTACTACTTACAATGACTACCTTAACCCTTGAGTTATAGTTACCTCTAACCTACCCCTATACTAGATAGGTGTAGTAGAGCTGGAGCTATAACCACAACTTGAACTTGAAAAGACTGATTATCAATATTGTCTCTAGAGAAGAAATAATTCACATTCACTACGCTGAAAAGATATAGAAATCAACAGAATTTAGAATATAGCATATACGCAGAATTGAACATGTCTCAAGTTCTCGGTTGAAAAAGAAATTACATCTGCTGAACGATCGAAGGTATCAGCACCGCATCCTGCAAAACTCTTATTGCAAAAGCAACATCATTGCAATCCTAAGCCACCAGCTCCTCATTCAATTATTCCCATTGTCAACAGTGATCATCAAGCCTTCTAAATCCATCTCTACCGCTACGCCTAACAGGATGCATAGGGGGTAGAACCTCGTGCTTAAAAGATCAACTATCATCGATCTCATCGATCGATGGAGCGATTCACGCTCAAGGCAATCAACAAGGAGCAAAAATAAACAAATAGTTCAAATAATCACAAACATCAACAGACACCCTAACGGTTACGCGGAATTCCTAATGCAAGGAAGACTTTTCAAAGACATGACCGAACCTAATTCACTGCAGTAGTTTAACAGAAAACACAACTTCGAAAATTAGGGCCACAACTCAAACAACTAAGCCCTGACACAGAACTCAGCTCTGATATCAACTTTATCACGACCCAAACTAGGAGTCATGATCGGCGCTAGGGAACGGGAATTCTTTCGAATTCGGAACCCGTAGCAAGCCTTAGAAAATAAAATCATACAATAATTATATAAAAGGATGACCAAATTAAAATTTTTCTGAATCAATATATAAAATAAATACTCCAAATCCTTTTATAAATGAATACATATTCGTACAATGTTCAAATACAAATTCTCAGAGTATTTAATATCTAAACAAAATAATACACTTCCAATATAGTGACACTACTACTGCAGTTTCTAGAATACAATTCAAAGTTCAGAATATACATTTGCATAAAATAGCCAGGACTGAAGAACACCGGCGAGGAACTCTATAATTAAGGTCTGACGATATGGAATCTCCTGAAAAAAAATAATTGAGGGGGGTCAGACCTCACTGAGTGAATTATTATACTATATATACATGCAAACTAAACCATAACAATCAGGCATTCTTATATATATATATGTATATACACACATTTCACACGAATGCCAAACTTTACTTTTATAAATATACTAAATGTAGAAAATGTTTGTTTTAATTCATGAAGAATCCATAGAACCCTAAATAATAACAACCTCAAACAATCCCATCATCACTCTAGCCATGCAGGCTCACTTGATTCCAAATAGAACACTTATTCCAATTTGGACAACAGACTGGCCCCGAGACACTAAGTCGACCGAGCTCCAACAGTCTGGCTGTCAGTGTGATTGGCCCCGAGACACTTGGTCAACCGAGCTCCAGCAATCACACTATCTATCACCTCACATCTTAATCAACCCAATAGATCATTCAATTCACTTATGGACAGTAGACTGGCCCCGAGACACTAAGTCAACCGAGCTCCAGCAGTCTGACTGCCAGTGTGATTGGCCCCGCAATCACACTATCTAACATACCATTAATCTTAGTCAAATCAATTAAATCAATTATAATCACCCACTTTTAACTCTCACTCAATCCTTATCTATCGTACTGGTACATACACGGTCCTAGTGCTGCCCACTAGGAAGCACGTTCTATTGATATCCTTCACTTCGAATAAATCATTCATTCGAAAAATAATTAATGTAGAACAATATTCATAATAGTAAAACCAACCATATATATACCAAAAATATACCTAAAATATACTCAGTATATTTCAGGTATATATATATATATATATATATATATGTGTCAAATAAAATATGAAATAAACTAAAGATAAATCATTAATATAGTTAAAAATAATTTAAATAAGTAACAATAATATAACCTGCATTTTCTTTAAAATATATTTAAATATGCAAAAGATATACTCTAAATACACAAATCATTTAATAAACCATTTATATATAAATATTCATTTAAATACGTGTTTGTGTTTAACATATATTCACAAATATACTAAAAATAAACTTAATTATCTAGCATGTATATATCAAAAATAAACCCTAAATATACCACTAATGTGCTAGGTTTAATTTAATAATAAAACATTTATTTATTTGGAAATAAATCAAAAATATACCAAAAATAAACTTAAATATAATTTGAGTGTAGGTTTATAATTTAACATGCAATTATTTAATAATAAACCTAAAATCTACTGAAACTATACCTAAAGTATACTAATCATTTAATAAAATAATTATGTCTAAGTGTACATTTTAAAACATGTGTATATTACTCAAATATATTAAACCTAAACCTAATTGTTTAATGTGCATATATCAAACTAACATGCATAATTATTTAATATGCATATATATAAGAATGCAACCCTAGATATACCAAAAATATTATAATATAAATCATTTTTTTAAAACATACAATGAAAATGAAAAATTCTAAATAATGCACCCTATATGCAGTGCATATATATACAGTATAATAACTCACATGTTAACGCTCCACGAGACAAACTCGGTGGGCCTGATCCGTTAGGCCTCGGTCTCGGCGCAGCTAGACAAACAAATGATAACATGAAATCAGAATAAATTTAACAAAAATTCTAAAGACTCGATCTAGAATTTTAGACACAGATTTAGAATAGGAATTTGACCGGACATCACGTTTTACGAGAATTCTACCGAAAATCCGACAAAACCTCCCTTGTAAAACGGATATCTCTCTACTCAAAGAGTAGAGTCGGTCCTGCAAAGAAATACACTTCGGAATAAACACAGGATTACAACCAAAATCCCTCGGTCGGACTCCAAATTACAATTCACCGACCGAGGTTCACAATTCACAGAATATTTATAAAATACCGAAAATGCCCGTATATAATAAAAATACATTTTATAAATCCAAATTACATAATTAACCCTAAAACATACTAAAAATCAATAAAAACCCATTTATTTAGAAAAATAGTATATTATATATAATTTGAAAATAATTTACGAAAAATACTTTTAATTAGTTAAAAATACTAAAAATTTGCAGAAATCATTTTTATACCCTAAATAACTATTAAAACCAATTTAATTACATTTTTAACCAATTTAGTGTAAAATTACCAAAATACCCCTATATATATATATATATATATATTCACTATAAATGTTCAAAAATTCACCAAAAATTATATAATTACTCAAAAATTAATTTCTCAACATATAATTCAATAATATCAATAAATATACTCAATTTACCAATTTATTTCAATTAAACACATAATTAACCCTATTTTTCAAAATTACCTAAACTTAATAAATTCCAAATAAATACATAAAAATTCACAAAAATTACAAATAAATTTCTATAATTCATTTCAACTCCTATAATCATCGTAAAACACAATTTCATAATTTAATTAATTAATTTTCGAAAATTAGAAAATAATAATAAAATAATCAAAAATTCACAAAAATTAAAATAAATTCCAAAAATTCTAAAAAAATTACAGCATGTAGATTAAGCTTCCAGGAACAAAGTTTGTAAAGGAAGTTTTCAAATCAATCAATTTGAAGCTAAAAAAAATTTGAAACCCAAAATGGCTGATTTGAAGAAATTGAAACCTAAGCAATTCTAGACCAAATCAAGTGAAAAAAAAAAAAAGCTTGGAATTACACTCATCAGAGCTCAAGGAAAAGATAGAGACCGACAGCATCAAATTTGGTGGCCGGAAAGTGCTTAGTCGGAGCTAAGTTGATTTTTTGCTCCTTGAAGAAAATCCGGCCAAAACTCGCCGAAAAAGAGTGTTTCAAGTGGTGGAAATGGCTGGAGGTGGAAGAGGAAGGCTGAGGGGCATAGTAACAGCAAGAAAATCAGCTTGAAAGTGACTGGAAATGGAAGAAAACGTTTTGGGAGGAAGAAGATGAAGGAGAGGCAAAACTGTATATAAAGGGAAGTTTTGGTTTTTTGATAAAAAAAAATTATGTATATATATATATATTCACACTATATATTATAATAATATAAAATTTTACACAAATTAAATATACACCACACACATATTTTAATATGTTTAATAATTTATAAACTTAAAATTAATTAATACAAAAATTAAATAATAAAATTAAGAAAATTAATTAAGCTCTAATTAATTTAAATAAATACACATATATACATTTTATTTTAGCACTTTAAAATTATATATGAGTTCATGCAAATTCATAAAACTAGTCAAAATAAATACTATTAATTTATTTACGTGTCAATTTCCCCGAAAATATAATTTCCAGGAAAATTTTACGTAAAGTATTTAAAATAATATAAAATAATTAAAATTAGCTTTAAACAAACAACAAACTCATAAAATATCATAAATATATATACAAAAATTATTAACACTGCATATCCCGATGCAATATAAAAATATTTAAAAATTCGGGATATTACAATGAGATTCTAGTCGGTATTCTTCATATGATATTGCATGATTTAATTTATAATCGATTTATTTTATTGTTATTTATTGTGATTTTCTTTATTTTATTTATTTTCAATTATTTTAAATAAACCATGGTAGAACGGGCTACTTAATGGGTTTCATCAGTACTGTGTGTGCACCGGTAAATTATGTAATTATATTAATTATATTACTGGGGTCGATAGTGTGGTGATGTTTTGCTCTCCAACACCACTAGTAGTATAATATTTGTTTATTTAATAAATACTGGGGCCGATGGTCTATGATGTTTTGCTCCCGGACACCTACCAGTATAATTTGGATTTATATTTATTAAATCACTAAGGCCGATGGTTTGGTGATACTTTGCTCTCGACATTGCTAGTGATATTAGATTAAGTGATGTGACTGCGGTTGTGTATCTTGGTGATGCTTTGCTCTCAAGATCTGACGGTTTTGGATATAAGTAAGTCGTATGAGTGTTATAAAAATTAATAAATCAGGTTCTACCTAATTTTTATACTGAAATATTTTAAAAAAATATTTAAATATTTTTTTCTTTCCTTTAAAAAATGGATTTCTTATATGTATATCAAATGATTTGAATAAAATTATGAATATTTTATTTTTATAAAAAACTTATTTTAAAGGAAATTTTCAAACCTCATTCATTTTTTTTATTAACTTACTCAGTGAGGTCTGACTCTCCTCAACTTATTTTCTTTCAGGAGTTTGGTAATTTTTTATTAGGTCTACTTCTCTTCGTCGTGTTGTTTTGTCACCGGCTATTCTACGTAGGTCTATTTAGTTGTATTATATTTATATTTGTGTACCACAGTAGGTAAAATTGTATAACTGTATATTTTATTTGGGATATCATGTATTTATAATTTATGTATTGAGATATTACTTATATAACTGATGTTTATTTATGTTATGCTCTATGACATTATAGTTTAAATTATATTGAGAAAAATCAGTTTGATAATTTGAATTGTGATTTGATTATTTATTTTAAGGTTTTAAAGTTTAAATATTCCGTGTTTTTTTAAAAGCTTACTAAAGGATTCGGTAGCTTTACGCTTTATCATTCCTTAGTACCGGTCATGTAGCCCTGAGTTCCAGTCGTGACATCCATATCATGTTTGACGACTTTACAAATCACTCTATGGTCTGAAACAAGCACCTCATACATGTTTTTATAAATTGAACAGCTTCCTCTACTCACTTGGTTTTTCTTGTTCATAAGTTGATTCATTCAGACTCTTGAAGCAAAGTTTTAAATTCATGATCTTGGACATTTGAAATATTTTCTGGGCCTCGAAGTGCTTCCAAGATCGAATGGCTTACTTCTCACTCAAAAATTATACATTGTTAATCTTCTCAAGCAAATGGGAATGCAACATTGTCGACCACTGTCCACTCCAATGGCAACAGACATTGTTCTAAAAAAAAGGCGGTGAGTCATTAAACTCCATGGAAGCAACTAGATTTCACTAATATTGTGGCAGTTTGTAGTATGTCACCATGACTCACCCGAATATAGCCTTTACAGTTAACAAGTTAACTCAATACATGCATTCCTCACTACTATTCATCTTCAGTCTCTTAAATGCTTATTGTGTTATCTATAAGGCATAATGTCATATGGCTTGCTCATCATCAAATCTTCATTAGTTCAACTTACCATTTTCACAGATGCGGATTGGGTAGGTAATGTTGATGACATGCATTCTATAAGTTGATCTTTAATTTTTTTGGTCTCAAATCTTATTGATTGGTCTTTAAAAAACTAAAACAAAATCTCAGTTTCGAGCTGTAGCTAATGCCGCTGCAGATATTAAGTGGCTAATGGTGCTCCTTCGTGAACTCGGCTCTTCCACTGCAATAATCCCTTATATATGGTACGACATCTTAAGAGCTATTGCTTCGAAGAACCAATTGGCTGATATCTTAATAAAGCGTTTGTCTCGACAACAATCTTAATAAATCTTATTTTGATTGTAACGTCTTCCACCTTCAGCTTTATCAAAGAGATAATTACTAACTCAACTTGTATTTATTGTTAGTTTGTTATTCTGAACAGTAATAGAAACTAAGCTATTTTTCCTATTCATCGCAAACTCTATGTCTGACTCTTATGACTTCATTCTAATTTTCAAAATGTAAAACTTTTTATTAATTATTTATAAATGAGATGTGAAATTAAAAAATTATTATGTATGATAATAAATTAATTTCCTTACCATAACAAGTTTTTTTTTTTTTTTTCATTTTGCTCAATATTCAATAACTACAAAAATCCTAACTATTTTGCAGTTGAATCAGATGGATTTATAAAGCATAATTCTCTGTCAGCATATGTTTTCACTATATATAAGTCTTGAGATAAAAACTTTACTTAAAGAGAGTTAAATTTTTTACCACTTAAATAAATATATATTAATACAAATTCTTTTTTTAATGCAATGATAAAACGTTAATGATGACATAGCACAATTTGATAAGGGATTCATCATCACTTTTGAAAAATTCTAGAGAAGAGACGTGCATGTAATCTTCATAGAATAAACTCTATATTGTAAATCTTCATTAAATTCTATTTGAAATGGTAAGCAACTGTAATACCCTACGTTTTAATTGAATAAAGTAATTTTTTTTTAATTTGAAATATTTTTTTTATATATAAATCTTTTTAGATTATATTATAAAACTTGTTTATTATTTTACTATCTAATGGAGATATTTTATGTTAATATTATTTTAGGATTATTAATTCATATGAGTGTTATTTTATTATCATTTAAAAATGACATATATTATTATTATTATTATTATTATTATTATTATTATTATTATTATTATTATTATTATTATTTTAAAACTACATGAATTTCATGGGCATTTTATGAGTGTTACTAAGTACATATATGTATATATATATAAGTAGGGTTTAATTATTAATTTATATGTGTGTATATTAACTTATTATTGTGTGTGTGTGTGTCTATATATATATATATATATATATATATATATATATATATATATATATATGTATGTATGTATGTATGTATGTATGTATGTATATAGTATGCTTGTGTGTGTGTGTGTGTATATATATATATACACATATATGTGTATAATGTGAGTGTGTGGTGGAGAATTTAGGTGTAGTATTATAATATAAGGTTTTAATATATATATAACAAAAAAGAAAGAAAGAAGAAGACAACATCTACCTCCCCAACCCGACGAAGACCAAGTTGCTGCCACTCCCCATCTCCGCCTGTCCACAGCCTCTGTCTTCCCTCTCACCGTGCTGGTTCCTCCACCGCTTGAGAAGCCATTGCTGTCGCACCAAAGCTCCTAGGAGAGGTGCCGCTGCTGTTGTTCCTCTTCTTCTCCTTCTGTCACTCTCTATCTGAGCTGATCTGGCGCCACCGAAGCTTCCTCAACTTCCCTCACCCTCTCAGGCGTCAGCTCATGTTGGAAACCGCCGCTGCAACTCACCTCCGGCATCAGAATTGGAGGTTGAAGGTGAGTTGTTCTGGGTTGTCCTAGGGTTGTTTTCTAGTTATTGAATGGAATTACATGTTGATTTTAAGTTGTTCTAAGCTAAATGATGAGTTATACCATTTGGTTGTTCAAATTTGAATTTTTGTGCATTATTCTAAATTTTTCTTGATTTACAGAATTTTTGTTTGAATTTATTTAATTTTATTTGACTTTATTTGATATTTTTTTTAGTTTAATTAGTAAATTAGAGTAATTAAGGTTGAATATTTGTAAGGTTTTGGATTTTTTTTAAGGTTTTAGGAATTTTGGTGTTAATTATAAGTTTTTGTAAATTTTGGGTATGTAATTAATATTTTTATTAATTTCAAAAATTATTGTGAAAATTATAAAATTTTGATAATTGAGGTTATTATTAAATGTTATTAATTTTAGAACTTAAATTATAGTTTTTTTGTGATTTTATACTATTTTTTTATAAATATTTTTTAGGTTTATGTCAAATGTGAATTATTAGGCTAAATTATATATTTTTTAAAGGAAATTAGTAGTTACTTATATGTTTTAATTATGTTAAGTTGTTTAATGTAGAGAAAATAATTTTTAGATGATTAAAAAAAAATTAAGGAATTTTTAGTACTAATAATACATTATGTAATTTATGTATTTAAGGGTAAAAATGTAATTTTAAGCTAATTATAGTTAAACATATATTTTAGTTAGCTTTATTAATATTTAAGAGGTTTAGAGAATTTTTATAAATTAATTGATATTTTTTTTAAGTAATGTTAATTTTGAATATTAATTCCAAATATTATGTATATTTATAATACATTATTTGGTAACAAAAAATTTGAATATAATGGTTTTAATTTAGGTTATAATTATACTTTGATAATGAAATACAAATTGAGTTGTTTAATTTTTGAATAATTGAGACTATATATATATATATATATATATATATATATATATATATATATATATATATATATATATATATATATATATATATATATATATATATATTTAGTATAAATATATGCGTAATATGCATTTTGGGAAAATAAATTATTTAAATTCTTGGGGTTTTGTTGAGTTGTGATCTCAGTCGGGGCTAAGGGTAGTTTTGGAAGCCCAACTCAAATGTGTATGTCTGTGATTATTAGAAGTGCGTTTTTTATGCAGGTTTGGCTCTACCTTTGGTAGAGAGATGTCCGTTTTACAGAGGAGACTCTGCCGAAATTTTGGTAGATTTTCTCGTAAAACATGATATTCATAATGATTTCTACCGTTAGTTAGGTTTTATCCTGTCTATAGTGTCTTGTCCGGTCTTCCTCGAGTCAACCTATTATTTCACTATTTTTGTTGATTTATTTGATTTCAATTCCATAGACATGTTTTAAAATTGATCTGTTAATTTCTTTTCTAGAGCATATCGGAGCAAAAGACGTGAGATCGAGGCAGACACGTGGCCGTTAGCCTTCGCATTCATCTTTTAAGTCAATAGAATGATCTATGCATGTGTTTACTTAAAGAATGCATGCGCTCATATTTTTATATTTAACATATGATTTATTTAATTTAACGCTGTTATTTAAAATTTAAAACGCGTTGTATTTATTTAAAAATCAATTTTGAGACATTTTGGTAGAACGGTCTACCTGGTGGGCCTCACCAGGACCGTGTGCACATGGTAGAGATTGAGAGGTGGATCCAAATTATATATGATTGGTGAATGTTAAACTGCGACGGGTGCCTCGGTGGAAGCCTGTGCTCTTGGGGACTGCCAGTGAATGTAAGGTTAATAATGGACTGGGATGGGTGCCTCAGTTGATGCCCTAGCTCTCAGGGACAGCCAATGCCATATATTTGGATTAAGTGAATGACTATGACTTGGTGCCTTGGTTGATGCCTTTGCTCTCGGGGAACAACAATCTAGTTATAACAATTGGGCCTGATTGGCCATTTAGGATTTTGGGTTTAGGGTTCTACCGAGATTTTTCAAAAAAAAAAAAAACTATATCTATATATTATAAATTATTTTTACTATCACTATATGGTTTTCAAAACAGCGTCTTCAAACCATACAACTCTTATTATTGACTTACTCAGTGAGGTCTAATTCCCCTTAATTTATTTTTTTTCAAGAGCTTGGGAGTTCGACCTCAGACTACCTCCACGCCAGATTTCTTCATCACCGGCCATTTTATGCAGGTCATTGTAAGCTGTACTGTTGTAGTGTTCTAGGAAGCTACATTAGTAAATGTACTATAAATTGTATGACTTGAGGGTATTTATGTATTTTATTTATATGCACCACGTTTATATATAACGATTTAAGTTTGATTTATATATGTGACACTGAAAATATGTTAATTATGTATTCAATTATGTCTAAATTTTAGAAAAATTAGTTTGATAATGTGTTCTATTTTAAAATAAAGTTTTAAAATTGTAAGGTTTTGTTTATCTTTTCTTTAAGGCTTACTACGGATTTCGGAGGCCTTATGCCTTCCCATTCTCTAGTGCCGGTCATGTGCCCTCGGATTCAGGTCGTGACAACACCCTTCGTGATAGAACCTTTAACATATATAAGTCTTGAGATAAAGACTTTATTTAAAGTGTAATACCCTATGTTTTAATTAAATAAAGTAATTTTTTTATTGTAATGTTAATAAATAATTTTTAATTATATGATGCTATTGTTAATTATTTTGCTATTTAATGTAGATACATACATACATATATATATATATATATATATATGTGTGTGTGTGTGTGTGTGTGTGTGTGTGTGTGTGTGTGTGTGTGTGTGTGTGTGTGTAAGTATATATGTAGAAAGGAAGCAAGAAAACAAAAATGAAATAGGAAGAAGAATCTTCCCGAGCCTGCACCCTCTCCCACTCCGTCCCTCACCATTCTTCCTTTCTTCCTCACTGCGCCGTTCTCACTGCCACCACCAGAGACGCCATTGCCGCCATGAGAAGGAAGCTTTAGGAGGTGCTGCTGTCGCTGCCTCCCGTTTTCTTCCTCTGTCAGCTCGAACCCAAGATGATCCGGTGCCACCCAAGCTTCCCCAACTTCCCTCATCCTCTTAGGTGTCCGTCCAAGCCAAGGGCCGCCGTTGCAACTCACCTCCGGTGCCGGAATTAGAGGTTGAAGGTTAGTTGCTCAATGTTGTTTTTAGGTTGCTGTCAGTTTGTTTTCTGGTTATTGATCAAATTTGAATGTTGATTTTAGGTTTTTCTTAAGTATATGTTGGATTATGCCAATAAATTGCTTCAATTTGAATTTTTAAGCAATTTTTCTTAATTTTCCTTAATTTACAGAATTTTTGCATAATTTTTATTTTATTTTTTTAGTTGATTTATTGGGTTTTATTTGGTTTAGTTAGTAAAATTAAAGTAATTATAGTTAATTGTTCTTAGTATATTAATTTTATTTAAGGTTTTAGAATTTTGGTGTTAATTAGAGGTTTATGTAAATTTTAGGTATTTAATGGGTAATTATGTTAATTTCAAAAAATTATTGTTAAAAATTATGAAATTTTAATAATTGAGATTATTAGTGAATGTTATTAATTTTAGAACTCAAATTATAATTTTTGTGATTTTTATACTATTTTTATAAATATTTTTGAGTTTATGCCAAATGTGATTTTTAGGTTAAATTATAATTTTTTAGAACAAATTATTGGTTGATTTTATGTTTTAATTATGTTAGGAAGATTAATTTTGAGAAAATAAATTTTTGGGATGATTAAATAATTTTAAGGAATTATTTTTAGTATTAATAATATATTATGTAATATATGTATTTTAGGGGGTAAAAATGTAATTTTATGCTAATTATAGTTGAATATATATTTTAGTTAGTTTTATTAATAATTAAGGGGTTTAGACAATTTTTATAAATTAATTGATATTTTTATTAAGTAGTGTTAATTTTGAATATTAATTCCCAATATTATATATATATATATATATATATATAAATAATACATTATAATGGTTTTAATTTAGGCTTTAATTATATTTTAATAATGAAATACAAAATTTAGTCGTTTAATTTTTGAATAATTGAGATTTTATATATTTTATTTATTTTTAGTATATGTGTATGTTAAATATGTATTTTTAGAAATAAATGTTATTAATTCTTGATGTTTCGTTGAATTGTGATCTCGGTCGGGGCTAAATCTAGTTTTGGGAGCCCGACTCAAGTGTGGATATTAGAAGTGTGTTTTCTATGCAGGTCTGGCTCTACCTTTGGTAGAGAGATGTTCATTTTACAGAGGAGACTCTGCTGAAATTTCAGTAGATTTTTTCATAAAACGTGATATTCGTATAATTTCTACCGTTAGTTAGGTTATCCTGTATATCGAGTCTTGTCCGGTTTTCCTCGAGTCAGCCTGGAATTTCATTATTTTATTGATTGCTGATTTCGATTCCATTGTCATGTTTTAAAAGTCAATTTGTTATTTCTTTCTTCTAGAGCATTTCGAAGCAGAAGCTGTGAGACCGAGGCAGACGCGTGGTCGTCAACCTTCGCATTCATCTTGTAAGTCAATAGAACGATCTGTGCGTGTGTTTATTTAAAGAATGCATGCGCTCGTATTTTTATTATATTGATTTTATGATTTATTTAATTTAATGCTATTATTTAAGATTTAAATCCATTTTAATTATTTAAAATCGATTTTGAGAAATTTTGGTAGAACGGGCTACCTGGTGGGCTTCACCAGGACTATGTGCACATGGTAGAGATTGAGAGATGGATCCGAAATATATATATGATTGGTGAATGTTAAACTGGGACAGGTGCCTTGGTGGAAGCCTTTGCTCTTGGGGACCGCCAGTGATTGTAAGGTTAATAATGGACTAGGATGGGTGCCTCGGTCGATGCCTTTGCTCTCGGGGACCGCCAGTACCATATATTTGGATTAAGTGGATGACTACGACTTGGTGCCTCGGTCGATGCCTTTGCTCTCAGGGATTGGTAGTCTAGTTGGAATAAGTGAGCCCAGTTGGCCATTTAGATTTTTGGGTTTAGGGTTCTACCGAGATTTTTCAAAAGTTATACTTATACATTATAAATTATTTTCACTATAAATATATAGTTTTCATAAAGGTTTTCAAACCGTACAGCTCTTTTTATTGAATTACTCTGTGAGGTATGATTCCCCTCAATTTATTTTTTTTCAAGAGCTTGGGAGTTCGACCTCAGACTACCTCTACGCCGAGTTTCTTCTTCACCGGCTATTTTATGTAGGTCATTGTAAGCTGTACTGTGTGTTAATCTAGGTTGCTGCAGTAGTATATGTACTAAGAATTGTATTGTTTAAAGATATTTGTGTAATTTATTTGTATAAATCACGCTTATGTATAAAGGTTTAAGTTTGATTTATAATATGTGACGTTGAAGCACATTTTATTTAGCGCTTGAATTTATTTATTTTTGAGAAAAATCAATTTGATAATGTGTTCTATTTTAAAATAAAGTTTTAAATTGTAAGGTGTTGTTTATCTTTTCTTTTAGGCTTACTACGAGTTTCGGGGGCCTTATGCCTTCTCATTCCCTAGTGCCGGTCACGTGCCCTCAGGTTTGGGTCGTGACAAAGTTGGTATCAGAGCATAAGTTCAATTAATTGTCCATGTCTGTCTTTCTGTGTAGCTACTGCAGCTTTAGAATTGATAATTGTCTTTGAGATGTTCTTGTTACTAATTCCGCATTGCATTAAATATTTTTACCCCATTTTGAATTCAATTTTCCTTATCTTCTTTTTAGAATAAGGTGTGTGCGTACCGACCCCAATGTCAATCTGACCCTTAGAATTGATGAGCAGTCTGTGCACGATGAGGCTCCCCTTCCTGCTCCATGTCATAGGGGTAGAGGTAGAGGTAGAGGTCGAGCTAGGGTAGCTACAGCTGAGATTCCTGATCAGTAGCCAGTCGAGCCTGAAGCCCCAGCTGTTGACCCCACAGCCTTTACAGCTGGACTGGCAAGGATTAATCAGGGTCTAGCAGCATTGAATCAGGCGATGCCCCTTGTAAAACAAATGCTTCAGCAGAGGAACCAGGGGATGTCTGATACTGAAGAAGCTCTTCTTTACTCTTAGATCGATAGAGTTTCTTTCGACGGTATGGGTGATGCCTTAGACTTCATTAATGCGATTGAGGCGCGTACCAGGACGAGACACACAGATTATCAGAGGATTATGATTGTGGAGTTGTCGATTCAAGCGGTCGCTCAGGACTGGTTTATGCAATCGATTCAGCCATCGATGCATGAGCTGACCTGGCCAGAGTTTAAGGATTGCTTCTTGAGATTTTTCTATCCTCTAGCCATTAGGGATGCCTACATGTAATATCCTGTGTTTTTAAAATATTTTTACACTGTACCGGGATATACAGTGTTAATAATTTTTATATGTAAATTATGATATTTTCATGAGTTGATATGTATTTAAAATCTATTTTAATTACTGTGTCTTATTTACAGTACTTTACGTAAAATTTTCCCGGGACTTGTATTTTCGGGGAAATTTTCACGCAAATATTTTATTATTAATTATTTTAAATATATTTTCGGACTTGCATGAACTCATGCGTATTTTTAAATGACTAAATAAAGCCTATGTATATATATTTATTTAATTAGGGTTTAATATATATTACCCTAATATTTTATTATTTATTTATTAATTTATTGTTATTTAATTATTTTATTTATTATTAAATTATTAAAATTATTTTTTTATTATTTTATTATTTTTTCTCTCTTTTTCTTTTTTTTTTCTTTTTTTTTTCTTTTTCTTTTCTTTTTCTTTCTTTTTCTTTTTTTTCTTCTTCTTCTTAATTCTTCCCGCGTGCCCGACCACCACCCCTCACCACCGCCTGCAACTTCCGATTCCCGACCGTCGGTGTGCCGCCAGGAGCTCCACCTTCCTCAGCCAGCTGCTCCACCGCCCCCAGCTCCCTTCCCCGGCATCGGTAAGCCCTTTCTTCCCTTTTGGCCGAAACTTCTTCCTTTTGCCGTCGACGACGAATCCGGCCACCGTTTTTGACACTGCCAGTCTCTTTCTTCTCCTTGAGCTCCGATGAGTGTGATTCTAGCTTTGGTTTGAGCTAAAATGGTTTAGATTTGCTTACGTTTTGATTTTTCGAATTCGGCCATATTAAGGTGTTCAATTTTTTTGAGCTTTGAATTGATTGATTCATGAAAACTCCCTTCACAAATGTTGTTCCTAGTAGCTTAATCTACATGTGTGAATTTTTGTGGAATTTTTGGAGATTTTTTGGATTTTTGGGTATTTTTGAATATTTAATATTATTTTCTAATTTTCGGAAATTAATTATTTAAATTATGAAATTTGGGGTTTATGGTTAAATTAGGTGTTGAAATGAATTATAGGAATTTATTTGGAATTTTTATGAATTTCTAAGTATTTATTTTGAATTATTGAAGTTTATGTGATTTTGAGAAATTAGGGTTAAATGTGTTTTTATTTGAATTTAATTGGTTAATTGAGTTTAATTATTGATATTATTGATAAATATGTTAATAAAATTAATTTTGAATAATTTTATAATTTTTGGTGAATTTTTGAAGTAATTATAGTATATTTATATATACAAGAGTATTTTGGTAATTTTACCCTAAATTGGCTAAAAATGTAATTTAATTGGTTTTAATAGTTATTTAAAGTATAAAAATGATTTCTACAAATTATTTAGTATTTTTAACTAATTAAAATTATTTTTCGTGAATTATTTTCAATTATATATATAATATACGGTTTTTCTAATAAAATGAGTTTTTATTGGTTTTTATAGTGTTTAAAGGTTAATTATGTAATTTATATTTGTGAAATGTATTTCTATGCTATAAGGATATTTTTGGTATATCTGGAATTGTTCTGTGTTGTGGACCCTGGTCGGTAGACTGTAGTTTGGAGTCCGATCGAGGGGTTGTGGATTTGTGTTGAGCTTATTTTTTGAAGTGTATTTCCTTGCAGGGTCAACTCTACTCTTTTGAGTAGAGAGATGTCCGTTTTACAGGGGAGGTTCTGTCGAATTTTTGATAGAATTCTCGTAAAACGTGATATCCAGTCGAACCCTAATTCTGTTTCCGTATTTAATATTCTAGATCGAATTCTAGGATTTCTGTTAGGTTTATTCTAATATCTGTCATTATTGCTTGTTAGTTGCGCCGAGACCGAGGGCTAGTGGACCAGGCCCGTCGGACCCGTCTCGTGGAGCGCACTAGGTGAGTTACTATACTATATATATATGCTTAGGATGCATGATTTAGAAATGCATGTTTTATGTTGATTAAATATGCATAAATAATTTGATTATTTCTTCAGTTTATATTAAGTATATTTTTGGTTTATTTTTGGTATATAATAAATTACATACATGTTTTGTTAATAAAATATATTTAAAATGTTTTTAAATATATTTTTAGTTTAATTTATGATTTGACTGGGTCTATTTGACGTATATATACTCGAAATATACCTGGTTTACTTTTGGTATATTTCTGGTATATATATATGGGTTATATTGTTATTTCATTTATATTTATGCATCATTTATTTTTGTGAATGAATGTTTTACATTATTAATAATGAAGGATATCAATAGAACGTGCTACCTAGTGGGCAGCACTAGGACCGAGTACGTACCGGTACGCCTATAGTATTTAGGCTATATTACTAACCTATTTATGGATATTGATTGAGTATGATTATTGATGTGTGAGATGTGATTGGGTGTGATTGTTGGAGCACGGTTGACCAAGTGTCTCGGGGCCAATCACACTGGCAGTTAGACTGCTGGAGCTCGGTTGACTTAGTGTCTCGGGGCCAGTCTACTGTCTAAATGGATTAAGTGGATATATTTGGAATAAGTGACCCTGTATGGCTAGAGTGTTATTTAACATTATTTCTGAGGTTGCGATATTCTAGGGTTCTATGTGATCCTTCATAAAAGATGATTTTCAAACAAAATATATAAATGATTTTATTGCATCTGTGTGTAATTGCCTGTATATATATATTATATATATACTGTTGATTATATGCATTATCATTTAGTGTGTATGTATATATATTATAGTAATGCACTCAGTGAGGTCTGACTCCCCTCCGTTGACTATTTTTCAGGAGAGTCAACATCTTCAGACCTCAGTAGCAGGCCTGTACGCCGGATTTCTTTCGTCCCGACTTCTTTGTGTAAATTATTTACTTGAGTCTTATTTTTATATAATCTAGACACTGCAGTAGTTGTGAGTTAAAGTGTGGGATTTCATGTATTTTATTTAAAGAGATGTATTATATTGAAACTGGATTTGTACTGAAAGATTTTATATATGTGACGAGTTGAGATTTGATTTAAATCCAGTGATGAAAATGATATTGTGATATTTAAGATTTTTATTTCCACTGCACATATATATATTACTGTTATTGTTACTATTGCATGTTTTATTTTATTTTTAGGCTTCCTACGGGTTCCGGATTCGAAAGAATTCCCGTTCCCTAATGCCGGTCATGGCCCCTGTTTTGGGTTGTGACAAAGTTGGTATCAGAGCAGAGTTCTGTGTCAGGGCTTAGTTGTGTTTTCTTTTGGTAACTACTATAGTGTATTAGGTTTGAGTACGTCTTGATAAGTATTCCTTGCTTAGTTTTCAGCGTTATTCCTCCGTTGTCTGTTTTGTCTGAATCTTTTCGTTTGTCTTTTCAGTATGAGGAGGTGAGCGCGTGTCGCTCCATCGGTCGTTGAGGCTGAGGATGATGAGTCTTTTCAGGATGAGGTTTTACGTCTTGAGCGGCCAGTTAGACGTAGAGGTCGTGGCAGAGGTAGACCTCGAGGAGCGGCAGGTCGCCGTAAGCAGAGAGAGTTATAGGACGAGGAGCCTGTTGAGCCTGAGTTTGATGTTCCTGTTCCTCCAGTTGTTCAGCCTGTTCAGCCTGCCTATCAGCAGGGTATGTCTGACCCTAAGGCAGCTTTGTTCTATGCCCGAGTTGGCAGGATTGCTTTTGATGGTACTTCTGATCCGTTAGATTTTCTGCACGCGATTGAGACTAGGACTCGGACTGCTCATACCGAGTACCAACGGATCATGATCGTCGAGTTGTCTGTCGAGGGACCAGCCCTAGACTGGTTTATTCAGATGATCCAGCCCTATATGATGATGATGACCTGGGCTCAGTTCCGAGAGCAATTTATGAGGAGATTTTGTCCAGAGCCTCTTCGTTTGAGTTATCGTCTTTGATTGACTAGTATTTCTCGCGGTGATCGATCTGTAGAGGAGTATACCCGAGAGTTTCTTCGATTGGGTAGATATGCTGAGGATTTGATGCGAGATCAGTATTTTGCAATCACTACGTACGCTACTGGTTTGGGTTCAGCTTTTACTGGTATGCCTACAGCAGGCCTTACTCTCGAGTTTATGATTGAGTTGGCTAAGGAGATTGAGCTGAGATTAGTTAGGTAGGGAGCGATGTCTGATTATTACCAGCTGGGAGTTTAGTCGAGTGGATTGCAGGCTACTCCATACTCTAGTTTTCATGTTGGTTCGAGTAGTCAGCAGCAAGGTCCGACTCAGCAGAGTCAGAGACAGCAGCAGCGAGTGCATCAGAGCAGTAGACATGGCCGTGGAGGTCAGCGTAGATCATTCAGATTCGGGTCAGGTGCTTCAAGCAGCAGCAGTGGTCGTAGTTCTGGATCAGCGATCAGTGTTTGTCAGACTTGTGGTAGAGTCCATCAGGGACCGTGTTATCTGACACCACTGACATGCTTCAGATGTGGGCAGATAGGAAATTTTGCCAGATTGTGTCCTTATTCCGGGTATCAGCAGCAACAGATTCCATGATTCCCATAGCAGTCAATTGCTAGTGCTGCACCCGTGCCATTTCAGTTACCACCAGCTCAGCATCAGAGTTCCACTCAGTTTGTTCCACAGCAGAGTCGTGGTAGAGGTACTAGAGGAGGTGCCAGAGGTGTTGGCCAGGCTTCTACCAGTCAGCAGGGAGGTCGAGGTCAGGCCAGAGTTTTCCATCTTACTCAGCAAGATGCCCAGGCATCTAATGCAGTCGTGGCAAGTATTGTTTCTGTTTGTTACCTGGATGCTTGGGTTTTGTTTGATCTGGGTGCCACGCATTCATTCATTTCTCCTATTTTTGCTTCTAAATCTTGTTGGCAAGCTTCGAGGATGGCTTTTCCTTTATCTGTTGCCACTCCTCTGAGTGATTCCTTGGACGCCGATATTGTTCTTTCTAGTTGTCCAGTTCTCGTGGGAGATAGAGAATTACTCGCTGATTTGATATTATTGGATGTGATGGAGTTTGATGTTATTTTGGGAATGGATTGGCTATCTCAGCACTACGCCGTGGTAGATTGTAGGAATAAAGAGGTGACCTTCAGAATTCCTGGTGAAGAAGAGTTTAAGTTTGTGGGTGATAGGAGTTCAGCACCTCATAATCTTATTTCTGCTATTACAGCTAGGAAGTTATTGAGGAAAGGTTGTTAGGGGTTTTTGGCATTGGTCAGGGATACGTCAGTGGAGAAGTTGTCACTCATAGATGTTCCTGTTGCTTGTGAGTTTCCTGATGTTTTTCCCGAGGAGTTGCCAGGTTTACCACCTCATAGAGAGATTGAGTTCTGTATAGATGTGGTTCCAGGTACTACTCCTATATCTATGCCACCCTATCGTATGGCTCCTGCAGAGTTGAGAGAGTTGAAGGAGCAGTTGCAAGAGTTGTTGGATAAAGGTTTTATTAGACCTAGTGTTTCTCCTTGGGGTGTACCAGTCCTGTTTATGAAAAAGAAGGATGGTACCTTGAGACTGTGCATTGACTACAGAGAGCTGAATAAGGTGACAGTGAAGAACAAGTATCCTCTCCCGAGGATAGATGACTTATTTGACCAGCTTCAGGGTGCACAGTTCTTTTCTAAGGTTGACTTGAGGTCGGGTTATCATCAGCTGCGGATTAGTGAAGCCGATATTCCTAAGACAGCGTTCCGCACTAGATATGGTCATTATGAGTTTCTGGTGATGTCTTTTGGTTTGACTAATGCACCAGCAGCTTTTATGGACTTGATGAACAGGGTATTCAGACCGTATGTGGATCAGTTTATGGTAGTCTTCATTGATGATATACTGGTTTATTCGAGGAGTATGGAGGAGCATGTATATCACTTGAGGATTGTACTATAAACACTAAGAGATCATCAGCTTTATGCTAAATTCTCGAAGTGTGATTTCTGGATGGAGAGTGTTTCTTTTCTTGGACACGTAGTTTCTAAAGAAGGTATTCAGGTTGATCCACAGAAGATTGAGGCAGTATCTGAATGGCCTAGACCGACTTCTGTTACTGAGATTCAGAGTTTTCTGGGTTTAGCCGGGTATTATAAGCGGTTTGTGCAGGATTTTTCCAGAATTGCATCCCCTATGACTCGCTTGACTCAGAAGAATGTTAGATTCGAGTGGTCAGAAGCTTATGAGAATAGTTTTCAATTATTGAAGGAGAGGTTGACCACAGCGCCAGTATTAGCTTTGCCTAATAGTATGGATAAGTTCACAGTTTATTGTGATGCCTCTAGAATTGGTCTTGGTTGTGTATTGATGCAGAATGGAAGGGTGATAGCCTATGCTTCGAGGTAGTTAAAGAAGCATGAGCAGAACTATCCCACACATGACCTTGAGATGGCTGTAGTGATCTTTGCTTTGAAGATTTAGAGACATTATTTGTACGGGGTGACTTATGAGATATTTACTGATCACAAGAGCCTTAAGTACATTTTCCAACAGTGAGATTTGAATCTGAGGCAGAGAAGATGGTTGGAATTGTTGAAGGATTATGACTGTGAGATCTTATATCATCCGGGTAAAGCTAATGTGGTAGCAGATGCCTTGAGTAGGAAGTCCTCAGGTAGTCTTGCTCACATCGGTATTGAGAGGAGACCATTGATCCAGGAGTTGCATCTGTTGGTGGATCAAGGTCTGATGATGAAGATTAGTAGATCAGGTGGACTACTAGCTCAATTTAAAGTACGATCTGTACTAAGGGATAGGATTAAAGCAGCTCAGAGCCGAGATCCTATTTTAGAAGAGCTTGCAGAGAATGTTCGAGCAGGGAAGTTCACTGATTTCACACTCGATGATGATGGTGTGTTGTGGATCAGTGGTAGATTGTGTGTTCTTGATGTGGATAATTTGAGAGAGGAGATTTTAGAGGAAGCACATTCTACAGCCTACAGCGTTCATCCGGGCATTACTAAGATGTACTACAGTATCAGAGATCTATATTGGTGGGATGGATTGAAAAAGGATGTCGTTGATTATGTTACGAAGTGTCTGACGTGTCAGCAAGTGAAAGCCGAACATCAGAAGCCTTCTGGGAAGCTTCAACCTCTTCCTATTCCCGAGTGGAAGTGGGAAAGGATAGCTATGGATTTTGTGGTCGGTTTACCTCGTTTGAAGGATGGATACGATTCCATCTGGGTGATTGTAGACAGGTTGACGAAGTCTGCACATTTCTTGCCTGTGAAAGCCACATATTCAGTTGCTAGATTGGCGAAGTTGTATGTGAAGCATATTGTGTGCCTTCATGGAGTACCTGTGTCCATTGTATCAGATAGAGGTTCGGTGTTTACTTCTCATTTTTGGCAGAAGTTGCAGGAAGCGATGGGCACTAGGTTGGATTTCAGTACTACTTTTCATCCTCAGACAGATGGTCAGTCTGAGAGGATGATCCAGACACTGGAAAATATGTTGAGGATGTGTGTCCTGGATTTGGGAGGTAGCTGGGATGATCATTTATCACTCGTTGAGTTTGCATACAATAACAGCTACCATAGCAGTATTGGTATGGCACCGTATGAGGCATTGTATTGAAGGAAGTGTAGATCCCCTCTGAGTTGGGATGAGATTGGTGAGAGAGCTTTGACTAGACCTGAGATGGTTCAGGATGCTGCAGAGAAAGTCGTCGTGATTAAGCGCAGATTAGAGACCGCAGTTAGCAGGCAGAAGAGTTATGCGGATCCTAGGCGCAGAGATGTGGAGTTTCAGGTTGGAGATTTTATTTTTCTGAAAGTATCTCCGATGAAGGGTGTGATGAGATTTGGTAGGAAGGGTAAGTTAGCACCGAGATATATTGGACCGTTTGAGATTCTGGAGAGAATTGACACTGTTGCATATCGGTTGGATTTGCCTCCGAGTATGTCACAGGTGCATCCAGTATTTCATATCTCGATGTTGAGGAAGTATATCTCAGACCCTTCACACGTGTTGCAGCCCGACAGTATGGAAGTGAGTGAAGATTTGACGTTTGTGGAAGAACCTGTGGCGATCGTTGATTTTCAAGTTCGACAGTTACGATCGAAGCAGATTCCGATGGTCAAGGTTCTGTGGCGTAGCGACAGAGTCGAGGAGCATACGTGGGAGACTGAAGCTGAGATGTGAGCTTCTTACCCGTATCTCTTTCCTTCTTGATCCTTTTTTTTTTTGGAATTCGGGGACAAATTCTTGTAAGGGGGGAAGACTGTAATATCCCGTGTTTTTAAAATATTTTTACACTGTACCGGGATATACAGTGTTAATAATTTTTGTATGTAAATTATGATATTTTCATGAGTTGATATGTATTTAAAACCTATTTTAATTACTGTGTCTTATTTATAGTACTTTACGTAAAATTTTCCCGAGACTTGTATTTTCGGGGAAATTTTCACGTAAATATTTTATTATTAATTATTTTAAATATATTTTCGGACTTGCATGAACTCATGCATATTTTTAAATGACTAAATAAAGCCTATGTGTATATATTTATTTAATTAGGGTTTAATATATATTACCCTAATATTTTATTATTTATTTATTAATTTATTGTTATTTAATTATTTAATTTATTATTAAATTATTAAAATTATTTTATTATTATTTTATTATTATTTTATTATTTTTTCTCTCTTTTTCTTTTTTTTTTCTTTTTTTTTTTCTTTTTCTTTCTTTTTCTTCTTTTTCTTCTTCCTTCTTCCCACGCGCCCGACCACCACCCCTCACCACCGCCTGCAACTTCCGATTCCCGGCCGTGGGTGTGCCACCAGGAGCTCCACCTTCCTCAGCCAGCTGCTCCGCCGCCCCCAGCTCCCTTCCCCAGCGTCGACAAGCCCTTTCTTCCCTTTTGGCTGAAACTTCTTCCTTTTGTCGTCGATGACGATTCCGGCCACCGTTTTCAACACCGCCAGTCTTTTTCTTCTCCTTGAGCTCCGGTGAGTGTGATTCTAGCTTTGGTTTGAGCTAAAATGGTTTAGATTTGCTTACGTTTCGATTTTTCGAATTCGGCCACATTAGGGTTTTTGATTTTTTTGAGCTTTGAATTGATTGATTCATGAAAACTCCCTTCACAAATGTTGTTCCTAGTAGCTTAATCTACATGTGTGAATTTTTGTGGAATTTTTGGAGATTTTTTGGATTTTTGGGTATTTTTGAATATTTAATATTATTTTCTAATTTTCGGAAATTAATTATTTAAATTATGAAATTTGGGGTTTATGGTTAAATTAGGTGTTGAAATGAATTATAGGAATTTATTTGGAATTTTTATGAATTTCTAAGTATTTATTTTGAATTATTGAAGTTTATGTGATTTTGAGAAATTAGGGTTAAATATGTTTTTATTTGAATTTAATTGGTTAATTGAGTTTAATTATTGATATTATTGATAAATATGTTGAGAAAATTAATTTTGAATAATTGTATAATTTTTGGTGAATTTTTGAAGTAATTATAGTATATTTATATATACAAGGGTATTTTGGTAATTTTACCCTAAATTGGCTAAAAATGTAATTTAATTGGTTTTAATAGTTATTTAAAGTATAAAAATGATTTCTACAAATTATTTAGTATTTTTAACTAATTAAAACTATTTTTCGTGAATTATTTTCAATTATATATATAATATACGGTTTTTCTAATAAAATGAGTTTTTATCGGTTTTTATAGTGTTTAAAGGTTAATTATGTAATTTCTATTTGTGAAATGTATTTCTATGCTATAAGGATATTTTTGGTATATCTGGAATTGTTCTGTGTTGTGGACCTCGGTCGGTAGACTGTAGTTTGGAGTCCGATCGAGGGGTTGTGGATTTGTGTTGAGCTTATTTTTCGAAGTGTATTTCCTTGCAGGGTCGGCTCTACTCTTTTGAGTAGAGAGATGTCCGTTTTACAGGGGAGATTCTATCAAATTTTCGATAGAATTCTCGTAAAACGTGATATCCAGTCGAACCCTAATTCTGTTTCCGTATTTAATATTCTAGATCGAATTCTAGGATTTCTGTTAGGTTTATTCTAATGTCTGTCATTATTGCTTGTTAGTTGCGCCGAGACCGAGGGCTAGTGGACCAGGCCCATCGGACCTGTCTCGTGGAGCGCACTAGGTGAGTTACTATACTATATATATATATATATATATGCTTAGGATGCATGATTTAGAAATGCATGTTTTATGTTGATTAAATATGCATAAATAATTTGATTATTTCTTCAGTTTATATTAAGTATATTTTTGGTTTATTTTTGGTATATAATAAATTATATACATGTTTTGTTAATAAAATATATTTAAAATGTTTTTAAATATATTTTTAGTTTAATTTATGATCTGACTGGGTCTATTTGACGTATATATACTCGAAATATACCTGGTTTACTTTTGGTATATTTCTGGTATATATATATGGGTTATATTGTTATTTCATTTATATTCATGCATCATTTATTTTTGTGAATGAATGTTTTACATTATTAATAATGAAGGATATCAATAGAACGTGCTACCTAGTGGGCAGCACTAGGACCGAGTACGTACCGGTATGCCTATAGTATTTAGGCTATATTACTAACCTATTTATGGATATTGATTGAGTATGATTATTGATGTGTGAGATGTGATTGGGTGTGATTGCTGGAGCACGGTTGACCAAGTGTCTCGGGGCCAATCACACTGGCAGTTAGACTGCTGGAGCTCGGTTGACTTAGTGTCTCGGGGCCAGTCTACTGTCTAAATGGATTAAGTGGATATATTTGGAATAAGTGAGCCTGTATGGCTAGAGTGTTGTTTAACACTATTTCTGAGGTTGCGATATTCTAGGGTTCTATGTGATCCTTCATAAAAGATGATTTTCAAACAAAATATATAAATGATTTTATTGCATCTGTGTGTAATTGCCTGTATATATATATTATATATATACTGTTGATTGTATGCATTATCATTTAGTGTGTATGTATATATATTATAGTAATTCACTCAGTGACGTCTGACTCCCCTCCGTTGACTATTTTTCAGGAGAGTCAACATCTTCAGACCTCAGTAGCAGGACTGTACGTCGGATTTCTTTCGCCCCGGCTTCTTTGTGTAAATTATTTACTTGAGTCTTATTTTTATATAATCTAGACACTGCAGTAGTTGTGAGTTAAAGTGTGGGATTTCATGTATTTTATTTGAAGAGATGTATTATATTGAAACTGGATTTGTACTGAAAGATTTTATATATGTGACGAGTTGAGATTTGATTTAAATCCAGTGATGAAAATGATATTGTGATATTTAAGATTTTTATTTTGGCTGCATATATATATATTACTGTTATTATTACTATTGCATGTTTTATTTTATTTTTAGGCTTGCTACGGGTTCCGGATTCGAAAGAATTCCCGTTCCCTAGCGTCGGTCATGGCCCCTGTTTTGGGTCGTGACACTACAGGTGGCAGTTACTCCATATTACTAGAGGGGATAAATCAGTGGAGGACTATACCAGAGAGTTTAATAGGTTGTCCAGACATACAGAGGATATTAGGAGGGACCCTTACAGAGCAGTGGAGCTATATGTTATTGGATTGGGACCTACTTTTATTGGTATGCATACCGAGGGCCGCACCTTAGAGAGTGTGATTAAGGAGGCCCGTTTGATTGAGAGGCAACATATCTGCCAGGGCACCATGGTAGATCTTTATACGGTAAGGGGCAGTGGATATGGAGTAGCTCTCGAGTACTAGCAGCCAGCATTTCACATTGGTAGTTCGAGCTAGCAAGCTATGGGTAGTTCACAGCAGAGTGGTAGGAGGTCCAGGACTCACCAAGTTGGCCGGTATAGGTACGCCACAAATAGGAGGAGTGGTAGAGGTGTAATATCCCGTGTTTTTAAATATTTTTATACTGCATTGGGATATGTAGTGTTAATAATTTTTATATATATTTATGATATTTCATGAGATGTTATTTAATTAAAATTGATTTTTTTATTATTTTATGATATTTTAAGTATTTTACGTAAAATTTTCCCAGGACTTGCATTTTCGGGGAAATTTTTACCTAAATAATTTACTATTAATTATTTTAATTAGATTTACGCATTTGCATGAACTCATATATATTTTTAAAGTACTAAATAATGTATATATGTGTACTTATTTATTTAATTAGGGTTTAATTAATTACTCTAATATTTTATTATTTATTAATTAGTTTTAATATTATTTAATTATTTTTAAGTGTATTAAATTTTAAAATATTAAATTATATGTGTGGTGTATATTTAATGTGTGTGATTTTATATTATTTTAAAATATAGTGTAAAGTATATATATATATATATATATACATATTGTCAAAATCAAAAATTTATTGCAAAATTACCATTTCTGCCCCTCCCTCCTTCTTCTTCTCTCCCGACGCCCTACCCTCACTGCGCCTCCCGTTCCACCACGTCGGACCGCCCTTCGCCGCCATCAGCTGCCGCCAACCTCCTCCCCCTTCCTTTTCCTCTCCGACGTGACCAGGCCACCAGAAGCCCACTGGAACGCTCGAAATTCACGGTGGCAGCAAATGGAGCTCTTCGCCGTCGATCACGATTTTGGCCACGATTTTTTACACCGCCAGTCTTCATCGACTCCTTGAGCTCCGGTGGTCCCTATTCTAAGCTCCTTTTGGCCTGAAAACAAGTGGTTGATGAGGTTTGAGCTAAATCTTCAATTCGGCCATTTTAGCTTCTTGAATTTTTTGAATTTAAAATTGATTGATTCATGAAAAGTCCCTTAACAAATATTGATCCTAGTAGCTTAATCTACATGTGTGAATTTTTGGGAATTATTTTGATTTTTGGGTATTTTTGAATATTTTATTATTTTTTTTAATTTTCAAAAATTAATTAATTAAATTATGAAATTGTGTTTTATGATAAATATAGGTGTCAAAATGAATTATAGGAATTTATTTGGAATTTTTATGAATTTCTATGTATTTATTTTGAATTTAATTAGTTTATGTAATTTTTGAAAAATAGGGTTAATTGTGTTTTTAATTGAAATTAATTAGTTAATTGAGTTTAATTATTGATATTATTGATAAATATGTGGAGAAAATTAATTTTTTTGCAATTATATTATTTTTGGTTATTTTTGGAGTAATTTTAACATATTTATATATATAAGGGCATTTTAGTAATTTTACCCTAAATTGACTAAAAATGTAATTAAATTGGTTTTAATAGTTATTTAAGGTATAAAAATGATTTCTATAAATTATTTAGTATTTTTAATTGATTAAAACTATTTTTCATGAATTATTTTCAATTATATATGTAATATACGATTTTTCTAATAAAATGAGTTTTTATCGGTTTTTACTGTGTTTTAGGGTTAATTACGTAATTTCTATTTATAAAATGTATTTCTATGATATAAGGGTATTTTCGATATTTTTATAATTGTTCTGTGATTGTGGACCCCGGTCGGTAGACTGTAGTTTAGAGTCCGACTGAGGGGTTATGGATGTGTTTCTGTGTCTGTTTTTTGAAGTGCATTTCTTTACAGGGCCAGCTCTACTCTTTGAGCAGAGAGATGTCCATTTTACAAGGGAGGTTTTATCGAATTTTTGGTAGAATTCTCGTAAAACGTGATGTCCGATCGAACCCT
The DNA here is from genome assembly GCA_947683625.1 of Mallotus nudiflorus. NCBI lineage: Eukaryota > Viridiplantae > Streptophyta > Magnoliopsida > Malpighiales > Euphorbiaceae > Mallotus > Mallotus nudiflorus. The sequence goes on from CANTUR010000447.1 coordinate 1,089,690, forward strand.
AATTTTGATTTTGTATCTAATATTCTAGATCGAGTTTTTAAGATTTTCTGTTAGGTTTATTCTGATGTCTGTTATTTATTATTTTTTTAGTTGCACCGAGACCGAGGCCTAGTGGACCAAGCCCGTTGGACCCATCTCGGGGAGCGCACTAAGTGTGAGTTACTATTATATATATATATATATATTTTAGGGTGCATGATTTAGAAATGTATATTTTATTTTAATTAAATATGCATAAATGGTTTAATTATTACTTAAGTTTATTTTTAGTTTATTTTTGGTTTATTTTCTTTATATTTTAAACTATATGCATGTCTTATTAATAAATTATGCTTAAAATGTTTTTGAAATATATTTCTAGCTTATTTTGTAATTATATTAGATTTCTTTGACGTATATACACTCGAAATATACCTGGTTTACTTTTGGTATATTTCTAGTATATATATGGTTATTGTTGTTATTATATTTAAATTCATGCATCATTTACTTTTATGAATGCATGCTTTATATTTCAATGAAGGATATCAATAGAACGTGCTACCTAGTGGGCAGCACTAGAACTGAGTATGTACCAGTACGCTTATAGCATTTAGGCTATATTACTAACCTATTTGAGGATATTGATTGGATTTGATTTATCTGATGTGTGATATGATTTGAGAGTGTGATTGCTAGAGCTCGATTGACCAAGTGTCTCGGGGCCAATCACATTGACAATCAGACTGTTGGAGCTCGGTTGACTTAGTGTCTCGGGGCCAGTCGACTATCCAAATGGATCAAGTGAACATATATTAGAATAAGTGAGCCTGTATGGCTAGAGTGTTGTCTAACATTGTTTTGAGGTTGCGATATTCTAAGGTTCTATTTGATCCTTCATAAACTATGATTTTCAATAAAAAATATATAAAATGATTTTATTGCATTTGTGTGTATTTGCTTGTATATATGCTTATTTTATATATACTATTGACTGTGTGCATCGACATTTAATATGCATGTATATATATTATAGTAATTCACTCAGTGAGGTCTGACTCCCCTCTGTTGACCATTTTTCAGGAGAGTCTTCTTTGTCAGACCTCAGTAGCAGGCATGTACGCCGGATTTCTTCTGCCTCGGCTTCTTTATGTAAACTGCTCATTTGAGTTTTATTTTATAATCTAGACACTGCAGTAGTTGTAAATAAATTATGGGTTTTATGTATTATATTTGTGTGAGTTATGTATTTTAAGAATTTGAACTGAAACTTGTATCAAAGGATTTATCTATATATGAGATATGAATTTTTATTTTGATAATTATGATTTTATTTCTGCTGTATTAAGTGTGGTTATTATTATTACTGTATGTTTTATTTTATTTTTAGACTTTCTACGGGTTCTGGATTCGAAAGAATTCCAGTTCTCTAGCGTCGGTCATGGCCCCTATTTTAGGTCGTGATAAGAGGTCATAGATTCAGTACTGGAGTCAGTAGCATTAGTAGTGGGCAGAGCTCCGAACAGAGTAGTTCTAGGTCTGGAGCTAGTGCATGTGTGAGTTATGGACGATTTCATCAGGGCCCGTGTCATTTATTGTTGGGCGCTTGCTTCAGATGTGGGCAGATTGGACATCTTTCCAGAGCTTGTCCTCACTCTAGATAATAGCCACAGTATGCTCAGGGTTCATCTTCATCAGTGGCTCAGCCCTACTATCTGATGCCTCAGCAGTATCGAGAGCCAGTACAGCCACAATAGAGATCGCCTCAGCCCATGAGTCAGCATGGTTGAGGTTCAATTGGTAGGCCTAGTGGTCGTGGGTTTGTGCAGCCTTCGACATCTCAGTAGGCAGGTCATGGCCAGGCTCGAGTGTTCACTTTGACACCACAGGATGCTCAGACTTTAAATGTGGTGGCAGCAGGTATTCTCTCAGTCTGTGCATGTGATGCTAGAGTATTGTTTGATCCCGATGCTTCACATTCCTTCATTTCTCCTGTGTTCGCTTCGAGAATCGAGTGGCAGCCTTCTAGGTTGTCCTTTCCTCTATCTGTGTTGACTCCTCTTAGTGACGAGTTGGAGACAAATGTCTTCTTTCCTTCGTGTCCGGTGATAGTTGATGGTAGAGAACTATTAGTGGACTTAGTATTGCTTGATGTGCTGGAATTCGACGTCATTTTGGGCATGGATTGGTTGTCGAGGTATTATGCTTCGGTGAATTGTAGAGAGAAAGAAGTGGTCATTTAGAATTCTAAACGAAGAAGAATTTTATTTCAAAGGTGAAAGGAGCTTCATGCCTCATAATCTTATTTTTGCCATTACAGCCCGGAAGATGCTTAGAAGGGGTTATCAGGGTTACTTGGCAGTGGTAAGAGATGTTGAGAAGGAGAACATGGCAATTGAGCAGGTGCCGATGGTGTATGAATTTCTGGGTGTCTTTCTTGAAGAATTACCAGGATTACCACTAGACAGAGAGATAGAGTTCTGTATTGATGTCATACCTGGTATAGATCCTATTTCTATGCCACCTTACAAAATGGCACTAGTAGAGCTACAGGAGCTAAAAGAGCAGTTGTAGGAGTTGCTTAATAAGGGTTTCATCAAACCCAATACATTGCCTTGGGGTGCTCCGGTGTTGTTCATGAAGAAGAAGGATGGTAGCCTTCGACTCTATATCAATTACAGGTAGTTGAATAAGGTCACCATCAAGAACAAGTACCCACTTCCAAGGATTGATGGCTTATTTGACCAACTTCAAGGTGCTACATGCTTCTCTAAAATAGATCTGAGATCTGGGTATCATTAGTTGAGGATTAGAAGAGGTGATGAGCCTAAGATAGCCTTTCGAACAAGATATGGCCATTCTGAGTTCTTAGTAATGTCCTTTAGGTTGACTAATGCTCCAGCAGCCTTTATGGACTTGATGAATCGAGTGTTTAGGCCATACTTGGACCGATTTATGATAGTTTTGATTGATGATATCTTGGTTTATTCCAAGAGCGAGGCTGAGCATGTTATGCATCTGAGAAGGGTGCTTCAGACTTTAAGGGAGCACAGATTGTATGACAAATTTTTGAAGTGCGAGTTCTGGTTGCATCAAGTGGCATTTCTAGGCCATGTGGTTTCTCGAGATGGCATACAGGTGGACCCTAAGAAGATAAAGGCTATTACAGAGTGGCCGAGGCCAACTACAGTTAGAGAGGTATGAAGTTTCCTAGGTTTAGCAAGCTATTACAGAAGATTTATGAAAGACTTCTCTAAAATTACTGCACCTTTGACAAGGTTGACCCAGAAGAGTGCTAAGTTTGTATGGACAGACAAATGCGAAGAGCACTTCTAGTTATTGAAGGACTTATTGACGTCGGCTCCAATTTTGACTTTGCCTTCTAGAAATGAAGGGTATACAGTGTATTGTGATGCTTCCAGAGTAGGATTGGGCTATGTGTTAATGCAAAATGGCCAAGTGATTACTTATGCTTCGAGGCAGTTAAAGAAGCATGAGCAAAACTATCCTATTCACGACTTAGAGATGGCAGTCGTTGTGTTTGCTTTAAAAATATGGAGGCATTACTTGTATGGGGTGACGTGTGAGATATACACTGATCACAAGAGCTTGAAATATATCTTTCAACAGAGGGACTTGAATTTGAGGCAGAGAAGATGGATGGAACTCCTTAAGGATTATGATTGTTCCATTTTATACCATTCAGGCAAGGCAAATGTAGTCACGGATACCTTGAGTAGAAAATCAGCGGGCAGTCTTGCCTATATTAGCTCAGAGAGAAGGCCCATTATCAAGGAGTTGTATGGGCTGATTGATCAGGGGTTGCAGATGAAAGTTACCCGAAAGTGCCTTTTAGCTCAATTCAGTGTACGATCAGTATACTTGGATTGGGTTAAGGTAGCTCAGAGTAGAGACCCATAGTTGCAGAGAATTATGTATGAAGTGCAACAAGGTCAGTCACGGGACTTTGTGATTTATGGAGAAGGTGTACTGCGATTGGGCACTAGGATTTGTGTGCCAGATGTTGATGACTTGAGGAAGGAGATTATGGAAGAAGCACATTTTTCTACATATAGTGTTCATCTAGGTTCTACCAAGATGTATCATAACTTGAAGGATACATATTGGTGGAATGGGATGAAGAGGGATATTGCAGAGTTTGTATCCAAGTGCTTGACTTGCCAGCAAGTAAAGCTTGAACATCAGAGACCCTCGAGACTGTTGCAGCCTATGCCAATTCCCGAATGGAAATGGGGCATGATAGCTATGGACTTTGTGTCTAGGCTACCTCGGACTACTGGTGGTTATGATGCAATATGGGTGATTGTTGATAGGCTAACTAAGTCAGCGCACTTTTTGCCAATAAAGAAGACGTACTCTACTGATAGATTGGCGAGACTTTATGTCAATAGGATTGTTTGTCTACATGGAGTACCTGTGAGCATAGTGTCGGATAGAGGAGACACCTTTACCTTAGTCTTTTGGCATGAGTTACACAAGGCCTTGGGTACCAGATTGGATTTCAGTACGGCCTTCCACCCTCAGACAAATGGTCAGTTAGAGAGGACCATCCAGACATTAGAAGATATGTTGAGGATGTGTGTAATGGATTTTGGAGGACAGTGGGATTCACACTTGCCATTGATTGAGTTTGCTTACAATAACAGCTATCATGCTAGCATCAAGATGGCTCCGTATAAGGCACTATATAGTAGGAAGTGTAGATCACCGTTGTGTTAGGAGATTGGTGAAAGACAGTTAACGGGTCCAGAGTTAGTGCAGGTCACTTCAGAGAAAGTTCCCATTATACAGCAGCGATTGAAGACATCCTTCAGCAGACAGAAGAGCTACACTGACCCTAGGAGGAAGGATGTATCCTTCGTGGTTGGAGACATGGTGTTCCTGAAGGTGTCTCCAATGAAAGGAGTTATGAGATTTGGTGTAATGACCCAATATTTTAAATTATTATAATAATATTATTTTGGGATATACAGTGTTAATAAAATTTAAATTTTAACTATATATTATCATTAATTGTTTACATTATTCGTTTATTTTATTCTAAATATTTTATTTACTTGAAATAATTAATTTGAGAGTTTTATTATTTAAAATACTCAAACTCATTTTCATTACTATTATTTTTTATTTTTAATAATATTATTATTTTATTTCTATTAATTTTTAATAGTATTAGTTTTATTATTTTATTAGTATTATTAGTATTATTTTTGTTGTTGTTATTATTATTATTATTGTTATTATTATTATCATTTTATTACTATTATGCATGTGATATTATTATTATTATTATTATTATTATTATTATTATTATTATTATTATTATTATTATTATTATTATTATTATTATTATATTGTATTAATAACATGTGTATGTGTGTATTTGGTCCATGTGTTGTATATATATGTGTGTGTGTGTGTGATTGTGACAAGTGGTTATTATATATATATATATATATATAAAGAGTCAAATACAAGTCAACAATTTTCTTTTCCTTTCCCACCTTATTTTTTTTTTCTTTTTTTCTCTTCTTTTCTTTTTCTTTTCTTCTTTTTCTTCTTCTTCTTCTTCTTCTTCTTCTTCTCTTGCCTTCTGCCATTGCCGACTCCCAAAGCTTCACCAGCCCGCCGTCAACCACCACGGACCACCACCAAGCTCCCAACTTTCCTCCTCTTCCTTCTCGTCGCCTCCAGAGAGCTCCGGTCGTCGAATTTTTGCAAGTAACCATGGGTAGTTACTTGTCACGACCCAAAATAGGGCTATGACCGGCGCTAGGGAACGGGAATTCTTTCGAATCCGGAACCCATAGCAAGCCTAAAAAAAAATAAAAACATGCAATAAATATAATAACAATATCAAATGCAGCGGAAATGAAAATCATAAATATCACAATAGTATTTTCACCAATGGGATTTAAGTCAAATCTCATCTCATATATATAAAATCTTTAAATACAAATCCAGTTCAAATATAATACAATATCTCACATAAATAAAATACATAAAATCCCATAATTAATTTATAACTACTGCAGTGTCTAGATTATAAAAATAAGACTCAAGTAAGCAGTTTACACAAAGAAGCCGGGGTGGAAGAAATCCGGCATATGGGCCTGCTACTGAGGTCTGAAGATGTTGACTCTCCTGAAAAATTATCAACGGAGGGGAGTCGGACCTCACTGAGTGAATTACTATAATAGATACACACAGATGCAATAAAATCATTTTATACATATTTCATTGAAAATCATCGTTTATGAAGGATCACATAGAACCCTAGAATATCGCAACCTCAAAAACAGTGTTAGACAACACTCTAGCCATACAGGCTCACTTATTCCAAATATGTCCACTTAATCCATTTAGACAGTAGATTGGCCACGAGAAACTAAGTCAATCGAGCTCCAGCAGTCTGACTACCAGTGTGATTGGCCCCGAGACACTTGGTCAATCGAGCTCCAGCAATCACACCCAAGTCACATCACACATCAGATCATCAAATTCAATCAATATCCACAAATGGTTAGTAATATAGCCTAAATACTATAGGCGTACCGGTACATACTCGGTCCTAGTGCTGCCCACTAGATAGCACGTTCTATCGATATCCTTCATTTTAAATATAAAACATTCATTCATAATTAAATGATGCATGAAATTAAATAAAATAACAATATAAACCATATATATACTGAAAATATACCAAAAGTAAACCAGGTATATTTCGAGTATATATACGTCAAATAAATCCAATTAAATCATAAATTAAGCTCGAAATATATTTAAAAATATTTTAAATATAATTTATTCATAAAACATGCATATAATTTAATATATACCAAAAATAAACTAAAAATATACTTAAATACAAATCACGTTATTTATGCATATTTAGTCAAAATGAAACATGTATTTCTAAAATCATGCATCCTAAAGCACATATATATAAAATAGTAACTCACACTAGTGCGCTCCACGAGATGGGTCCGACGGGCCTGGTCCACTAGCCCTCGGTCTCGGCGCAACTAAACAAATAATAAATAACTGACATTAGAATAAGCCTAATAGAAAATCCTAGAATTCGATCTAGAATATTAAACACAGAAATAGAATTAGGGTTCGACCGGACATCACGTTTTACGAGAATTCTATCAAAAATTCGATAGAACCTCCCCTGTAAAATAGACATCTCTCTACTCAAAGAGTAGAGCCGACCCTGCAAAGAAACACACTTCAAAAATAAACACCACATCTCAATCACAACCCCTCGGTCGGGCTCCAGACTACAATTTACCGACCGGGGTCCACAAACACAGAACAATTCAGAAATACCAAAAATACCCTTAAATCACAGAAGTACATTTTATACGTAGAAATTACGTAATTAACCTTAAAACACAATAAAAATCGATAAAAACTCATTTTATTAGAAAAACCGTATATTATCTATATAATTGAAAATAATTCACGAAAAATAGTTTTAATTAGTTAAAAATACTAAATAATTTGTAGAAATCATTTTTATACCCTAAATAACTATTAAAACCAATTAAATTACATTTTTAGCCTATTTTGTATAAAATTACCAAAATACCCCTATATATATAAATATACTAAAATTACTTCAAAAATTCACCAAAAATAGTATAATTATCCAAAATTAATTTTCTCAAAATATTTATCAATAATATTAATAATTAAACTCAATTATCCAATTAATTTCAATTAAAAACACAATTAACCCTAATTTTCCAAAATTCCATAAACTTAAATAATTCAAAATAAATATTTAAAAATTCATAAAAATTCCAAATAAATTCCTATAATTCATTTTAACACCCATAATTATCATAAAACACAATTTCATAATTTATTTAATTAATTTCCTAAAATTAGAAAATAATATTAAAATATTCAAAAATACCCAAAAATCAAATTAATCTCCAAAAATTCCACAAAAATTCATACATGAATATTAAGCTACTAGGATCAACATTTGTGAAGGGACTTTTCATGAATCTATCAATTCAAAGCTCAAAAAAATCAAAAACCCTAATATGGCCGAAATCAAAAATTCGAAACCTAAGCAAATCAAGACCATTTCAGCTCAAACCAAAGCTAGAATCACACTCACCGGAGCTCAAGGAGAATAAAGAGACCAGCGGTGTCGAAAATGGTGGCCGAAATCATTGTGATCGACGGTGGTTCGACTTTCGGCTTCTCCGGCCAAAAATGGCTTCCAGGCTCCGGAATCAACTGCTACAGGCGGCGAGGAAGGCTAGGGAAGGTGGTGGCACACCGGACGGCACACCAACGGCAAGGAATTGGCACGGCAACGATCGAAACGGCGATGGGGAAGTGATCGGGGAAGAAGAAGAAATCGGGGGCAAAATGGTAATTTTTCAAAAGTTTTGATTTTTAATGTATTATATGTATATATATATATATACTTTATACTATATATTAAAATAATATTAAATTACATACACTTTAAATATACACCACACACTTATAATTTAATATTTTAATAATTTATACTAAATAAAAATAATTAAATAACAATAAAACTAATAAATAATTAATAAAATATTAGAGTAATATTAAACCCTAATTAAATAAATAATTACACATAGGCTTTATTTAGTATTTTAAAAATACGTATGAGTTCATGCAAGTCCGTAAATATATTTAATATAATTAATAATAAATTATTTATGTGAAAATTTCCCCGAAAATGAAAGTCTCGGGAAAATTTTACGTAAAGCACTTAAATAATACACAATAATTAAAATAGGTTTTAAATATATATCAACTCGTAAAATATCATAATATATATACAAAAATTATTAACACTGCATATCCCGGTACAGTGTTAAAAATGTTTAAAAAATACGGGATTTTACAGTCTTCCCCCCTTACAAGAATTCGTCCCTGAATTCCAGAAAGAAAAGATTACAGGATCAGGAAGGAAAGAGATACGGGTAAGAAGCTCGCATCTCAGCTTCAGTCTCCCACGTATGCTCCTCAACTCTGTCGCTACGCCATAGAACCTTGACCATCGGAATCTGCTTCGAACGTAACTGTCGAACTTGATAATCAACGATCGCCATAGGTTCTTCCACAAACGTCAAATCTTCACTTACTTCTACACTGTCAGGTTGCAACACGTGTGAAGGGTCTGAGATATACTTCCTCAACATCGAGATATGAAACACTGGATACATCTGTGACATACTCTGAGGCAAATCCAATCGATATGCAACAGTGCCAACTCTCTCCAGAATCTCAAACAGTCTGATATATCTCGGTGCTAACTTACCCTTCCTGCCAAATCTCATCACACCCTTCATCAGAGATACCTTCAGGAAAATAAAATCTCCAACCTAAAACTCCACATCTCTGCGCCTAGGATCTGCATAACTCTTCTGCCTACTAACTGCGGTCTCTAATCTTTGCTTAATCACGGCAACTTTCTCTGCAGCATCCTGAACCATCTTAGGTCCAGTCAAAACTCTCTCACCAATCTCATCCCAACTCAAAGGGGATCTACACTTCCTTCCATGCAATGCCTCATATGGTGCCATACCAATACTGCTATGGTAGCTGTTATTATATGCAAACTCAACGAGTGGCAAATGATCATCCCAGCTACCTCCCAAATCCAAAACACACATCCTCAACATATCTTCCAGTGTCTGGATCGTCCTCTCAGATTGACCATCTGTCTGAGGATGAAAAGCAGTACTGAAATCCAACCTAGTGCCCATCGCTTCCTGCAACTTCTACCAAAAATGAGAAGTAAACACGAAACCTCTGTTTGACACAATGGACACAGGTACTCCATGAAAGCACACGATATGCTTCACATACAACATCGCCAATCTAGCTACAGAATAAGTGGCTTTCACAGGTACGAAATGTGCAGACTTGGTCAACCTGTCTACAATTACCCAGATGGAATCGTATCCATCCTTCGAATGAGGTAAACCTACCACAAAATCCATAGCTATCCTTTCCCACTTCCACTCGGGAATAGGAAGAGGCTGAAGCTTCCCAGAAGGCTTCTGTTGTTCAGCTTTCACTTGTTGACACGTCAGACACTTAGCAACATAATCAGCGACATCCTTCTTCAATCCGTCCCACCAGTATAAATCTCTGATACTGTGGTACATCTTAGTAACACCTGGATGTACGATGTAAGCTGTAGAATGTGCTTCCTCTAGGATCTCTTCTCTCAAATCATCCACATCAGGAACACACAATCTACCACTGATCCATAACACACCATCATCATCGAGTGTGAAATCAGTGAACTTCCCTGCTCGAACATTCTCTGCAAGCTCTTCTAGAATAGGATCTCGGCTCTGAGCTGCTTTAATCCTATCCCTCAGTATAGATCGCACTTTAAACTGAGCTAGCAATCCACCTGATCTACTGATCTTCATCATCAGACCTTGATCCACCATCAAATGCAACTCCTGGATCAATGGTCTCCTCTCAACACTGATGTGAGCAAGACTGCCTGAGGACTTTCTACTCAAGGCATCTGCTACCACATTAGCTTTACCCGGATGATATAAGATCTCGTAATCATAGTCTTTCAACAGTTCCAACCATCTTCTTTGCCACAGATTCAGATCTCTCTGCTAGAAAATGTACTTAAGGCTCTTGTGATCAGTAAATATCTCACAAGTCACCCCATACAGATAATGTCTCCAAATCTTCAAAGCAAAGATAACTGCAGCCATCTCAAGATCATGTGTAGGATAGTTCTGCTCATGCTTCTTTAACTGCCTCGAAGCATAGGCTATCACCCTTCCATTCTACATCAACACACAACCAAGGCCAATTCTAGAGGCATCACAGTAAACTGTGAACTTATCCACACTATTAGGCAAAGCTAACACTGGCGCTGTGGTCAACTTCTCCTTCAACAACTGAAAACTATTCTCACAAGCTTTTGACCACTCGAATCTAACATTCTTCTAAGTCAAGCGAGTCATAGGGGCTGTAATTCTAGAAAAATCCTGCACAAACCGCCTATAATACCTGGCTAAACCCAGAAAACTCTGAATCTCTGTAACATAAGTCGGTCTAGGCCACTCAGATACTGCCTCAATCTTCTGTGGATCAACCTGAATACCTTCTTTAGACACTACGTGTCCAAGAAAAGAAACACTCTCCATCCAGAAATCACACTTCGAGAATTTAGCATAAAGCTGATGATCTCTCAGTGTCTGCAGTACAATCCTCAAGTGATATACATGCTCTTCCATACTCCTTGAATATACCAGTATATCATCAATGAAGACTACAATAAACTGATCCACAAAAGGTCTGAATACCCTGTTCATCAGGTCCATAAAAGCTGCTGGTGCATTAGTCAAACCAAAAGACATCACCAGAAACTTATAATGGCCATATCGAGTGCGGAATGCCGTCTTAGGAACATCGGCTTCACTAATCCGCAGCTGATGATAACCCGACCTCAAGTCAACCTTAGAAAAGAACTGTGCACCCTGTAGCTGATCAAACAAATCATCTATCCTCGGGAGAGGATACTTGTTCTTCACTGTCACCTTATTCAGCTCTCTGTAGTCAATGCACAGTCTTAGGGTACCATCCTTCTTCTTCACAAACAGGACTGGTGCACCCCAAGGAGAAACACTAGGTCTGATGAAACCTTTATCCAATAACTCTTGTAACTGCTCCTTCAACTCTTTCAACTCTACAGGAGCCATTCTGTAGGGTGGCATAGATATAGGAGTAGTACCTGGAACCACATCTATACATAACTCAATCTCTCTGTGAGGTGGTAAACCTAGCAACTCCTTGGGAAAAACATCAGGAAACTCACAAGCAACAGGAACATCTGTGAGTGACAACTTCTCCACTGAAGTATCCCTGACCAATGCCAAATATCCCTGACAACCTTTCCTCAACAACTTCCAAGCCGTAATAGCAAAAATTAGATTCTGAGGTGCTGAACTCCTATCACCCACAAACTTAAACTCTGCTTCATCAGGAATTCTAAAAGTCACCTCTTTATTCCTGCAATCTACCATGGCATAGTACTGAGATAACCAATCCATTCCTAAAATAACATCAAACTCCATCACATCCAACAAAATCAAATCAGCGGGTAATTCTCTATCTCCCACGAGAACTGGAAAACCAGAAAGAACAATATCGGTATCCAAAGAATCGCTCAGAGGAGTGGCAACGGACAAAGGAAAAGCCATCCTCGAAGCTTGCCAACAAGATTTAGCAGTAAAAATGGGAGAAACAAACGAATGTGTGGCACCCGGATCAAACAAAACCCATGCATCCAGGTAACAAACAGAAACAATACCTACCATGACTGCATTGGATGCCTGAGCATCCTGCTGAGTAAGGTGGAAAACTCTGGCCTGACCTCGACCTCCCTGCTGACTGGTAGAAGCCTGGCCAACACCTCTGGCACCTGCTCTAGTACCTCTACCATGACTCTGCTGTGGAACTCTAATGCTGAGCTGGTGGTAACTGAAATGGAACAGGTGCAGCACTAGCAATCGACTGCTATGGGAATCGCAGAATCTACGACTGCTGATAACCGGAGTAAGGACACGATCTGGAAAAATGTCCTATCTGCCCATATCTGAAGCATGTCAATGGTGTCAGGTAACACGGTCCCTGATGGACTCTACCACAAGTCTGACAAACACTGGCCGCTGATCCAGAACTGCGACCACTGCTGCTGCTCGAAGCACCTAATCTGAATCTGGACGATCTACGCTGACCTCCACAGCCATGTCTACTGCTCCGATGCCCTCGCTGCTACTGTCTCTGACTCTGCTGAGTCGAACCTCTCTACTGACTACTCAAACCAACATGATAACTCGAATATGGAGTAGCCTGCAATCCACTCGACTGAATTCCTAGCTGGTAATAATCAGGCATCGCTCCCTGCATAACTAGCCTCAGCTCGATCTCCTTGGCTAACTCAATCACAGACTCGAGAGTAAGGCCTGCTGTAGGCATACCAACAAAAGCAGAACCCAAACTAGTAACATAGGTAGTAATCGTAAAATACTGGTCTTGCATCAGATCCTCTGCATATCTACCCAGACGAAGAAACTTTCGGGTGTACTCCTCTACAGATCGATCACCATGAGAAATGCTGGCCAAACGAAGACGATAGCTCAAACAAAGAGGCTCTGGACAAAACGCTGAAAACTAAAGCAAGGAATACTTATCAAGACATACTCGAACCTAATACACTGCAGTAGTTACCAAAAGAAAACACAACTCTGAAAACTAGGGCCACGACTCACATAACTAAGCCCTGACACAGAACTCCGCTCTGATACCAACTTTGTCACGACCCAAAATAAGGGTCATGACCGGCGCTAGGGAACAGGAATTCTTTCGAATCCGGAACCCGTAGCAAGCCTAAAAAAAATAAAATAAACATGCAATGGTAATAACCATATATATAATGCAGCGGAAATAAAAATCATCAATATCGTAATAGTATTTTCACCAACTGGATTTAAATTAAATCTCATCTCATATATATAAATCTTTTAGTACAAATCCAGTTCACATGATACAATACCTCACATAAATAAAATACATGAAATCCCACAATTTAATTTATAACTACTGCAGTGTCTAGATTATAAAAATAAGACTCAAGTAAGCAGTTTACACAAAGAAGCCGAGGCAGAAGAAATCCGATGTACAGGCCTGCTACTGAGGTCTGAAGATGTTGACTCTCCTGAAAAATTGTCAACGGAGGGGAGTCAAACCTCACTGAGTGAATTACTATAATATATATACATACACACTAAATGCTAATGCATATAGTCAACAGTATATATCTAATATGTGTATATACAGGCAATTACACACAGATGCAATAAAATCATTTTATATATATTTCATTGAAAATCATCTTTTATGAAGGATCAAATAGAACCCTATGATATCGAAACCTCAATCAGTGTTAGACAACACTCTAGCCATACAGGCTCACTTAATCCAATTATATCCACTTAATCCATTTAGACAGTAGACTAGCCCCGAGACACTAAGTCGACCGAGCTCCAGCAGTCTGACTGTCAGTGTGATTGGCCCCGAGACACTTGGTCAACCGAGCTCCAGCAATCACACCCAAATCACATCTCACACATCAAATAATCATATTCAATCAATATCCACAAATGGTTAGTAGTATAGCCTAAATGCGAGAAGTGCACTGGTACGTACTCGGTCCTAGTGCTGCCCACTAGGTAGCACGTTCTATCGATATCCTTCATTAATAATTATAAAACATTCATTCATAATAAATGATGCATAAAATTAAATAGAATAACAATATAAACCATATATGTATTGGAAATATACCAAAAGTAAACCAGGTATATTTCGAGTATATATATGCCAAATAAATCCAATTAAATTACAATTTAAATTAGAAATATATTTAAAAACATTTTAAATATAATTTATTAACAAAGCATGTATACAATTTATTATATACCAAAAATAAACCAAAAATATATCAAAAATATACTTAAATACAAATCACATTATTTATGCATTTTAATCAAAATAAAACGTATATTTCTAAATCATGCATCCTGAGCATATATATATAAAATAGTAACTCACCCTAGTGTGCTCCACAAGATGGGTCCGACGGGCCTGGTCCACTAGCCCTCAATTTCGGTGCAACTAAGCAAATAATAAATAACCGACATTAGAATAAACCTAATAGAAAATCTTAAAACTCGATCTAGAATATTAATCACAGAAATAAAATTAGGGTTCGACTGGACATCACGTTTTACGAGAATTCTATCAAAAATTCGGCAGAACCTCCCCTGTAAAATGGACATCTCTCTACTCAAAGAGTAGAGCCGACCCTGCAAAGAAACACACTTCAAAAAACAAGCTCAACACTCAACCACAACCCCTCGGTCGGACTCCAAACTATAGTCTACAGATCGGGGTCCATAAACACAGAACAATTTTGAAAATACCAAAAATACCCTTATAACATAGAAATACATTTTATAGGTAAAAATTACATAATTAACCTTTAAACACAGTAAAAATCGATAAAAACTCATTTTATTAGTAAAATCGTATATTATATATATAATTGAAAATAATTCACGAAAAATAGTTTTAATTAGTTAAAAATACCAAATAATTTGTATAAATCATTTTTATACCTTAAATAACTATTAAAACCACTTAAATTACATTTTTAGCCAATTTAGGGTAAAATTACCAAAATACCCCTATATATATAAATATACTAAAATTACTTCAAAAATTCACCAAAAATAGTATAATTATCCAAAATTAATTTTCTCATCATATTTATCAATAATATCAATATTTAAACTCAATTTACCAATTAATTTCAAATAAAAACACATTTAACCTAATTTTCCCAAAATTACATAAACTTCAATAATTCAAAATAAATACATAGAAATTCATAAAAATTCCAAATAAATTCCTATAATTCATTTCAACACCTAATTTAACCATAAAACACAATTTCATAATTTATTTAATTAATTTCCGAAAATTAAAAAATAATATTAAAACATTCAAAAATACCGAAAAATCCAAAAAATCTCCAAAAATTATAGAAAAATTCATACATGTATATTAAGCTAAGGGGAACAACATTTGTGAGGGGATTTTTCATGAATCAATCAATTCGAAGCTCAAAAAAATCAAAAATCCTAATATGGCCAAATTGGAAAATTCGAAACTTAAGCACATCAAGACCATTTCAGCTCAAACCAAAGCTAGAATCACACTCACCGGAGCTCAAGGAGAAGAAAGACACTGGCGGTGTCAAAAATGATGGCCGGAATCGTCGTCAACGGCGAGGAGAAGAATTTCGACCAAAAGAAGAAAATAGGGTTGCCGGTGCCGGGGAAGAAGGCTACTGCGGCGGGGAATGGTTGAGGACGAAGGTGGAGCTGCTGGTGGCACACCGACGGTCGGGGATCGGAGTAGCGGCGGGAGGGGAAGGTGGTCGCGCGGGATGAAGAAGAAGAAGAAGAAAAAGAAAAGAAAAGAAAAAGAAAAGAAAAAGAAAAAAAAAGAAAAATAATAAAAAATAATTTTAATAAAATATTTGAAAAAATCACACCCACACATTTAATATTTAATATTTTAAAATTTAATATTAATTAAAAATAATTAAATAACACATAAATAAATAATTAATTAATAAAATATTAGGGAAATATACTAAACCCTAATTAAATAAATAATTATACACATAGGCTCTATTTAGTATTTTAAAAATACGTATGAGTTCATGCAAGTCCAAAAATATATTTAAAATAATTAATAATAAATTATTTACGTGAAAATTTCCCCGAAAATGCAAGTCCCGGGAAAATTTTATGTAAAGCACTGTAAATAAGACACAATAATTAAAATAGGTTTTAAATACATATCAACTCGTAAAAATATCGTAATATATATAAAAATTATTAACACTGTATATCCCGATACAGTATTAAAAATGTTTAAAAATACGGGATATTACAGTCTTCCCCCCTTACAAGAATTCGTCCCCGAATTCCAGAAAGAAAAGATTACAGAATCAGGAAGGAAAGAGATACGGGTAAGAAGCTCGCATCTCAGCTTCAGTCTCCCACGTATGCTCCTCAACTCTATTGCTACGCTACAGAACCTTGACCATCGGAATCTATTTCGAACGCAACTGTCAAACTTGATAATCAACGATCGCCACAGGTTCTTCCACGAATGTCAAATCTTCACTCACTTCTACACTATCGGGCTGCAACACGTGTGAAGGGTCTGAGATATACCTCCTCAACATCGAGATATGAAATACTGGATGCACCTGTGACATACTCAGAGGCAAATCCAACCGATATGCAACAGTGCCAATTCTCTCCAGAATCTCAAACGGTCCAATATATCTCGGTGCTAACTTACCTTTCCTGCCAAATCTCATCACACCCTTCATCGGAGATACCTTCAGAAAAATGAAATCTCCAACCTAAAACTCCACATCTCTGTGCCTAAGATCCGCATAACTCTTCTGTCTACTAACTGTGGTCTCTAATCTACGCTTAATCTCGGTGACTTTCTCTGCAGCATCCTGAACCATCTCAGGTCCAGTCAAAGCTCTCTCACCAATCTCATCCCAACTCAAAGGGGATCTACACTTCCTTCCATACAATGCCTTATATGGTGCCATACCAATACTGCTATGGTAGCTGTTATTATATGCAAACTCAACGAGTGGCAAATGATCATCCCAGCTACCTCCCAAATCCAGGACACACATCCTCAACATATCTTCCAGTGTTTGGATCGTCCTCTCAGACTGACCATCTATCTGAGGATGAAAAGTAGTACTGAAGTCCAACCTAGTGCCCATCGCTTCTTGCAACTTCTGCCAAAAATGAGAAGTAAACATCGAACCTCTATCTGACACAATGGACACAGGTACTCCATGAAGGCATACAATATGCTTCACATACAACTTCGCTAATCTAGCTACAGAATAAGTGGCTTTCACAGGCAAGAAATGTGCAGACTTCGTCAATCTGTCTACAATCACCCAGATGGAATCGTATCCATCCTTCGAACGAGGTAAACCTACCACAAAATCCATAGCTATCCTTTCCCACTTCCACTCGGGAATAGGAAGAGGCTGAAGCTTCCCAGAAGGCTTCTGATGTTCGGCTTTCACTTGCTGAAATGTCAGACATTTAGCAACATAATCAGCGACATCCTTCTTCAATCCGTCCCACCAGTATAAATCTCTGATACTGTGGTACATCTTAGTAACACCTGGATGTATGCTATAGGCTGTAGAATGTGCTTCCTCTAAAATCTCCTCTCTTACTTATATGAGCAAGACTACCTGAGGACATCCTACTCAAGGCATCTGCTACCACATTAGCTTTACCCGGATGATATAGAATCTCACAGTTGTAATCCTTCAACAATTCTAACCATCTCCTCTGCCTCAGATTCAGATCCCGTTGTTGGAAAATGTACTTAAGGCTCTTATGATCAGTAAATATCTCACAAGTCACCCCGTACAAATAATGTCTCCAAATCTTCAAAGCAAAGATCACTGCAGCCATCTCAAGGTCATGTGTGGGATAGTTCTGCTCATGCTTCTTTAACTGCCTTGGAGCATAGGCTATCACCCTTCCATTCTGCATCAACACACAACCAAGGCCAATTCTAGAGGCATTACAGTAAACTGTGAATTTATCCATACTATTAGGCAAAGCTAATACTGGCGCTGTGGTCAACTTCTCCTTCAACAACTGAAAACTATTCTCATAAGCTTCTGACCACTCGAATCTAACATTCTTCTGAGTCAAGTGAGTCATAGGGGCTGCTATTCTGGAAAAATCCTACACAAACCGCCTATAATACCCACACAAACCCAGAAAACTCCGAATCTCAATCACAGAAGTCGGTCTAGGCCACTCAGACACTGCTTCAATCTTCTGTGGATCAACCTGAATACCTTCTTTAGACACTACGTGTCCAAGAAAAGAAACACTCTCCATCCAGAAATCACACTTCGAGAATTTAGCATAAAGCTGATGATCTCTCAGTGTCTGTAGTACAATCCTCAAGTGATATACATGCTCTTCCATACTCCTTGAATATACCAGTATATCATCAATGAAGACTACCATAAACTGATCCACATACGGTCTGAATACCCTGTTCATCAGGTCCATAAAAGCTGCTGGTGCATTAGTCAAACCAAAAGACATCACCAGAAACTCATAATGGCCATATCGAGTGCGGAATGCCGTCTTAGGAACATCGGCTTCACTAATCCGCAGCTGATGATAACCCGACCTCAAGTCAACCTTAGAAAAGAACTGTGCACCCTGTAGCTGATCAAACAAATCATCTATCCTCGAGAGAGGATACTTGTTCTTCACTGTCACCTTATTCAGCTCTCTGTAGTCAATGCACAGTCTCAGGGTACCATCCTTCTTCTTCACAAACAGGACTGGTGCACCCCAAGGAGAAACACTAGGTCTGATGAAACCTTTATCCAATAACTCTTGTAACTGCTCCTTCAACTCTTTCAACTCTATAGGAGCCATTCTGTAGGGTGGCATAGATATAGGAGTAGTACCTGGAACCACATCTATACAGAACTCAATCTCTGTGTGAGGTGGTAAACCTAGCAACTCCTCGGGAAAAACATCAGGAAACTCACAAGCAATAGGAACATTTATGAGTGACAACTTCTCCACTGAAGTATCCCTGACCAATGCCAAATATCCCTAACAACCTTTCCTCAATAACTTCCGAGCCGTAATAGTAGAAATTAGATTCTGAGGTGCTGAACTCCTATCACCCACAAACTTAAACTCTGCTTCATCAGGAATTCTAAAAGTCACCTCTTTATTCCTGAAATCTACCATGACATAGTGTTGAGATAACTAATCCATTCCCAAAATAACATCAAACTCCATCACATCCAACAGAATCAAATCAGCGGGTAATTCTCTATCTCCCACGAGAACTGGACAACCAGAAAGAATAATATCGGTGTCCAAAGAATCGCTTAGAGGAGTGGCAACGGACAAAGGAAAAGCATCCTCGAAGCTTGCCAACAAGATTTGAAGCAAAAACGGGAGAAACAAATGAATGCGTGGCACCCGAATCAAACAAAACCCATGCATCCAGGTAACAAACAGAAACAATACCTGCCATGACTGCATTGGATGCCTGAGCATCCTACTGAGTAAGATGGAAAACTCTGGCCTGACCTCGACCTCCCTACTGACTGGTAGAGAGCCTGGCCAACACCTCTGGCAACCTCCTCTAGTACCTCTACCACGACTCTGCTGTGGAACAAGCTGAGTGGAACTCTGATGCTGAGCTGGTGGTAACTGAAATGGAATGGGTGCAGCACTAGCATCGACTGCTGTGGGAATCACTAATTTATGGCTGCTGATAACCGGAGTAAGGACACGATCTGGCAAAATGTCTTGTCTGCTGCATCTGAAGCATGTCAATGGTGTCAGGTAACACAGTCCCTGATGGACTCTACCACAAGTCTGAAAAACACTGGCCGCTGATCCATAACTGTGACCACTGCTGCTGCTCGAAGCACCTGATCCGAATCTGGATGATCTATGCTGACCTCCACGGCCATGTCTACTGCTCCGATGCACTCGCTGCTGCTGTCTCTGACTCTGCTAAGTCGGACCCTCTGCTGACTACTACTCGAACCAACGTGATAACTCGAATACGGAGTAGCCTGCAATCTACTCGACTGAACTCCTAGCTGGTAATAATCAGGCATTGCTCCCTACCTAACTAGCCTCAGCTCGATCTCCTTAGCTAACTCAATCATAGACTCAAGAGTAAGGCCTGCTATAGGCATACCAGCAAAAGCAGAACCCAAACTATTAACGTAGGTAGTAACCGCAAAATACTGGTCTCGTATCAGATCCTCAGCATATCTACCCAGACGAAGAAACTCTCGGGTGTACTCCTCTATAGATCGATCACCACGAGAAATGCTGGTCAAACGAAGACGATAGCTCAAATGAAGAGGCTCTGGACAAAATCTCCTCATAAATCGCTCTCGAAACTGAGCCCATGTCATTGGTCATCATTTAAGGCTG